>CM044552.2:18859383-19291883 GCA_024416835.2 Perccottus glenii | reverse complement strand
ATGAGACATACTATCCCAGATATTATTCTGTGTTTGTCTTTAGCTTTTTTCTGTTGCTCTATGCATTGTTAGTGTAGAGGCAAATGTAATTAGAATTTTAGGGAAAGGGTCAGAGATTGGCCCCTTTTGTGCTCCGTTTCATAATACCGGTGAGAGATTTTCATCCATCCATCTAGTCCTATTTATGCTCAACCAGCAAAACGGTGAGGAAAATGGTTTAAACCCCAAATAGTAATTGTAAAATCAATCATTTGTGGAAAAAAAAAGGTTTCATGATGCCATTTATTGTTAATATAAGTGATTTCAATAGATAAGAACGTCTATCCTGGTATGGGAAACTTCGGCCGATTGCAAAAATCATGCTCGAAAAAGGAGCACTCCCATTGGTATAGACAGGCTTGTCATGTGACGTTTCAGGAAGTTAAATAGCAGCCAATTCAAACAGAGAAAGTGCTGAATATGTCTTTTAACACAGCAAAACAGCTCAAAAAATAATAACAGAAAAAAGGGAGGCAACATAAAACACAGATAAATACTGTCAATTCAATCACGTGGTGTTTAATGAGGCGAGGATAACGGCCATTCTGACGCTGAAGTTGCAGCTAAGCCAACAGTAAGCGCAAAACTTCAGTTTGGTAAAATGTATTAGTATTTTCTGGAGAAAAATTTGGTTTTATTTTTTAATAAAAGTAAAGCAGGAGAGGTCCCTGTGTGGGGAGAGTGGAGGCTGAGACAAAAAAAAATATCAGGTAGTTGAGCTTTAAGCAAGTGGAAGAATGGTAAGTCACTATTCTCACACATTTCCTTTATCAGTTAATCCTAATAACACACTTCTGAAACTAATGAAGGGCAAATAAGCTCAATCATAACTTGATTATGATAATGGCATGTAATTAAAAAATAAAAAGAAGATTGAGCTATTAGAACCATGGTAAACAAGTTTGTCTTTAATATAAATGCTCTTTTTTCCATGTAAACAGTTTACACGTTACAGGTTGTGAGGGGCCGGAGCCTATCCCAGCAGCTTTGGGCGTACGCCAAACATTTGCTAGTTAATTTAAGAGCTAACAATTCAATTCAATCACTATATGGTCAATTTTTGAGTCACCAGCTTATCTACGCAAGCATGTCTTAGGTTAGTGGGAGAACCTTATCTTAAAGAATTATAGGCCCAAATCTACAGGTCTTCACATAAAGACTTTGAGACCAGAATTATAAAAAGAGACTGAACTAAATGAGAGAAAAGAGTAATTTGATGAAAAAAAAAAGTGAAAAAGTTAATATCTCTTTATGAGTGGAGAATTTGATAATGTGACAGACCCTGTGGTGTGATTGGTAGACAGCAATCCTAGAGGTAGACTACTCATGTACCACCTGGGACGCTTCTTTTCCTCCTCTCTGCCTCCTTCCCTCTCTCCGACACACAAACAGCCCCCATTACCCCTCCGTGTTCCGATTAAAATGCACCGCACCACAATCTTTGATCTCCCACTTGCTGACACAAATCCTTTCAAGCCTCAACATTTTCCTGCAAAGGTAATTAGTGCTAATTAAAAAGTTTCGAAGGCAGTCTGCACCGCGCCCTCCGCCAGATTACCCAGCATCCTCCTCCCCAGGTTCTGCAGATGTGTGCATCAGCTGTGTTCCTGCCTCTCCGCCGCAAAGGATCCCACAAGTCGATGACAACACTCAGGAGTTTGTGGAAGAAATCTGGGAGCCCAGTAAGGGGTCTAACCGGTGGATCGTCCCCCTGACAAAGCTGCTCTCTGCAGGAGAACGTGTAATGACACTTGTAACAAATACACATCTCACCAATAGAACAGGTGGAGTCTTTAATTGGGATATCCTAGCATGGGGGGCATGTGAACATAGAAGTAATTAACTTGATATGGGATTCCATTTGCTGAAAATATCATTGCAGAGAAAGGTATAATTTAGTATAAACAATGATTTGCATAATGAAAAGATTTTTGTGGCATAATGACTAAACGTACGTGTAATTAAAGAGCTTCCTGTTTTGTGTGATTCTAACAATTTGAGATCAACCCGGCGCAGACGAACAGTGCTATCAGTCATTCAGCAGCCTGCCTTATTGCTTTCATCAAGCCATTATTATGATATAATTAGCTGCCTTTCCAGCATATTATTAAGTGGCTTGCTGAGTGTCAGGTACAGAGACATCTCAGAAATGACATACAAAAAAGCACTATCGTTCCACAATGTTTCAGAAAGATAATTACATAATCTCAGTGTGGAGAGCAAGCAGAAAAGTGATAATTAGACAAGTACTCCTGCCAATTAAACTACCAAGGCTTTTATTTCTTTGCCATGTGAGAAGGCTTGTCATACTTTCAGGTCGGAAATAATAAAGTTATTGTGCTCATCTATAATATAGGTACTAATGGAAACCATGACAGATGTATGTTGTACGAGACAATAGAAAAACAGTGGCCATGACTGTCATGACCCATGTAAACTAGCAGTGAAGCTACAAGAGTCAGCACAATTCTGGAGCTCTCTTGTTCCAGCTGCAGTCACATATTCTAATAAACACCATAGGTCAGATATTTAAAAGTATATCAAATGCACAAAGTTAGCTGTAGCTATAACCTATGTCCATAGTTGTGCTAAAAGCTAGAATTGTCGCACATAACCAGTGACAATCAAGTACCATTTTTCAATATAATATTTTGAATCAGCCCTGCGACTACCTGGCCATTGTCCAGGGTGTACCCCGCCTCAGGCCCAAAGCTGCTGGGATAGGCTCCAGTCACCCACGACCCCTAACAGGACCAAGCGGTAGAAAATGTATTCATATTAGCAGTGTATCAAGCTAATGACAAAGAACAATGCATAATACTAGTTAAATGTAATGGCTTTGTTATGTATTGTGAAATCTTGGTTAAACCAAACGCAGATGGAGCTCTATAAAGTAACAGAGACAAATATTAAGATTAATGTATTTTTCTTCCAACCTTGGATAATCTCTACAAAGACACTCGTAAAATTGAACCACTGTGGTAACATCTCAGAGACTCTGTAAAGGGATCTGTGCCCTCTACTGGCTTAAAGTTACACAGGGTTGCTTTAATGAAAAAATATACTATGTGGACAGCAGTGTATTAATGTATGTGTTTTATTGTTGTGCTCTTGTTATGCAGATTGACTCAGGGCTCCAAAAAAGAGCCCTGTATAATAAGAAACCCTGGTACTGGAGGCAACTGTGCTCTAACTGATAGTTTCTGATGAGGTGGTGTTAACAAAACAATGCCAGGAGCAGCTATAACTTGGCTCTAACAAACCTATTAATAGTCTTAATGATTGACATGTAGGTATGCCACAAGAAGAAGGCACACAACAACAATTATTATTGATTTGACCGTTGACATAGTTTCCTCCTTCACAGATGTTGTTTTTGCCTAGTTTTACATCATGGTGGCAGATAATAGAACATCTCACCACACACTGCAGTTTGAAATTGAATGCCATCATTTTAATTTAAATGTTACATTCTCGCTGACATCCCTGTCAATGCATAATTGGCACCAAATCCCAGTTTTGATGTACATATTTATCATTCAGCGTGAGACACTCAAAGCCGCTGACAGATATGCTACTTTGATGGGATGACAGTCAGATGTGGAAAAAAAATAGATCTGCAAATCAACTGTCGCTGTGTCACTTAAGCTTTTTGTCACAAAGTTGCACATAAACATGCATGATTAGAAATAGCAAACAAGCTGTAGGCTGGAATTACTGTCCTTGCTCCAGAACTGTGTAAAATGGCTTATTTGATCCTAGTGGAGTGAAGAAAATTTACAAGACAGACTTGGAGCCAAATGATAGTAATTGATAGACACGTACCGTAAAACTCCCCCAACACAATGACAAACTTCACTGCTGAAAGTACAATGGATTTACTAGAGGGGATAAAAAGGCAGACTCAATCCAAGAATGTGTACTCGGGATTGTATTTTGAAGGCAGTCTAAGCACATAAAGACAATGCTATATTATCAGATTCAGTGATCCATATGCACCCGGCTTTGACGCACTCTCAAAGAACAGATCAGACAGTCCTAGTGCACTTGCTGTATCTCTTCATTGAGAAAGGCCTTTCTGTCAGTGTAGTTCCCTGACATGACAGCTTAAAGGGAGTTATGTGATCTCCTATCAGCCCAGTTTTAACCACAAGCAGCACTACACCTACGTGCAAGAGAAGAAAAAAGTCTCTCCCAGTCTTTACTACCCCCCTCTTTGCATCTCCCCATGTCTTACCGCTGGCCCATTACCTTTACAGAGTGAGGCTCATTAAAGAAGGCAAGTTGAGTCAAATCTTTCTGTAATTCGGCAGAGGTGAATTGCTGTCAACATCATTAACCATCATTTCTCCAACTCACTTGAGTACTTATGAAGTGTTCTTTATTGTGTAATGATCCAAATCTTGGCTCTAAATCGGCCCTCTTCAAAGGCCTTGGAGGACGTACCACCCATGCAGCCGGCTGACATGCCACAGGGCCAGATTAAATGCGCCTCCGTCGCTGAGTTCTTCTTTGCGCTTAAACAGACCCGGCGTTTCATCCTGCGCTCCAGCAAGCAGGTACCATTCCATGGAGGGAGCAGAGCGGAAGAAGGATTAGCACAAAGTTCAGCGGAGAGGACACAGGCTTTTTTCATAGGACTGTTTTGTTAAGCTTTAACTAATTGTGGATCATGTTATTTGTTCAACAGCCTCTAAATGTGTCCCTCATTCTCAGATTTTAATAGTGTTTACTGAAAGAAGCTTGATCTCATAGGGCCACTGGTCAAAGAGGCTCCAGGGCCAAGTGTAGCAAATGCTTTGAACTACACAAGGCAAGGTAGTTATGGAATAATGGAAAATAAGTTTTAGTCAAATTGAAACTTAACTCCACAAAGTCAATCTGCATAAATATATTTGCATAATTAAAATAAATAGTGTTATGATTGGTAAGACATGGTGGAGACTAAGGGTGCTCCAACCAATCAATTCTGATAATGGCTAAAAATAGCAGGGCCGATCAAATGACGCAAAATACGCAAGCTGTTCACTCTTTGTGTCTATATAAATAGGCTCCACAACTCCACAAACCTCCTGAAATGAGGAGGTAGCTCAAAGGTAGCTAACACTAAATGTCAGCTCAAATGTCACACTGCTCTCTGTGTCGGACAGTAAGAAACAAAAAGAGATGCACAAGTATTGAAAGCGGGCCACTTGTTAGCGCAGCAGACTGTGCTACACTGTCTGTGAGTGCGAGCAGTGCAAACAGTGATTGGAGAGGCGCGTGGCATGAAATATTCCCAGTACATATTAGATTTCTGTGTTTTTACTGATGGAATACTGTGCAGAGGCAGGGCCAGGTGAACTTACATGGGTTTTTTGCTGTGGCTGCCACACTCAATCTAATGCAGAAACCCTAATGAAGTACATTAAACTTTGTTATCGGTGGGTGGGTAATTTTTTCAGTGATCGGTCTCAAAAATCCTGACCGGCACACCTCTTGTTGAGACTTGCGCTTCACCTGCGCTGTGAGCAAGACAGTGGCTTGAAAGTGCCACACTAGCTTTAGGGTTAATATGTTTCTAAAAGTTAAATCTATTTTTTCTTTGACTGTTATTTTATTGCCAAAGTAAGTATTCTCTTGTCCAATCAACAGGCAGCAGTGTTGGAATCAAAGCTGAAGCGCGAGTTGGGCAACCAAATTGGATGTATGGTAAGCTTATGCTTCACAGCCCATATTGGCCCAACTATATACCTTAAATATTATAGTACAATAACTATTTGGGTTTTAATCCTTTAAATGACACAAACATTTATAATACAACTTGGCTAATCTGGGTTGTTCACACATTATAACAAAATGGTTTACATAAGAGATCATTTTCATTTGTTTGTCCCCTCGCCCTGTTTATAGCAGTGTTTACTGACAGAGGCCTGATCTCATAGGGCCATTGGTCAGGCGGGCTCCATAGCTAATTACAGTGAGAGCTGGCCTGCTTGTCATGCTCCATGTCCTCTTAGCCCTGTTTTAAATGAGGCCTTCTTTGTGCCAGCCCCTTTGTGTGTCCCCTAGTGCTCAGACTCATGCTATGAGATGTCCTCTGGGTCTTGCGTTTGGGAAAGCCTCCTTTGTGCAGCCGCCATTGTGCAAACCCCCTGCCAGGTAGGAACACAGGCGCAGTTCAGCGGGGGGATGCTTCTCAGAACCCTAAGACCTACAGTAAATCTTCAAACAATTTAGACAAACAAAAACGGCTGCTGCGCTGTGGGGAGAGTAGACAAGGAAAAGCAGATGAATAAGCAACATCAATTACTGGGGCTTTGACCTCGAGCCCCCCACACCATGGCACACATTTCACAGCAAATCGTCCCAGATTGAAGTTGACATCGCTGGAGTGGAAACACTGACCCCTCACACGGCTACTGCTTCAAACGTATAAGCAAAGAAAGGCACAGAGAGTGACCAACTACATACAAGAAGGCCAACGAGGAAGGGACACAAGATGTGGGTATGAATAAAAATATACACATAATAGGACTTACTTTGTTTCAAGTAAGAAACAAGAAACAAAATGGCTCAATTTGGGCACTTAGGCCATTGGAATTGGCCAATGAGGTACAAGAGGATCATGTGAGGGGACAACCGCATCAGGCCACTGATAAGCAGTGTATAAGAGGAACAAAGCAGGACGTCCAACAGGCTTAACAGGGAGCTGGAGTGGGCTCTTTCAAGCTTGTTTGAGTCTTTCAGGTTTACCTCCAAAGATGCTTCTACCACTGAGGTCCTACTTCCAACTATAAAGACCAAGGCTACTTTGTAAGTTTGGACAAAGGTAAAACAAACACATGAGCTGTGAAATCACCAAAATGACCCATTTATTCACTTCTCCCTCTTCTGTATATACTTGGGTTCTATGTGTGGTCTCATTGGTCAAAAAAGAAAACAACTTCAGACTCTTCTGCTCTTTATTACTTTATGACTTTCATAAATATGTCACTTTATTAGCTGCTTAATGCACAATAGTTGCAGATTTAAAAAAGTTTGATGTTCTTAATCAAGTATAACTGGCTAAAATATAATGGGACATTTTCACTTTAATATCTCATAGGGATTTGTTTTAATTGTTCACAGCTAGGTTTGAAATTGCACACCCTACCTTTAAAGGGTCATTTAAATGTTGGGACTCATATATATATATATAAAGGACTCAACATATAAGGGACTCAAAGCAATCAAAGCAAGGCAAGTTGGAGCACTTGCCTTGCTTTGATTGTCTTGACTGAAATAATGTGTCCTTTGCTGTTTACATTAAAGTTTGTATTTTTGCACTCTTTCCTTGTTATATATCCTGGTTAGAGAATGTGTTGCAGAGACATTTAAAAACCTTTATAAAATAGTGACACCCGTAAAGTATAGCATGAACTATATGAGGAGTAGTGAGTTATTTCGGACATTGACATTAGTTGGTGGTACTTGATAGAAAAAAAAGCTCACTTTGCAACTTTTTCTTGCTTTATTGTAAAAGCAAGAAACTAGTGTCTTCAAAGGTGGGAGAAACTCACAAAATCCTGTCACAGTTTGTCAATACAGTGTTAATTAAATTAATAGCAAAGAGCTCTATAACATGCCCTGAACTGACAAGAAGACATGCAGCCTGGCAGCAGCGCAGCAGCACATTGACACGTTTTGGGGCATCAGACTCCGGATAGAGACAGTCCTAACAATCTCCCAATTAGCTACAGGGAAGGCAGAAAATATGTCTTGGGTTCACGGAACAAGCGTGAAATTTAATAATATGACATGGCACACAAAAAACAGACTATGTCTTTTTATAGCCACATGTGAGAACGAACAGGAACAAGGAGGATCAAGAGGTTCATTCTGAAGGAATGGTGTGATCTGGTGCATTGGATTCAGTGTTGATTTAATCTGATATGATACATTTCATAATGTGGTAATAAAAAACCATGAGGGAAACAGATGCAACAATTAAAGAATGCTTGAAAGGGGACAAACTCATATTTATTACCAGGATAAATGTGGAGACAATAAATTCAAACCTTCACCCTGTTTTATAGTTGCAGTCTATTTCAGACCATACTTTCACTGTGTTATGCATCAGTCTTTAAGGCTGACAAGACAGATTTGCAACAGATGGATCAAATATGGAGTAATATTTTGTGGACATAAAATAGTTAAGCTTTCATTTACTTCAGTGGTGGTACTGTTTTTAAACTATTTTACCCCAGAGACATATCCAACTTGAACACTGAACTCAGAACTCTCGCTCGTAGGACATTACAGTTTCAATTTTAATTTATTTTTCAATTGTATGTGTAATATTATTTTGAAATATGGACATTTATTTATTTAATATGGACAACACAAATACATTGGACCAAACCAGATGCATTGTTTGAGTGCTATAGCACACATGCTAATTTTCAACGGCTTTTTAAGAAAAGAACACAATGAGTGCGTAAGCATTACAATGGTAACATAGAAATTACAATAGTGTAAACAAGACATATTTTCACATATTTACATTCTTGTGTGCACAACTCTGCCTAGACTTAAGCCATTGCTGAGTGTGTGGTTTCAAAATGAATGTGTGTTGGTTGTTATCTAAATTATTTATCTTTATGTTTTGTGCAATAACAATAAAGTATCTAATTTAATACTATTGAGGGACAAACAGACTGAAGATTTGATTTCTGGTTTGGGCAACTCCTTCCACTGTGTATTTACATGTGTTCTTCCGAGAGCACTTTAGGTAAGGTCTAATGTAAAATGCTTTAATAATAATCACATACTGTTATCTGATCGCTCTGGATTTTAATGCCAAGTATGAAGAGGGCTATATGACATGTACTGTAGATTCTTGCACACATAGGGATACTGGGTGGGACTAATCACAGCACATTCTAAGGTCAAAGAGTGCATTCAAATTGTCATTAGTTCCCAGTTAATAATGTGAATATCAAGGATGTCATTATGAAATCTAATGAAAGCATTAGGATCATTTTGCTCCATGAAACCATGACACATTGACAGACTGACCTAATTTGTCAGAATGATTCAAAGGAATTCCAAATCTCCACATTATCATGCATTATTTAAGTCATCTAAAAGCCCTACATGCACAGCTAATGTAAAGGACTTAAGTGTTAGCACCTGTTTCAAACAATAGAGCCTCTCGCATCTTTCCCCAGATCACAGACGTTCAAAGGGAAAGATAATAGAGGCGATGCCAGTCAAGTCAAGTCAGTCAGTCACTCAGCCAGCCCGCCGTCTTTGCAAATGGAGATCCAGAAGAAAGGTAGAAGATGGGAATCATTTTATCTAGTTGACACACATTACAACAGAGAATTTCAAAAGAGTAAGATGGAAGCTCTCAGGTCAATTATGGTGTCAGGGCTGTCAGCTCGCAATGAAATATATACCTTTGAAGAACACTTTACTCGAGGGATGGGGTAAAAAAAAAGGATGGGAGACGTACTGTTTAACCCGGAGAGCGTATAAGAATATCACAGATGATGGAGTAAAAATGCGATGCGGCGATAATGGGCCATTTTCAGCGTGTGCACTTTGTCAAACGGGACGGACTACACCCACTTTCTGAAGGGTAGCATCAAGGAAAATGATTTTAGTGACAGATGCTGATTAATGATATCATCCGCAACAAGGTGCGGAGTAATTACCGATATAATTAGTTAATGAGAAAAAGTCATTTATAATACAAGTTTTAAGCAGTTTTTATAGGTCACAGATATATAACGGCGTGTTTTTGATTCGACTCTTTAAATGTAAATGCCCCATCTTAGGCTCTAGATATAAAATACTAACCTTGAGACAGTGAATGACAGAGAGAATTATGGGTAATTGTAGTGTCAGAAAGGGAGACAGCTGTATGATGAGATTCTGTGTCATTTAGACAATCAGAAACTTCAAAGGCAGTGTGACACATTTCTCCCCCCTTCCATCCGACACTGCCGGTGATCATTTTCAGGAGAAGCGAAGAAAGAAGAAGAAAACGAGAGAAAGAGTGAGTACGAGAACGAGCAAAAATTAAGATGGAAGTCGCGGAAAAGAAAGGTGTGATTTCTCCTCCTTCCATATGCAGTGTGGGCAAAGTGAGAGCCCGCACGGTGAAGCATTCACTGCTTGAATCAAGACGAAATATCCCTTTACATGTCAAGCTGCCAGCCAGATAAGAGCTGTCTGAAGGTTTGGATGAGATTAATACTTCCCTGCTATGACACAGAAGGCAAAAGGGGACAGTTTAGATCTCAAACAATCACTCAAGACTAACCATCCCATGCACATCCTGGTGAGGTCAGAGTGTGTGTACGGATTAAGCTAAAAGCCACAAACAAAGAAATACAAATGTAGTTGTCAGTTGATGCACGTTCACTCGTGGCCACAAGAAGTTGCAGATAAATGAATGGATGAAGTGCCTGTCAACATAATGAATTCAATAAAAGCAACATTGTCTGCTTTGTCACATTTCAAAAGCAGTGACATGTAATTACTGTTATTTGTAGAAATAGCCTTCATTATCATCAGTGAGGGTCCTTCCGTCAAAAAGGCATTCAACATCCCCCCGAGGAAAACAGTCACATTGTACTCCTCCATTATGTCTCAAATGATAGTTTGTTATACACAGCAAGTGTATAAGGTTAAAGTTGGGCTAAGTATAATGAGAAATTTTTCATTTACTGTTTTGATTCTGATTGATCAGACTGGAATGTTTTCTTTTTACATGAGTATTGGTCACTAAATAGGGACAGACAGTAGGCGCTCAAAATGCAGGTGCACGGTAAGATCACGGTACACAAATTTAGAGCTTGCAATAAATAAGAATCATAGTTACACTTTAAATTAGTGCACAGTGTCTGAGGGGTTAGCACTCTTTCCTCACAGCAACAAGGAGTTACATGATCTCCCTGACCAATGGGGTCCATATATATGTAATTTACACTTAGGTAAGAAAGTGTAAATGGTTGTCTGGTTTTAATGTGTTATACCTGGGATTATGCCCAATCCCAATTCTCCTACCCCTTGTCACTCCAAAGGAAGAGGTAAGGGGTAATGTAATGTAATGAGACACCACTTCACCTGTAGACGCATGATTGTATTAAAACATATTGTGGTTGTTGTGATTTAATATGTTTATTATTGCTCCTCCCCTTAGCTCTACCCCTCAGTCCAAAAGACAATCATATGTCATAGATTGTGCATAAATAAATAAGTATGACATGATAAGTCCTGTTTTCAAACTTGTTCATAAAACACCAGTAGACCTATCACATCAGAGCGTTACAATGTCGTCAGTACATCAGACTGTTTATCATAAATGGTTGCACGACATAATCTCCTGTTGAATGTATGATGATTGCTATTCTAAGTATCTTAAACAATGGAGTCAATGTTATATTCAAACTAATATAAAAACTGATGTGGAAAAGCAAACAGATAATGGCCTGAGCTAGGAGAAAATGGCACAGTGGCAGAGGGAGTAAGAGAGAGAGTCCTCCTTTCTTTTCTGCGTTTCATTCTCCTTCTATTTTTCTTCCCTCCGTTCTGCAGTTGTGTGTCCTGACCTTGCAGCTTCTATGGCCCATCCATCTTAGCCTGCTTAGCCATTTCGCTGGCTTCATACTGCGCAGATTAACACAATTCATCACCACAATCATCCTCCATTCATCACCCTTTCCAATGAATGTTTTGACATCCAGTTAATTTTCTGCTGATGATTTATCAAATTATAATTACCATGCTCTGAAGGGCTCATTTATTATGTTGATACATGATAATGATGCCAAAGTGGATTGAATTTTAAGTAAGTTCTCTCTGCGATTATAACATATGCGTTATTGTGAATAATGCTGTGCGATCAGATTCTTTATGGCCTAGAAATTCCTTAGACAGTCCTAATGTTAGGAGGAATCAATGCAAAAAAGAGAGACAAAGTGAGAGTGTTAATTCAATTTTTATACAGAATAAATTGTTTGGCTGGGGAGCAGCGAGCATGAAAAAGTTCAATTAGATTCAGAGCTCCCATCTTGGATGCTCAGTAATTAAAAAGTGCACTAATTCAATCAGGGTCTAGGACTCGGGCTGAGGGAGTTGGGCTGCTTCTTAATAGGTTATAGGTTATTTCTCACATACTGCCCACATAGGCACTTCATTAGCCTACTGCTTTACAATTCACTCAGCTTTTCAGCCTCATTATTATCCAGGTTTATTAAAATCCAATGGCCGCCTATCTGTTTCTATTACTGAGAGGCTGACCAGCTTAATGCACTGGGTCACTGTTAAGGGCAAACACCAACTGCTGTTTATGAGCACTCAAAGAGGAATAGTAATGGCTATTGAATATGCGGTATTAAGCTCTATTTGTGTAAGCCAACATTGTAGAGTACATAACTGGGCTGGAGTGACCCTGGTCCAAGCTCAAATACATGTCCATTTGCCTCAACAACAACCTCTCTCCATACGATAAATGATTAAATCTTCAGAATTTATTCAATAGGCCAGCGGTCAATTAGATTTGGTCCATTTTCCCCGTTTTTGTCACAACTACTTTTTTCAAGTTTTGAACAGACGTTTGGTATTTGATTCTTTGACCTATACTCAGACACCAAGCTAAATCATCGGTCAAAAGATGGAGGCGTTTTGTGTGGAGCAGCAGTGCATTGTGGGGCACAGGCAACCAGCTCAGGGAGACGAGGGCTTAGGAGGTGTTAAAGGTTATTGAATGCAGGAGAATTCTCCTGGCGGCAGAAGCATTGTTTACAGCTATCTATTTTTTTGACTCTTTGCCCTTGGGCTGCGGCCCATAAACAGAGCTGCTATCCCCCACACCCGGCTAGTGGAGAGCGCTGAGCATAATTGTGAGTCCCCCTTGGATGTCCCAAAAGTGAAAGATGTGTCTGGTAAGTGAGAGAGGTCAAACACGAGCATGGATATTTATTACATGCACTGCAACCAGATGGAGGCGGCCCATCCATCAAGCAGAGCTGTCATGCTGGTCACAAACGTTTCCCATAAAGCCATCCCACCACTGCTGCCCCACCCTCCTCTTTCTCCCTCTCTATGAAAGCAGGAGGTCCATCCGCCAGGGAGTGGGAAAGATGAGTTTGTGAAAGAGCAAGGAGACTAGTTTGCACTGTTATGAACTTAAAGAGCAGTTAACCGAGTACTCTAGTTTGACAGCTTCTCCATTATTCTACCATTTCTCTCTCATTAGTGCCTTCTCTCTCTTGTACTGAACTAGGGCTGGCCTATTTTAAGCAATAACTTTTGTCAATACAGCAGTGACCGCTGTTGTGGATGGTCAAGAAGGGCAGCATAGCAAGGCATGCAACCAGGCAGCTTAGGGAGATATTAAAGGAGTAGAAGAGGGAGCAGTCAGTAGAAGGGCGTTTCTGACACTTGCTCCCTCATTCATCAGGCCCTCATAGGCCCGTCGGTGACAATGAAAAGATTTCACAATACAGCCGCGGCAGAAACTCATTCTGGCCCTCATCCATCATGCTCAGCCCGCTAGCCGTTCCACTGACCTAATCTGTGATGCCTCGCTGGCTGCACCCTGTTCCTTAAAGGCAGGCTTCATTACTGTGAGAGAGAGAGCAGGAGATAGGGGCCAGGGGCCAAGGGCCTGGAGGAAAGGGCCGTGCTACTCACATACTCTCACTGAGACTTAGGTACATAAAACACACTGACGCTATACTGTTACCATCACACTGCTCCTACAGCTACGTATAAGGACTAAAGTACACATTGTCAAAGATGATCCAAGCCTTTGGAGAAACTATAAGTATAGCTGGAGAGGGGTGGAACAGTGGATCAATTTAGTTTGATTAACTGTGAAAACAATCTCACCGTCATGGACATCTCACAGCATTCTTTCCATCAATCAATCAAGTGATTAGGCAGCTTGTTACTGTCACAAACAATCTCCAGCACAGTGACTGACAGAAGCGGGATAAGATATGCCAAAATCAAAGACACCAACACTACACCTGCACTACATTTATTAGCCTCATTGTGTATAGTTTTATAGTATACAGTTAAACCCAGTAGAGGTTTCAATACCTCCTGTTCCTGTTCAACTGCCCAAACTGATAACTCCCTCCTGGTTTATTGTATGTATACGCAGGCTCTAGTAAGGCAGGAAGTGAGGTATGGAATTACAGGCCTAAATACTTCACTGCAACTAAAGAGACCCCAATTAACTATAGACAACCCTTTATGTTCTGTTGTGTAAATGACATCAGTGAAAACATGTCTAGAGGATATTGATTACACTGTTAACACAACCTGTATTTATAGAGAGCTTCTAAAATGTATTACTTAAACAATGTACAACTAAAGCAGTGTTTATATACTGTATAAATCCTTTTAAACCTCTCTCTCATACTTCTACCCCTTCTACTCTCCAATGCTTTGACTGTTACTTAACCAGAATGAGTTGGTAAAAGGAGGCGGTACCTGACCCCAGATCAGCTATTATGGGGCTTTATTCCCTAATCCTCTAGTGTGGGTCTAGGCCAGGCTGCACTGCCAGCTGCCCCTCTTATCTCTCTAACTGCTGTGTCCCCAGACCCTACTGCCTGTTGCCTAATGGAGCCTGTCTCTGCACCCAGGGACAAATTCAATCAAAGCCATCGCTAAACATCCTCAAATAACATTGCTGTTGCTCCCTGGGAGTGTTATTGAAATCAGATCTGTGGAGCCACGTTATAGACTTGAAATAATACATGAAGCAGTAAGAATGGAACAGCATGCAACAACAATCTGGTGCCATAAGCCTCCATTCCACTAAGGCACAACTGTTCTTGTCAGTATGGGTCAGTTTCCATTGTGAAGCATCCAAAATAATAATACTAACACCTTGGCTTTTTTGTTTTTTATTGGTAAATTCAGAATCCTCACAAAATGTTTTCTCAAATTATGCTAGTTTTGCTTTATTCGAAACACCTGTTTACAGTTTAAGTGCTTTACGGTTCTTTCTTAGTGAACCTAAACATTACATTGAGGGTCTACATCACATTTAGAAGCATAAGGCGACATTAATCAGCAGTCCTTGAAATTTAGGCATTGAATTTTAAGTTCAGAAAGGTGGGAATAAAATGGTATCATCTTCATCTAGGTTGTGAGTGTTTGCTTCAAATAGGATTTATATCTATAAAAACACAACTTGTGTGGCACCTGTATGACATTAAATGTTTATGTAGACACCACTTTCTCAAAAAAACAGCGTCATGGGATTTCAAACATTTTCAGGGGTTACTCATCTCAAACCGTACCGTACAGTTTGAGATGAGTAAGTCTGCCAAAACTACAGTCAAAAAGGGCTCAACAGTAAAGCCCATTAGCATGTTCAAGGAATCTGGGAGAACCAAAGCAAAGTAACCGAACCAAAGTATTTTAGGGTGTATGTGGAAATTAGCATTTTGGATTGAAACAGCATGGATAGTAACTGTGACGACTGAAGGTTCTGCAAAGTTTTGATTTTGTTTTGTTGTGTCAGCCCAACAAATCTGAATTTGTTTTTAACATGCATATGCTTAATGCTAACCCAATAGCATGCTCTTTTTTCAAGCTCTTGGCCTGTAGAAAGGATTTGGTACACAGAATAGGTTTGGGCATGTTGTCTAGCATAAGCTGCTGCACTATTGATAGCAACCTTGAATGCCCGATCTTTATACCATCAAATCACTTATTGCATCACATTTTCTCGTGTGTTTGGTTCAGAAGATTAAAGAGACAGCTAATTGACAAGCAAATGCGGTCAGGAAACACAACTAAGATAGATCAAACTGTTGGGAAATGTTTACACGCCTTACATCAGCACAGCACATCTGAGGAAGGGCATTTCATTAGAGCGCACACAGCTCACAGATATTTGTTTATTCTAAACTCAGTTTAGGATTTGCAGTGTTGAATAGTACAGATTTTCTAACCTGTAGTCTATATATTGATACCATACTCCCACTTTTGGTACCCTTCTCCCAGGGTTTACGAATAGATGACTTAATCTGTGATTATAACGAGAGCATTAGTAGCGAATTAAAATACGTATACTGCACATTGGTAAAAACGCAGTCCAAAAAAATCAATAAAAAACAGGGTAATTCAGTGGAGATGGGAGCGTTTCCTCTCTGACAGAGAGGCTTTTATAGAAAGCCGTTAAGGAAGGGAAGAGTCCTCAAGTGATTTTTTGACAATTTAACAGGTTCTCCTGACACATTAAATGACTATGCTGACAACTTAACTGCACTGCCAATCAATATTTCCTATTACTCTCATTGTCAGAGGGAAAATAAAAATATGACGTTGAGGTCAACCCAGAAGTGAATGCATTAGGGTCCTATCAGCAATGCTCATTAATGCAGACAGTCCATCACAAACAGAGCAGATATGTGTCCTGGTAATGCCTATTCAATGTTTGTCTTCAGTCAAACTACATATATTAAAACATGATCAAAAGTATTACAATGCACCAGCTCAAGATAACAAATGTTATATTGGAAAACAATGAAGAGTTGGGATTGTATTTTCCTGTTTAAAGCACTGTCAAAGTGCCTTGCAACTAACAAATGATGTTAAATGCAACAATACATTCCCAAATAAGCTGCTTAACCCCGCCCACAGCATTAGTGCTGAGCACATTCCACATCAATGTGAGGAGGAGAAGACAATTAACCAGGGGTTTAACCTGTCAATCATGTCCTGTCAACCTATCACACATGGGCTCTCAGGTCCGCCTCCTACTTAACTCCCTGTGTGATATGCCGTTGGCAGTTTGGATGGCTTGACTGACGGTAGTCCTGATCCGGGCGCTGGGAGGCGCCTCGCTAGATGTCTGGGACATGAGAGAAGGAGATTGGGGTGAACGTGTGAGAGTGAAGGGAATGGGCCTAAAGGACAGATGATGTACCAGGAATGTGCTGTTTTTTCTTAATTAGTTGATGATGCAAAAGAAGCAGGTGGGGCATTAAACAAAAATTATTTATTGGTGTATTTATTTTCATCTTCTAGCATAGTACTGTTTAAGTCACTACAAATACACACTGTTGAAAGAAAACTAGTGTTGAAATAATAGCATATTCAAATTAACAAAATATTCAAGTTTATAAAATATTGTTTCATTGTGTACATGTGTGATCAGCCCAATCCACCAAGACAATTAAAGCCTTTACCTATGGTCAAAGAGACGAGGTGTGTTTTAGAGAAGGTGCGTGTCGGCAGAATTATGGGCTGAACCCTTTTGGATGTGTATCCCATTACTTTGCTCTCTGCGTCCAAGCCTTTGGATTCCATACCGTTCTGTTAACCATCAGCAATTATCTCCCTGTCAGAGCTAAAGGTAACAAATTTCCCCCATCCAGCCAGCCGCTATCATCCTCTGGACACCAGCATCAACTGACAGCAGCTAAATCACGCCAGCCAGCCAAGAATCCTGACAGACAAATGCACTACCTTGGAAAAGCTGGGCCCATCACTCTGAAAGGGGAGGAGCGGAGTGGGGTGTGGGGGGGAGTCTCCCTGCTGACCTTATACTTCTTTCCTTTTCCCCCACACCCCTCCGATCCTGCTGTAGGAGATGGACTGCCCTGCATTCTGTAAGCACAGGGCCCCGTTCCCAAATAAGAGAATTATTAATGGAGCTTTCCTTGGTGCTGGTTTATCTTGTAGCATCAGACCAGGTCCAGGTTTTCTTCTTTTACAGATGGACACAGAGAGCTAGGGCAATGAGTTATCCACACTGCACCAAGCAACCACAAAACAACAGCAAGGTTCCAACTATAAACACCATATTTCTAAAGGCACAGAAACTCTGGAACACACAGATCTTTGTGAATTTATTACAACCTCTGATTAGGTGGGATGGAAACAGCATAGTAACTCCTAATATAGTACATAGTACTATCACAATAATAAGACATATACTGTACATTCTAATATTCTGCTGAATATTATCCCTGGCAAAAACTAAGCCACTAACACAAAGCAGAACAATAAGGTAGGTTCAAATATTAAAAAGTACATTTTGCTCATCATATGCACTATTTAACAACAACATTGCATATTGCATTTGTTCTAAATTATATTCACTCTGTAAATCATGTGTCAATATTCAATATAGTTTCTTACCTTCCTCTTTAGAATCTTCCAAGCTTTAACAAGCAAGATTGTTGGATTTAGTTCAGAAGGTAAATAAACACCAGAGGCACTTACAAAATAACAATAAGCAAAATGGTTTGATGGATGGCCATAGCCACAGCAAACAGATCAACATTAGGCAGTGCCTTGTAAAGATTAGTGTGATTAATGTAATGGACTGACAGGTGAGGTTGAGGGGATGAGCAGATTCCTAATCCAAATGACATGACCTTTTTTGTGAGTCAAACATATTCACTGTTAAAGTCATTGGTGTGTCAGTGTTGCTCAGCATATCAGCCCTTCTATCCCTGCTGCTATTCATGAAGCTGAAAACAATGTCAATTACAAATCTATGCTTTAGACTGAATTACATTATAAGCATTTCATAGCATACTAGCCAAAAAATAAACTTGTGTGAATGGCTTAGAGTGATGCCCGGCGTTAACAACACTCCCATCACATCGCATTAGCATAGCGGCACAGGTAGATTTGTGAGTGTGACACACGGTATCAGTAGAGGTGAGAGTGGAGGGGAGCTGTACCTGACAGTGAACTGTCACACCACATAGGATGTGTTTAACGATAAGCTGTCTGCTAACATCACACACACATACACACGGGCAAAAAAGACTACAGCCAAGACACCTAATGACATTTCAGAAGGTCAAAGGTCAGATGAAAGGAGAAGCATTCATGTCAGCAATTTTTTCTTTTAAATATCACCCATCATTAGTCATAACACAGTTTGATTCTATGTAAAAACTACCATGCATCACAAGCAACAGAAACTGCAAATTATTGTTACTATTACCAGAAATGATAATGACACAATAAAACATACCTATTCACATTATTACATTATAACAGCTTCATAGTATTAAACACTGAATCTCAAAATAATAATCTCAAAATGTCATAATAATTAAAATAAAATAAAATATAATCAATTTAGAAAGTTTATGATTCAAAACTCAGGGATTTGTGTTCCAGTAGATCATTGTAGTAGTGTGGATGATATTGTGAAAACACTGCTAAACCCTTTTAAAATGAATTAGTCTGCACATACTGTATATGAGGAAAATGTTGAAGCCATTCAACCATAGCCTTAAAACTCTTTTTAAATTGTTGATTATTTGTTGCAAAATGTTTGGATTGGTTGTATTGTGTAGTGCTAGTAAGCACTATTGATGAAGCTATTATCATAAAAAAAAAAGCAATTTGAACCACCACTTGTGACCTAATAAGGATTATAGTCAAACTTAATCCCATTTGGTGAGCTTGTGACAATGTTGCTTCTAAAAACATCCCAGCAGTTTAACATCAGGAGCTAAAATTAGGCTAACAACAGGGACATACAAGTTGTGTAGAACAAACCAGGGTAGATATACCGGTTTGATGGTAATTGAAGGGCTATGCACAAACTCACACCAGGCCCTTGGCAGGATCAATATTTGTTGGGATTGCACCTTGTTCCAACAATGAAAGATTTACAGCAGGCTTGAGGGATTTACACTTTGTCTTCCAAGCAACTCATCAGTGGAACCCAATTACTAACCCTAGACAGACAGCATTAACATGGGCTCCGTCGCTGCTTTATGGCCCCTCAGCCTGTCTCATTCTAGCCTCTTCAGGCGCTGCCACCATAACGGATACTACACTTAAAACGTGCTCACACCAATGAATTCTGAGTCCTTCATTACTCCCACCTTGATTTACTTCATATCATTTCGCAGCTATAGACAAAGATAACACATTGTAAATTACCGCCATCCTGTCTGCTGGTTTCAGCACTGGGGGAGAGAGGCAGGGGCGAGGACCAGGGGGGTAACGGTAGAAAGAGGGGGCTCAGGTGCTGGAGCATCTGCCCTAGCAGAGACACATCTCTGACAAGGTTTTAAATGCTTTATAAAATGGTCTTTTCATTAACATTTAAGATGGTTAGCCATTTTGAGTGTGGTATAATAGATAGGCATTTCAAGATTTATAGAAGCCACTGGAAAGCACCATTTTAGTTACACTTCTTCTTTCATTCAGCTGCCAAGAGCGGACAAACTGAGCACTGCTGGACAATAACCACACTCATGTTTCTTTTTGAGCATACATTTTGCATAAAAGCTTAGGACATTTATAAACTAAACAGATTATGTTTTATTCATCATGGGACATATTTCCAGGGTTTGTTTATAGAAAACAGCTATATGTGCCATATACATTATGTTCTACAAAGAGAAGTGCACTTTTGCCACCCAATGTTGCAGAAAAAAGGCTAGAGATGCATTATGTTGTGAATGAATTAATTGAGTGAAAACAACGACATCAGCAGCTGTAAAATGTACTAAAAGTAAAACTTGTGTGACATTTACTCATTGTATAAAAAAGCCATTGCAGTGTTATATGACTGTAACAGCAAGCATCACAAACTATTGTTTTGGTGAGCAGGTGTCATTTCTAGCCCTCGGGCCATTGGCAGGAGCTTGCAAGTGGCTAAGACTCCTCTGGCTACTTCTGTCACTGCTGTGTGAGTTTAGGAAGACTATGCCATTGGCCTCGGCTCCCCCCTTAAACACACTCAGCCACGGCCACAGGGGCACAATTCCAACCAAAACCACTTTGCAGCCTGTCAATCACTACAGAGTGCATGGAAAAGTGCTGCATCATACAGTTTCACCCCACAACATAGCATCTCACTGACAACTGAATACTATATTAATTGAGAAAGCACATGGAATCCCTTGGTCAAGAGTTTTCCCATCATTTAATAGTATTTTGGTATGCTTTGCCTTAAGGCCAGTGATTATTGAGCAAAATTTGGTATAATAGCATCTTTATTGTTGACATATAAAAACACAAACTCGAATAGTATAGCAGTAGTTTTTAGTATATATGCTACTATATTAACTGGTTCCTTTTTAAAAATAGCCATCTTTTTAAAAGTTTATTATGCACAATGACAAATAGAATCTATTATTGGCTATGTTTCATGTGGTTATTGTGAATCATTGTGAACAGAAATCTGATCTTTTTTGTAATATTTGTCGTGTCATTACATACCTGGGGCCTGCAGTGTTAGGGAATCCCTAGGCTAAAATAATAATAAGTCCTAATGTTGAGACATCATTTGTTCTTTAGTAAGAATAATGTGCGGATGTGTATGTACGTTGTCATTGAGAAAAGCCCTTGCGGTGGGCCAGTAGGAAACCCCCCTCACTCCCCCTGTAATTTCCTCCACCCTCCATCCTATTTCAGTGGTTGATAACTAAGAACATTAGTTTTATGCCACTTGCCAAGCTCAAATGAAAAGAGAGCTAACTTTAATGACACCGCAATTAATCGGCCCAATAGACAGACAGCTAAAAGACGAGATATTGACTTCATTAAGGATAATGTATTGTGTCATTAAGTCAGTAGGGTCACCTTGTGTATCATACAAGTTGGTTAATATATTGGCATTTTTCATGAAGAAGATAAATTTCCGATGTGGGAGATAAGGCTGATTAGAAAATGTTTTATCCACAGAGGCGGGGCTGTGAGTCGGGTGGAGACTAGAAGCTTTTCACACTGAAGGGAAAAGGGATGATGTGTTACCAATCATACTTTATCAGAAGCCAGATTGATTGGCTGCGTCAATTTATTCATTATTGTTTAACTCTAATCTACAAAGAGGAACACTCTCGGCATAATGTCTTTATAAGAGAATGTCAGCAGTGTCATTTATTTTCCAGCACTACCTTGACAAACAGATTTGAAAAAAAAAATTTGAAGTGCAATCTTACATATTTTTGATAAAGTAATAACCAAATAGCACTGTTATAGCCAGCAACAAAAACAACATGGGTGCTCTAGGTTAATTTTGAATTCATGACGTTCACAAACCTTAAAACCTAGCTGGTAGAGGAGCTGCAATTTAAAAGGCTAGGCTGGTCGTTAGCATTTATTTAACATTTGTACTCTTTACAAACACTTAGTAGTACAAACACTAGTATAGTATAGTATAGTATAGTATAGTATAGTATGGTATGGTAAAATGAATAGTATAAAATAGCAGAGCAATAGTACAGTAACAGTATAGTAATAGTAAAAATATTCATTTATTTGATGAATGAATGAATGAATGAATAGTATAAATATAGTATAGAATCTTCTTCCCACACATTCCTCAGAAGTATATTGAGATATATAGGTATTCCACTGCTCTACACTACGACCTTGCTAGGTTCTTTTTTGGTGGGTTGCGTGATTATCGGCAGTTTCTCATCTCGTGGAGGCTTTGCTCATTTGTCATGATTATTGCTGAGTTCTGGCCTGTCATTGGCTGCAAGAGATCAATGGCTTTGGACTCTCCCTCTGTTGTACAGACGGGCCAAACAGCCTTTCTTCGCTAAATGAGGCTTTCCTTCCATCCATCCATCCATCTACGCACCTCTCATTCTCTCTATGTCTTTCTCTCGCTCCCTCTGAGTCACTTCATCAATTTGGTAGTCTATATATCTTTCTTCTTCCAATCAGCGCTGACACAGTATCTTGCAGGTATTGAAAATACCAGACTGTGGAGTCACAGCTTACAGTTCTTGATTTGTAAAAGGAACTTTGTCTTTTTTAATTCTTTGTTCCGCACTAATGTTATACAAGCCATCCTCTAATGAAGACAACATACTGTATTTTAAAATGCAGTTCATGTGTTCATGTGGAGGCATTCTCTTGCAGTTTTTAATGTAAGTGTTCCGTGTACTAGTTTATGCAATCTTTTATTATTTGTCATTATATTCAATGAAAGCTTCTAATGGATGCCCAAATAGTCATACATTTGCTCAATACAGAAAAAAAGGAACCATACTGAAATTCTAGACAAGCATGTACGCTGTGCTAGTTTCTTCAAGTTTTATCCTGTAACTTAAGTTAACCCTGTATACTGTGAATATCCCATGTGCTTACTAACTGTGAACAAACAACTCTGACATAACACCTAATTATTAAAATCTATACACAGTCTCACAGTCTACTGCCAGTTCTATGTGCGGCTCAGGCCTGACAGAGTATAAAGCTAACCAGTCCATACATCATTATAATATGATGTTTAATGATTAGTTCTCAGAATAAGTCTTTTTTGATTATGTGAGTCAGTGGTTAGTGGCCTTTAAATATCACACTATATATTTGGAGCAAATGAGAGTGTCATTTAATGTTCAAAGAATATACAGAGAACTTTAATTATGTGAACGTAATGAGAAATAAATTATGGCAAGACTAATTGCATATGAATGTGAAGACACAGATCAAGGCTCCTGCTGTATCATAGTTGAATGTTAGTTTGATCGTACTATATGTTGTCCATTATCTAGCATATATTAAATAACCAGTGTGTACTTATAATATACAGCTGCCACTGAATATATACATGCTTGCTCAGCATCAAATGTCATAAAAATTGACATTCATAAAATGAGGCCAGAGCATAATATAACACCAAGACAATATTACAAAAGTGACATAGTCATTATTGAATCCTGACATGCTACATCAATCATCCAGCCTATCAGCATACATGAAGCACCAACACTGAAGGCCCGCAAAACAAAAGCAATTGCCCCACTGTGAAAAGCCATTGAGCATACATTTATGTCAGTAATCAACACACGGGCCCCTCTGCTTCTCCTCTCAGGTCAGAGATTTAAAATGACTTTCACGCAAGGTCAGGACTGAGCAGACAATCTTTATTAAATATATTCACATAGATAGTAAAGAAATCTTGCTGGATGACAAAGAAAAGTACGACAGTAGTGTATGACACAGTGGGAGATGTGGTACAGAGTTATAGTGAGTGTAGTTCTACACACATAGCCTGTTAACTGCAGCCTAGAGCTAGTCCGGTGCCACCTGGAGACTGAGTAGGAGAGCTGATGAGTTTTATCACCTCACCAAACCTTTCCTCAGGAACTTCTAATTGACGGCTGGGCCTGTTCCTGTGTCCCACACAATTTCCCATCATGCTTCTCCTGCTGCCACACAGCTCTGGCTGCACGTACCCTGCTCCTCCTCCTGTCTATCCCTAACTCCTTCTCACTACCTTTGTTTTCACATGTATCCGTTCCCCATCTCATCTCCTCTCTCTCTTGCTGCCGCCGTGCCTTGGCTTGGCTGAGCAGGCCTGACAGGCGGATTCCTTTGCTTTTCGCCGTATTAAAGCCACTTTCTTGCTCTGACAGCCTGCTCTCTCCTGCCACCTCACAGCTCTGGCTTCACACTTCTCTGGGCAGCCACTGCCTCTTGACAGACCACTGTCACTTCCCATCATGCTCTCTGCTGATCGCGCCTCCCTCCTCCGCCACTCTGACACCCCCCATACCCACCCAACCCCTCCTCAGCAAGCTCATGCGAGCCCACTTCCATACCAGTGCAATTATTTTTTTGACAAGCCATCCATCAGCCTTAACTTTAAAAGCACTCTCCACTGATATCCATTGTTAAGCCCCCCCTTTGCAGCTCCTGCTTTCTCTCAGCAGATAGAGCTTGCATGAGAGAGTATGATATCAGACATCACTAAACCTACCAAACCATGTAAATTTACTTTGTTCTCGGCTATGTTTCCAATTTCACGTCCAATTTTTCGCTACATTATGCGTAGTTGTTGTGCCTAATACAATGTTGTCAAAAGCCATTAGAGTTTGTTCCCTTAGTCGCCTCTGAAAACAGGTTACAATTGGTATTCTATACTATGTAAGGCAGGCGCATCGCACACCATCCCCAGTTGGATCCTATTAAAATTATCTGTTCAATTCTCACGTTCTCCGGTAAGAGCAATTTGCAGGCATTAGCAAAGACACATATGAAAATGTCAGCATGTCAGCTAATAACAACCACTGCACGGGAGTGCATTGCTGCGAGTCAATAATGCTGCCTTGCTGGTGACACAAATTTGATGGTAATCTAAGAAAATGAATAAGGAGGAAAAGCTCTTTGCTATTTGAATGGGAATCTTGTCCCACATTGAATTTGGCACTCTTCCACTTGGCCTACATCTTAGCCTTACAGTGGGAAAGGGGGGCACAACAACAAAGTGCTCTCCCATCACTACAGCCTGGTGCTCTCAAACAGCACACATTACATGTGCATGATGAATCAGTTTCATTATGAACTGCGCAAATGATTCTCTTCTTTTGGCCATTGCTTCCACTAGAACAAAGGTTTTGAGAGATGTTGAATGTGAATAATATGTATGACTAAAACATTTGCAGTAACCCACTGTCAATGCAGCATATATGTTAACATGGATCATGTTTCTGTAAAAATTAAAGAGCAGTAGTATTCACACACACAAAAACTACGGGCTGTTGTTGTTGAAGACAATGTGAGGATGGCTCTAAAACTACAGGCTTCTTCTGACTGTAATGTATTTCTTCAAACTAAATGTTGTTATTTGAACACTGATCAATAGTCGAAAGCTGTATAGTAACACCTAACTTGACTGCCCACTTTCACCTTACCAAGCTGACTATTTTTTTAGTCTTTTTAGCCTTTATTGATAGTAGACAGGGAACAGGACGAGAGAGGGGAGTGTGACATTGGGTAAATGACCTGTCCAAGATTCAAACCAGGTCTCCCGTGTTCTTGTGTATTTGCGAGTACTCTAACAACTGAGCTAGGGCAGCTCCAAGCTGACATTTTTAATCATTTCTGGCTCTACAAACTCTAACACCCCAGACCTCTATAATTTGAATGGTCAATTGCATGTTTAGTGACTTCATTGTGACTCTTCTATTGTCTAGGGGCTACAACCACCAAAACCACAACTTATTACATAACTTAATTATTGTTACTATTCACATAACCTCAATGACACAAGTTCTGTTCTGACAAAATACGTGGACCAGATTGTCTGATAGACTATTAAAAAATGAAAGATAAAAATGCATGGACAAAATATACCAATGACATCATAGTTGCTCAATGAAACATTTCAAACACAAGCAAAAGTGAAGAAGTAACAAGCAAATGTATTACACAATTCAGCAGCCTTTCATATAGAATTTTGAAAACAGGCAAACAAGAAGTGACAAAAGTGCTACAGCAGCACAACAGAGCTTTACTGCCACACTTGGAATCACTCAGCCAAGTGAGTTTGTTAACTTTAAGCCAATTGCATTCAAAAGCCACCCTTCAACAAAAGGAAACACAATTAACAAGCTGATACCAGCGTGTGTCTGGCTGACTTAATGAATATCAAATTATACACAAACACATATAAATCATCATTATCCCCTAAATTTTAATTGATCCCACAATTAAACATGACTAATGTAACGTATGGCAAATCCTGACATTATTCTTCCCCAATAAGGACCTATTTATCTTTCTCTTTTGCAAGTGCGTCATAGCTAATTTCACATTGCATGTGCTGCTAATTAACAGGGACAGACAGACAATTTTAGTGCAGGGTAATTTCTTTTGTTTACAGCAGGGAGCCTTCTGTTTCGAATAATTTTGCAAGGCTCTTAGGAGCTCTGTTTTGCTCCTAATGGCAGAACATTCAAGCTTTTCTTAGTTTTGACTGACACTTTTCTCAGAGTCACTGCATCCCTAATATAAAGCCTGTGTAAATCATACACTATACAATGGAACACTCTAAAATAATGCTTTTTTAAGATGTTAAACTCAGCTAATACAGATATTTACTCAGAAGTGACAATACAAAGGTTGATTGAATGGAATAAGTGGTATTAATATTCAGAGGTTGCTTTCTTAAAACAGTTCATTAAAAGCTTGCAAGAGTGTATGTGCAAACATCAAAATGTGTGTGTGATACTGTGGTAACATGTTTATTAGAGCCATGTTGTGCTTCTACCCTGTGCAGATGTTGAATGGAGCACACTGCAGACACCTGCCACTGTCAGTGGCCCTGACAGCTCTGGTCCCAACAAAGCGAAGCAAGGCATCAGCATATGGTTATCAATGATCCAGATGGCTCCTGCTTGTCTCCAGACTGACAACTTTGCTCCTCCATTATCAAACACTAGTAATTAACCATAATCAAGTAGGTGTTAATTAGACATAATGAAACAATTTCTGTTTGGTCAGAGCCTACTATTTGCCAATTACTTGTAATTATATGCACTAAGCACTTGAGTGTATTCTCTGCCAGCGGTGGAGCAGACAGCCACAGTCAAGCTGTGTTTGCTACACTCAAAAGCCTTTTGTTTTCACTGAAAAGTTGGCACATATAAACCTGGAGGCGTTTGATTGGCCGGCCTGTCACAGCTGCCAGACGGGGAAGAAAGAGAGCATCATACTTCTCAGTGACAGGGTAAGAGAAATTTGTCAACACTCGGAGAGGATGGCTGTTAATCAGTGACCCTTGACCCTGACCATGGGTCCTCCAAATGTAAGCTTTGTTGTGGATTTGTTCCAATATTAAATAAAGCTGGAAGTAAAGATGTTTTACAGGTAACATACTATATATGTATTTGACTGTATCATGTTCAGATGCAATACTGAAAAATACAATATTTACATACTACTTTAGATAGATCAGAAAGTTAGCATTTGCCTATGATCTGGATGCATGCATGTGAACAATGATCAAAACTTCTCTGAAACAGGCAGTATTTTTAAATAACAAATACAGTAAATACCACTTGAGCTGTGTCTAAAATTGCTTTTGTTAAGTTAAAGAACAAAGCATTTTAGCAGATTGTCAATAATGACACAAAATAAATTTATATAATGTACAATGTTGAGCAATACATGTAGAGGGCACTATTAATAAACAACCAGTCAAAGCATTTGCAATAGTTCATATTCAAAGTGATGATAGAAGAAAGACAAAGCCTGCCAACATGTTATTGGACACAGTAGTGTCATTAAATATCCTCATTAAGACATGATGTGACATTTATGTTATTATTAGCCTGACAGGGGAATGGGACCTTAGCCTTTTTCCTCTTCAGATGGGAGAGTAATTGCTTTTCCCTAAGGCCAATATCAGAGTGATCTGTAGGTTTAGAACAAGAACAAGAGAGTCAAAAGCTAGGACTTAATCAGAAATGACAGAAATGAGAGTGAATGAAAATGATAACATGCTGATGATTATGACATTTAAATAATGAGGCTTAGACTGTCCAATTCATAGCCATTTGGTTAAAACACATTTAAATTCAAATAGTAATAGTATGTATTCTCAATTAATCAATTATTTATCAACAACAAAAACATACAGTAGGTACTTCCAAACTGTTAACCACGCTAAAGTGATTTGGGATCATAACTCAATTCTTGGAGGCCATCTACATATAAGTCTTATTTCTAAGCGGGATCAAGTTGAGCACTTACTTGCTCGAACATAGACTTTCTAGAGGCCTAACACAATTGAATATAGATGGTAATTATGTACTGACCCTATGGAAATTGCCACCTCGCTCAATACCTACTTTGTGGCATTGGTAGAGCAAATAGCAACACATTTTAAACCAGTAGTGCTCATTAACTACAGATTAGCCAAACAACAGAAAGCATATTTTCTATTGTACAAATTAAGGAAACTAGTATTAAACAAATTGTCAGTAAATTAAAACATTCCATATGATATATTTGGTCTAGATTTTGACTTTGTCAAAAAGCATGAAGATATACTAACAGGCCCTATAAACCATCTGGTTAACGTGTCAATCACCAATGCGGAATTTCCACAAAACTTAAAACAAGGTCTTATTATTTTTAATCTGTAGACCCTGACCAAGCCTGTAACTATAGGCCATTTTCAATCCTTTCAATAATTTCAAAGATATTAGGAAAAACTGTTGCAGATCAATTAATAAATTATTTTTAGCAGAATAACATCTTCCATCCATTGCAGTTTGGCTTCTGGCCAAAATATTCAACAGAAATGGCTACCTGCTATTTAACAGACACCATCAAAAATGTTTAGACTAGGGGAATGTGGTTGGAGCAGTGTTTTTGGACCTAAAAAGGCCTTTGACACTGTCAATCATGACATTCTGTTATACAAATTGAAAAAGCTGCACTTCTCACAAAAATCTCTCAGATGGTTTACTTCATATTTGGAGTCTAGGATACAGAGTGTTAAAATCAATGGTGCTATATCATACCCCTAGAATATAAAACAGAAATACCACAGGGTTCCCTATTGGGCCCTTTGCTGTTCTGACTTTACATCATTAAACTGCCAAACATCTGCACAGAGTGCCAGCTCTATGCTGATGACACAGCCATCTATGTCTCAGCCAAGACTCCAGATTAGGCTGCTGAGCTGTTTAACAGGCGTTTGAATGGAAACACTCTGTATTGTATGTAATGTATGTTTTAACATTTTGTGGGATTGTTTCACTGTTTGTCATTCTCCATTTAGGGACCAGTTCTGCAAATTAGCTTTTAGCTAGTTTTTTTTTTTTTCTGTCCCTACTAAACAAACGTATAAAAAATAAATAAAAATAAATGGGATTTCAGAAACTTTGTGAAAAAGTTTGGGAAACTGTTGTGTCATTTTGATACAAAAGTATTCATAGCAGTCTACTGCAGAACTACAGATCTTTGAACTTTTTTGTCATCCAGTTTGGCTGGGTGTCTAAAAAACAATTTTTATTTCTGGTCAAACGTAGTGTAAATCAGGCTGTCAGTAAAGTCTTGCAAATTAGAGAGTGCTTAAGCTGTAAAAGAGCTGTTTGTTTGCAGAGATAGTTATTTCCCTAACGAGGCATCAACAACTCTGTAAATTAATCATTTACAGCAAGGAGGTAATCACAGAGGCCATAACCCGAGCCCAAACCTCACCCATAATTGCTGCGGTCCGGCACCAACAGCAGCACATCATCTGCTATGAGCTGGAAAAGTACTCACACCTACCCCACCCAGCCACAGCGGGCTGAGGCCGCCCCCATCCACTACATCTGCCTAGTCACCCATCTCTGCTTTAAATTATCATATTGTTTTGATTAATGTACATGTGAAACTAAAATTGGGTTATAAGAATACCATAAACCTACTGATTGTCATTGTATGTGTTAAACAGTGTTGGCTAATTTTATATCGAAAATCACCATCATATATATTTCCGTTGGGTTTGTTCATAGAATGTTCAACATATCTGTGCAAGGCACAGATGTTCACATGGTCAAAAAAAGTGCAGTGTGCGATAGGTAACTGGAACCTGAACTTCCAGATGCCACCAGATGTCACTACCCACCCCACCTTTTTCTGAAAAGTATATTATTACATCTGGGCTCAAGCCACCATAGACATAAAGATAAAGAGCAAGTGTCCAGCTGTACATGAGCAATGGACACAACCTAAATTCTTGCTGTGGCCCATGGTTCCTTTGTAATGACAGAGTCCTGAGGAGGATTGGATGGAGGGCTGCAGAGGTGCTGAGGCCTGAGCGGCTTGTCACTGGCATGACTGATCACCGAGGCTGACTCTAAAAGGATTGCTGGTGGAAATAAAGACACCAGCATGTCAGCTGTAAGCTCCTCAGAAGGACCCATCAGACAAGTGGATGCGTATTGACAGGCCCAGGACAGGAAGAGAGAGACAGGACCTGATGAAGGGAAGTGTCCCAAAGTCGCTCACCTTGGCATGGGCTGCAATGTCAGCCGACCCTCCGGCCATCACTCTCAGGCCCTGTCCGGGGTATTATTTAAAGCCAAACAAATATCAGCGGCTGAATGTCACTGCAAGGACATACCAGCCTCATCTCCACCAATCAGTGTCCTGGGTTTCAAATCACCCTTTCTCCTTCCCTCACTGACATATCCATCTTCCTCATTCCTATACCCAGCTTCACACCCCCATTCGACCCCTGACGACCACATTGAGGGGCGGTCCTGCGCAACAGATTTACGATTCCCCCATCTCGGGCCCACCTACGATTTATTGACATTAGTTGTCAGCTTTCTTTTTGAGAAATTGCACGTGGAATTAATTTTAACAACGTCTTAATGTTAAATATCCTGGAAACACTAAATTTCATGGTAGGTGATGCTCAGAGCCGCATAAGCATATATCAAGTTCTCAGGGCTTCACCAAGGAGCCTTTTTTAAGTCTTTAATTTAATAAGAAGCAGCTCATAACTGCTTTAACTCAGCTGTTAATTACATATCTTTATGCTGAGGAATGATCTCGGGACCCTATTTAATGGATCAAAAGTTTAAGTAATTTAATTGAATTGTTTTTATTACTTAATCATGTCCAAGGCTACAAAAAAGTGATGCAGAACAACCTGCAAAAGCAGTTGTTGCGTCACTTGAAAACAAAGACATTATTTAACAAATAATGGTTTTACATTTAAATCTAGTCTGTCAAATCATATTTGTATAACTATATTAACATTAACAACATATACTGTAAGGACATAATGTATGAGAAAGTACATGCGTATAGTTTCTTTAAGACGACTGAGTGAAAAGCAGCTTGGCCCAAACACAATAATATAAATCACAGCCTCTGCAATAAACATGTAAATCTTGATCGATATGTACTTGCCTTTTTCTCTTTTTCAATAACAGCTGCCGTAAAGGCCTGCTGAGCACAAGCGGCCATAAAAGTATGTAAAATAAATTAGGAGAGCATAATGAGAGGCTCCAGCAATTCCCCCATAAATATAACATAACGACCACAACTAAAATGTCAGGGAATCCAATAAATCAATTTCTCAGGGACAAGCCGGCCTTTATGTGCAGAACACACAGTCATATTTATAATTCTTGCCTTTTTTCCAGTAGATCTCATTTTTGGGGAGGGGTAGCCGGCTCAACACAGGTCCCTCTCACACGAGGAAGGTTTAATATGTGTTCTATGTGATTCATCACTGTGACACGGACACCTGAGGCCTGGGCCCGCTCCATTTCTACTGCCTAAATGGTTTCTCAGGGACTTACCTACACACATGCACACACGTAGCACAGTGCACAGAAACACAGAGAGGGAGAGAGGGAGAGATGGGTAATGGATTGACAGAGGAGGCCTCATTTAAAAGGAGAAAGCTATTTTGTCCTCACCTTGTAATAGATTGTGAGTCCAGAGCAGTCCAGTGTCACCAGCGCAGGAACTAATTCAGTGGCAATGTAAAGAGCACTACGAAATGAGATGATTGAGATTACGAGGCCATTTTAGATAACTAACAGTCTAAAAGAGGAGTATTCATACAGGCACACAGGTTACAGAGCCATTACACCAGGCAACAGTTACTTTAAACTCAATAACACCATTATGTACCCTGCAATGTCAAGCCACAGATTTAGCACAGTGTGGAGAGGCCTAGTGATGCCTCTTCTGGTTCGACCCCAAAAGCAAAAATGTATATATGATTAAGGTTACAATAATGTTTTCACCCTAAACCCACATTGTGTCATAAAGAAATACCACTTGTCACCAAATACACACACCTAAAACAGATATAGTACTTAAAGGCTTAGTGCAATAATATTAACATTTGGCTGTAGTATACTAAAAAAGAGTGAATACAGGTTACATATTTAGAACTTTCTTACAATAATTTGATCTGATATAAAATTGACAGCACAACTACTGTTGGTTTAAATTGTTCATTTCCCTTCACCTCTAATCACATTTATGTGGACAACCAAAACATGGATGCTTACTTTCTGTTTAAGGTGACACATTGACTCATAAAACACTATACAATCCTGTCCTACCTGCCAACACTCCATTATGTTACGGACATCTCCAAACAGACATTTACAGGCAGCATCACAAGTTGTTTGACCTCATAAGAGCTCTGTGTTGTAAAAACAAATAAATCTAACAGAACAGCCAACTGCATAGGAATGCAATTATTCTAATAGCATACCCAGCAAAATAGCTCCAGTCAGTTATAGACAGGCTAATAAGGAGCAAGTGATTGATGGTGGGTTCCTGGAGCCTTCACAGGCAGCGCATGCGCACTTCCACGCAGCTGCTTATCTAAGGAAATACAGTGTCATGCACCACATTCTCAACTCAATAAAAGCTGATATTTTAAGCAGAGGGTTGGGTTAGAGGTAACACTTAGGGCAACATTTAACACAAACGTCAGCACTGAAACATAACATATGTGGTTGTCACATCAGCTACTTGGGTTTTTTATATAAAGACACTTACAAAACCAATCAAAACAATATTTAGTTAACACAGTAACACTCAATAATAAAATGTTACAGCACTATAAATTCAGCAGATCATGTTTGGTCTGGCCAGAACTTAACTGTGATAAGAGCACAACTCAGTCAAGAAACCTTTTGTTATTAGTTTTTGATAAACAATAAAAACAGTTGCTTGTGGCTTCCAATCTCTAAACTGTTGTATAAACTTTATACAGAGCATGCTCCTCTACATTTTCAATTCTGTTCTTAAGCTGTGTCCGTCAGTGTGAGCCTCTCGAGGTGGCTTGTTTAAGAAACAATTAGGGGGGTATACAGAGCCATTTGCAGGCACTGAGCCTTGCTGGGCAGGCCAGCCGGCTGGAGTACCTTTCACAACTGATTTATAACACTGTCGCCTTGGCAAGGCAACATAATTAATCGGAGCATGGACTTCTAATTCCAATGACTTCCACACCAAGTGGTTTTCATTTGATTTATGATGGCCGGCAACTTTGCATTTTATCAGTTCATTCAGTCATTATTTATGCTGATGACCAATTTCAATGGGTCGCTATCCTCTAACTTGCTACTAATCAAAGAGAATTAGGGTTCACTGCATTATTTAGAACCTGCTAATTTATCTTTGAACCACGCAAGAAGAATAGTTGTGGGAGCACCCTCTGGAACACACCGTAGCCGCTCACATCCTTGGGACCATTTCACAAGAGTTACAGCCCTGATTCTGTATGGAGGAGACTGTTCAGCACAAAGCCAACTGCCCTAAATCACTCCAATGACATATTCATAATAAAGATTAATGACATTAGGGTGTAAAAATAAAGAACTTCAATGCAGGTCAGAAGTGACTCTGGCATTAAATCATCACCACCCGTGGGTGCTGAATCTTAAACAGCTTCAACACTTCAGAAACACAATCAATGATATTAGTAAAAGAATCATTATCTAAAATCCCCAAAGGAGACTACTATTTAGGGCACATTAAACCTTGTGGCACATACAGTGTACACAGATAGACTTTCTCTGACATTTGTGTTGGACAAGTGAAAAGTAATGCATTTCAGTGACCTGTATGTAATTGTCTGTATTCGTCTGTATTGAGCCTGATTTGTCTCCACACTCAAAGTGGACTGGGGTGGAGTAGTTGATACACTAAACTCTCCTCCTTGGCATGCTCTGTAATTGCACTTCAAAGGTGACATATTTCCAATTTATGAATAATGAATCTTAAGCAGGCTCAATTTGAGGAATCAGAGGGCATCATGTTGACCAGCCTCGGCCCAAAGGCAGAGATGGACATATCAAAGCAAGACGTCTCTCCAAGTGTCAATATCTGAACTCATCACACCAGCACATTGCCAATCTGGTCTCAGACGATGTGCAGCATTCCTGATGACTGTCTGCCCACCCTGGAACTCGATATACATGAGATCAGTTTATTTAGAAGGAGATTTGCCTTCACTTCAAAGCCAGTTAATAGAATTCAGTGGGCTAGGATGAGAACATGATTTATATCATGAGTGATGCAGCTCAGACTTTAGAGTTTGGGGACTACACTGGCAGAATATTTTTTATGGTAAGACTTCTCCTTTTGTTAGAACTTTGGAAAATTAAATATTATAAGAAACAGCCACCCATTAACATTCAGGTTTACACTCGTGACATTTTATCTATGGGCATTGTTTTTGCTAATGGAGCCCAATTTAGAAGTTTAGATTTAGCTCCTGGTTTTTGGTTCTTAGTTCTTGGTGATTTATTGCTATTTAAAATAACTATAATCATGCAGGCAACACTGTTTTACAATCTTTTTACTAACAGTAATCCACCATTGTACGACATCCCAGTATATGATATGATGTGGGAATTAGAGTAAACACGATACAGCAGTTTATAAAAAGCACAGGCCTCCATAATAAAAGCAATAAGCAGGGAATCTGTGAGTCCCTTTGAAATAAGCACACAGCCAATGCAATTTACTGTACAGAAAATGAAAAATGGACTCTTCAAGGATGTGACAACAGGACCAACACAAATGATCAGACTCCTATTTGTTAGCCCATTCCTTTCCACTCACTCCCTGAGTGATAAATTGCATTTAGCAAAACGTAGGACGCTAAGCATTCTTGACATGTTTGTATTGATTTGCATGAGCTATATGCATGTAATCCTGTGCGTAGGTAAATCATCCCATGGCAAATTCCAGTTACGTTTTCTTTGGGGAGAGAAAATTGGAGGCTCGGCTTGGGAGGTGGAACACATGGGGCAGGGTGAGAGAGCCATTGGTATCTGAGAAGCTCTATTAAGATTTATAGGTGTTGGGATTCTATGGACCTGAGGCATTATTCATGGTAAAGCTTCTCTGTCTGGCTCTGTTTATAAGATGAGACAGGGCTGACAAAGATGGAGACCCTCTACAACAGGGCCAAGCTGCTCCGACATGAGGCTCTGTCACCTGACAGAACCATGGCATCAGCGTCAAGCACTCAGCATGCCTACAAAAGCATACAAGCCAGCTGTATAGTGTAGAGTGACATGTTTAAAATACTCCACAAGACCATGTGTGACAGTCCCATGTGAGCTGGAGGCTTCAGTGTATTCCTAAATTCCATTATTCCATTATGCCACTCTATTACTATCTGCAAAATTATTATCATATAAATGTTTTATTTATGGAAATGTAGACAGTTAACAGAATTAACAGGATTTGGTCCAAGTTGGGAATCAACTTTTACTTGTCAGCCAGGCCCAGTGAACAAACTACTTTAAATTAACATCATGCACCATTTGAATTAAACTTTAAGCCCTTTTTATACATACACAATATTTTGGAGGGGCTGCGTCTACAGTATATACGCTCATTTATTTCACCGAAAGGTTATTGTGCTGGTGACCTTTTATCATCTCCTGTTGGGCATTATGTATGAACAAAATCCACAAATCCACCAGAAGAGTCGCAAGAGGAAACGTGTTGTTGACGATGCAGTGTGTGCATCCTATTTTATGCAACTTAACTTTTCACAGTTTTGTGCATAAGTTCATATTAACTTACTATCGATATTATCAATATTGGCTCATTATTGCCATCACTGCCACAACCTTTACATTGTAAACATGTAGATTTTGAATGTGCTTCTTTTGCTTCACTCTCACACTCAGTAACTCTAACACTCGTCACTACCGGACTATCTCTTATAAGAACAAGACTGACAAAAGAGTCCAGACGTGATTCTACTGACATCCTCTGGAGGACATGTATAAACGAGGCTTTTAGTTGGTTCGTTAAGGAGTTAAATCTATGGCGCGTGCACTTACAGCTGAGCTAAGGGAAGAATCTTTGTTAGGCATTATAGCGAAATGCCAACAAATATATGGGCAAACAGACCGATGTGTTTTCTTTGTGTTGCCCTTACTGTTGCTGCCCTTCTGAGTCAGTTATGTCTGTTCACAGTACAGAAAGTTTCAAGAAATATTTGTTAGTTACATGTCTTCTCAGCAGCTTTAGGGAGGTATTATATGACAGTGTTACGGCAAACAGGCAATGGAAATGACTAAATATATCCTTGTTGTAACAGCAGATTTGAGGCTTGTGACAACTTGTTCAGGGGTGCAAGCACATCTTCATACCAAACTTGAGCAAGATTTTTTGTAAAACTGCAATGCTATTTCCATTTTTAAATAAAATTTCAGAAGGACAAGGTGATATCTACAGCCATTGTTTAGGTGAATAAAATAGGAAATAGTCCATATTAATTTAATCAATCAGAATTAAATTAAATGTTTTATTGCAATCAATTTTTGTCAAGTAGTGAGGACCATGTGCTGACTTACACACTTTCCCCTTTGCATCATAACTACTATGTCATGCTGCCGGCACTTATTTAAACCAGACAGAGCACCTTGGGTCCTTGTTTAAGAAGCCATGGCAATATTCAGTTTATTCAGCAATTTCCTCAGAGCCCCACCATACTTTATTTGGTCTTATTAGATGAAAACACGAGGATCACCTTCAACTTTATTAATGATGGTACACAGGATGAAAGATGCTGGTGAGAATCTGCAACATCTGTTTGCTGCATTCACTTCTCAGCGGGCTCCACCTATTCCTCATGCCTAATGATGCTGATCCACTCGGCAACTTTTACGGACAAATGTGTATTTGGCTACATTCATCATCCTGAATGAGTGTTCCTGATGAGCCATCCCCTGGCCTGTTTCACTCTTTCTACCATACGTTAACAAATGACAACCACTGCCACATGTTTTCCATTTGGGAGACCGGGACAGGGAAAGTGGTAGAGGAGTATAGGGGGCTGAAATATGGGCAGCTTCAAGGAAAAAGAGTCAATGATGCCTGCTCTTTACAGAATCACCCCCCATGTGCCATCAACTAACCACAGCACCATGAAAATACATCAATTATGTAATGCCTTCAAGCAGCAGTTACAGAACTTATCCATGTCACTGCTGCCATGGTCCATACCCAAATATTTCAGCATTAGCAGTGCAGATAATTGAACTGTAGGTGGACCAAAACCAGCAGCCAGTGCAAGTATCTCTGCAGAACCACATGAAAGGACAAACAGAAAAATATATGGATATGGCCAAGAATGTTAACTTGGATAAACAAGTCGATGGTCGGTCAAAGTCCTGGGGAGTTGCACCCCTAATAAATCATATTCCTTTTGATGTGCAGCTGGTTACAAGTTTGGAAACTGGGGGGATGGTTAGAACAGACATGAGTCAGGCACCCGGACACACCGCCTGCTTCTCTCAAAGCATGGGAATCCAAGTTTAGGGAGACTCGGGGGACGTGTCAGAGCAGTAAATAAGTTATAAATAAGGTCATGAGTGAAAACAGATTGTCAGATGTCCTTGGATCTTGCCCAAGTCAGTGAGAAAAAAAACAATGCCCGAGGAGCTAATGTGGTGACAAGTGTTGTTAAAGGCCTTAGACTAAAATGAAATGCTGTCACAACACAAGTGTATTACTGTGTTACAACTTAATGTTGTTCCACCTGTTATAGCACAGAGGCGTAGAAACAGAGGAGCCAGACATCAGGAAATCAAACAAGGATCATGGTCCAAACTTAAAGAAGTGGACTACAAGTGTAATTACAACCAGTGATAGTAAATTGTCCAAATACCAAATTAATGCAAATAAGACCAATAAAACAAAGATGTCTTGTATTTTAAGAAGTGAATTTCCTGCTTTTCTTTGTTTATTCGTGTTACACACACCCTGCAGGGTTTAGTGTAGTCTGTTGGTAAAGGCTGAGCCTTAAAACACATGAGTGTTCACCCCTATGTTCTGGGGATCAGGATAAGCCAAAGGCACTTGCAACAGAGAAGAATTCTACTGGAAAGCAAAGCATATTGAGCCAAAGTAAAATTATCCGTTGCACAAACAGCTGGACAGATGGGGATAAATCACATTCAGGAAGCCAAAGGGACACAGTGTGACGCCCAGCAGTAAGAATGCTAAACTTGACAAATGTACATGTTGACAAACCTTTCTTTGTCAGATAATATGACATTATACTCTAGGCTCAAAATTTCTTTGTTATTCATGTCCTCTTTGTGCATATTCATAACATTCTCTACATTCCTCAAATTTATAAAAGCTTGGGAGAGTATTTAAAGCTCTTATATACACTGAACAAAAATTTTAAGGCAACACTTGTTTTTGCCCCCATTTTTCATAAACTGAACGCAACATTTTTTTTTTTTTATGTACTCTCAAATATTGTTCACAAATCAGTCCAAATCTGTGTTAGAGAGTGCTTCTCCTTTGCCGAGACAATCCATCCACCTCACAGGTGTGGCACCAGTCAGTTTCTGGTGTGACCACCATCTGCCTCACACAGTGCAACACATCTCCTTCACATAGAGTTGATCAGGTTGTTGATTGTAGTCTGTGGTGCTGTTGGTCCACTTTGACGATGAACTGCAGTCAGGTCGAGACCTTGATGAGGACGACGAGCGCAGATGAGCTTCTTTGAGACTGTTTCTGACAGTTTCTGCAGAAATTCTTTGATTATACAAACCGATTGTTGCAACAGCTGTCCGGTTGGATGGTCTCAGAGGATCTTGGAGATAAAGGTGCTGGATGTGGAGGTTCTGGGCTGGTGTGGTTACACGTGGTCTGTGGTTGTGAGGCCGGTTGGATGTACTGCCAAATTCTCTGAAACGCCTTCACAGGCTCCACTAATCTCATTTCAGAAACACAAGGGGAAGTTACGTTGACACACAACAGCTTAATAAAAACTACACATCCCAAAAATGGATTACAACAAGCGCACCTTATCCTTTAACGAACGCTGTGTTTAATGAGGAAACAGGACAATTTAGAGAAATAATGTGAGCGACTCCACACCAGTAATGTTTGTCTGCTTTGAATAAAGAGCTCTAAAGATCATTATTAAATGTTTTACAACACACCATGAACCCCATACAACAGCACAGAGTGTGCATGTAGCCTATTTAATACAGAAAAGACTCACCGACCATAACATTTCCAACAGCTGTAATCCACTGAAAGTGAGAGTGAATGGTTGTATGTCACTGTCTGTCTCTAAATGTCAGCCCTGCGACTAACTGACCACTGTCCAGGGTGTACCCCTCCTAGGGCCCAAAGCTGCTGGGATAGGCTCCAGTCAACCGCGACCCCTAACGGGACTAAGCGGTAGAAAATGAATGAATGAACAAATGTAAACAAATGTGAGCAAAGCGGTGTTTTACTGCAGCAGCATCAACAGAGAACAATAAATGTCAGGTATAAGATGCTGTGGCTCTAGAGCAGATATTTATAGAAGAGTGTAATGGTTGATGCAGTCACTTCAAACTCATCACAAACTCATCACAAATTTATAACATGGCGATCTGCTTCGGTCGGACGTTTTCGGAAAGTTTAGGTGGTTGTGCAATGAATTGTGGGATGCCGTTAAGCTCCTAGGCTGTGTCCAATGACAGTATATACTATGGACAACTTCCACCCATTGGTCCCCTACTCACCAATATTGTCGTTATGACAGGGCAATAAAATGGCGGTTACATCCGGGCTTTTCGTCTTTTACTGCATAATAAAACAATAGTTTTCAGAACCCCCCAGAGTGTTCATGTAGTAAAAACTTAGCTCTAGAGACCGGAGCCATCTTTTGTACCAGGCTGTAAACATGATTTTTATACTTGTAAAGTCGCCATTGGGTTTCTCCTTATATTTCCGCTTTTGGAGCCTGCCCTCTGATGGACGGTGGTATATCGCTGTATATTGCTGTATATTGCTGTATATTGCTTTATGGCGCTGCCCTTACTCGAGGACCTTTTAAGGGGTTCCATGAAAGAGGCTTGTCTGTGTCCAAATCAACACACTAATCACTATATAGTGATTTTGCCATTTTGTAGCTGCGCACAAATGTTTAATTTTTATTTTTATTATTGAAAAAGATATGAGCGGTATAAGCAGTTACATAAATGAAAACTTGAAAATAAAACTGCCGAATGCAATACAATAATGCCGGGGAATTACAAAGAAGAAAATGTTGAGTAATGACCAAACTAAATAAAACAGAGAACAAAAAATTCAAATAAATAAAAAGATTTGGATACAGCTGCACACATGCTGTATCTTACACTTCTACTAGTCTCTAATTCAGACACGACTACAAAATGGTATAGTGCACTATATAGTAATTATAGTAATGACTGGCCTACTCACTCCCACCATAACTGCACTGTCCTGTCATCAATATAATTGTTGTTTTTATTTTTTATTTTTATTTGTTGCTTTTAATTGTTGTTCTTGAGTATTTTAATTATGTGCTATTGTGTTTTTACTATTGTTGTAAGGCAACCTTGAGTGTCCAGAAAGGCGCGTTATAAATAAAATGTATTATTATTATTATTATTATTATTATTATTAATTAGTGTGTTGATTTAGTCACGTGTCACAGACTGGATGTTACTGAGATGTAGTCAAAAAAAAAAGTTAACAAGCGCAAACAATTTAGTCTAGAGCCCTGGAAAGTATCAGCGATGCTGCGTCTGAAGCAAAAAGTGATTAATTTGTGTCACAGAAGCCAAGGTGAGAGTGTTAAATGTTTCTTTACTCTAATCAGCATCCTGATGGGCCACACCTGTGAGGTGGACATTTTTCTCGGCAAAGGAGAAGTGCTGACTAACACAGATTTGGAAAGATTTGTGATCAATACTTGAGAGAAATAACCTTTTTGGGTACATAGAAAAAGTCTTAGATCTAGAAATTCAACTCATAAAAAATGGCGGCAAAAACAAAAGTGTTGCGTTTAAATTTTTGTTTAGTATGTAACTAAAACTCTTAACGTATAGTGTAAGCACGACAGTAGTGGAAGAACCCTACTGTTTCCACTGAAAAAGTTACACTATACTCCCTGTCTGCAAACTTTGAGCAGTAGTAGTAAACTGATCTTTTCCCACACTATGAAGCATATGAACACTGATTTGTGACATGACCCCAATACATCACGACCAATTACAGCTTGTGTATCTGTGGTAATAATGTTTAAATGATTACTGCTGTAAAAATATATTCATATCACATAAAAATAATGAGTGCATGTGGACTTAAGCGCCCTTCTCTAGGCCTGTATTTATCACAGGGAAAACCCCAGCGCCTGTGATGTCTGGAAGCAGTGTACTGTATGTTTTCCTGTTGGGGATCTAAACGTATTGGCCCTTTATGACAAAATCATTCCAACGCATAAATATGAAAAGTGACTTTATGACAGTAAATTCATTAGCGGTGAAATAAACACAATCTCAAAGTATTACATGAGGTGGAAATGTTTATTATGGCCTGTTCTGTATTATGAGCTTTGAATGATCAATCACACAGAGAGCACATTACTCCAATTTTGTCTGGCCCATGTAACAACAAAGTTCATAGACACCAAATCAGTTTCAAGGGAACCCGGGGGCTACAAGAGCAAGACTGCTATATGAGACATTCATAATTTATGTGCATTTGATGTAGTGATATGTAAAAAACTTCTGAAGAATTTTAATGGGCTGCAGGCAGAGAGGGGAGAAAGAAATCTTTGAGCTGGTTGTTTGGCCTTTTTTTTTCCACAGTGACTTACTTCTAAACCAAAAGAAAAATAAAAACTTTTGAAACATAACAAATTCCGGCATTGAGCTTGTAATCACTGAGAAAAGGGGAATTTCATCTTTTTATTTCAATGCGTTATTGATCTCGTGGCTTGGTTCTCATATGCTCCATTACTCGGACCGAGCTGTGGCCGGCAACAGTGTCCAATCCAGTCAACAAAGGAAAGCTATTTCCATTGATCAATGTCCCACCACACAAAACAGATAGAGATTGATAATACACTTCAACAAAATCCTACAGTCAATTAGGACTTGATGAAAAAATGTCCTGGTACAAGGACAACAGAAGGTGTTAATTGCCCAAACTGAAAGTCTATCGCCTCTCTGTGAATGAAACAGCACTTTATTAATCTTTCAGACAGATGGGCTGTGTTTGGCCAAAGCATTGATCTGCAGTAACCTTTTATTATTGTTTTCTCCATTAGATGCACATATTAAAACAGATGAGTGTTGTTGAACTCACTCTCGGGCCGGCATTACCCACTTCTTCCCCAAAAAAGACTAAAACAAGAACTCATTGCTAAGAAGCTCGAAGCTGCATATTAATTTGTCAGTGTATTAGAAAAACTCTCCACTGACTGAGGTTTAATCTAGGGGTGGGAGTGTCCATGGCCAGTGTTCATCAGGAGAATCTGGATAGAAAGGGCCCCATTTAAAAGAAGCAGACCGGCAAGACAAGACACATTGAAAATGATTGCAAATGTTTGTCATAAAAGGCTGTTGACAGCTTTGTGACAATGTGAATGTGGAAAACACCTACATTTAAATGGAACCCAAGCATTTCTATACAGTGAAGGTAACACAAAACATGACTACAGAAAGCTAGAGAAGACACATATGAGAGAGTTGTACAGAGGGCTTATGTATGGAAAATGGTAAAGCAAAGTTTACTCTGTCATTTAATATCATTAACGGAGTTTGTTCTAACCAACCAGAAGTATATGGAGTTGTACACATCAATTGGAAAGTGTGATCCAGATCGCTGCAGACTTGTGTCTAAATGTAATCACACTTGTATTTTCTGAACATAACCAAGGGCTTTTATTTTCTAGACATACACACTCTTTCCTCCAAACATGACAAAAAAAAAAAATGCGTCTAATGCCAGAACAGAATTTTAGCCCCATTTTTATATCTTGCCTTTCATTCTGTCTTCTTCTTGTTTGGACACATCTGGCCAATTCAATGTTCAATGGTATCTAGAGTCTACATTGGATTGCTGAAAAAATGATTTTTTCAGTAACATTTAAGTGGCTATGTGATTGGCATTGCAGGCAGTACTCCTGTATCCTCAGATACTTGGCTGCTCTGTACACCAGTGTACTGTACACCAGAGCCTGCAAAATCCCACAGCCAATATCCACAAAAATTGGCCTACAGAGACACATGGGACGATACTTCAAAAATAGGCCTTGATTGTGCCATGTGGGACAAAAAGCATCACTCAAGCTAACCATTCTTCCATCTTTCACTGATAAAATCCACTTTCCATTCATTACTCTTTATCATAAACACAAGTCTATGGGGAGGGAAGCAGGGCTTAGAAGTGGTTAGGTCTGTCCCTGGTTTCCTTTTTCTAGGGAGCATTTATCTGATGATATATATTCCTTTTGGTAAGTGAAAGGAGTTATTCTGTTTCCAACAGGAAGGACATTGATAGGGCATTAGGGATTTGTTTATTTCAACTCAAAGCCATAGCATTTATCCAAGTATATATTTCGCTGCGGGTTCAGACCAAATTATGTCTCAAGGCAAGATAAATCACAAGGCACAAGTCAAAATGCCAAGCGTTTATGATCCTCCACAGAGCCCTGATGGCAGGCTGCACTTAACTGAAAACTATGTAGCACGATGAATCTCCGACACAACAGCCAGTGTTCCTGCTTGTTTGTGACTAGTGCGTGATGAATGTGACAGCTGTCATATGCACATCAACCGGCTGGGTTTTCAACATTCAGCCGAATGATGGGATATGAAATGAAGTTCATCTGTCTCCCTAATCAATCTATTGTCTTGTCTTTCTTGAATAAGACTCACAGTGATGGACACATCCAACATTGACAAACAGGCTTAGTAAAATATCCTAGATGTGTGAAGCTCATTCAGTTTAAGTGAGAGTGAAAAGTGAGTTGATGTGCTTGAGTAAACAACTCAAAATCATTCGAGGAAAAATCTGACAGACAGGACAGAGTGTGCAGGCAATTTAGAGGATATAAATTACCTACAAACAAATAACAAAAACTTTTTCTGTTGATGACACGTTGATTTACAGTTGTCAATGACATCTTTCAGAGAATAGATATTTTGGGAATGTACAAATGCCAAGCAAAATACATTTGTGCCTAGCTTTTGAGTTGTTTTTGCCATGGTTCTTCAGCGGAGTGAGGTTGATCCGTTTAGAAAAGGCCTCCTTACGTAAACTCCTGAACTAAGCATCAATCCGCTGTGACCCAGGCAACAATGGCGCCTTATACGAGTAAACAGAGGCCGCGGAACAAAACTCAATAGCTTGTGTGGAACGGGGTTGAAGGGTCATGTAAACTTGCAGTGGACTAGAAGGTTCCGGAGAGAAAGGGGAAGAATCCTCTTTTCAGTCTCAACATTGTTCATTGAGAGGCTTGTCTGCCATCACAAATATTGAAGAGCATTTATTTACACACAGAGCAGTGACTGGGGACAAAGAGGACACAAACGCAGACACAATACAGTTGTAACGCTGTCAGGAGAGTATGCATTTTTATTACTATTCCCATGTGTTTGTCCCTTGCATTGATTTTCTTTTATGGTGAATGGATAAACTTGAGGGTAAATAGGGTGTTTGAAGGTTGAAGCTGGGGTTACTTTAAGGTTAGAGTTTGTCCAAAGGAGGCTTCTTTTAGCCCCAAGTTCACGAACCATGGAAGACCCCCTGTGGTTTCTGGAGGGGGTTCTGTCCGTCAAAGAGCTGGATCTCTATGAAAGGAGACAATTGTTGGTGAGCAAATTTCAACAGCCTTGATGAAGAGAAAGCAGATAACGCTGAATGGGCCTCTCAAAAACAGATTATTCTTTTCAATATATTCTAGTCAATAGTTGGGCCAAATGTCCAAAGAAGGCTTTTCTTCTTTTATTGGCTTTATACCATCACTGCGAAGACTATAAAATTAGGAAATCAGGAAAAACAAATTGCTTTCATTGCATAGCTCATCAATTAATCAATAATTGTTATATATATAATATATTTTTGGATGGCCCATACATATACATTAGTACAATGTATTTCTGTTTCTGTAGGATGCATACAAAGACCTAGGGCCAGGCCGTGTAGAAAGAAGCTTTTTACATTTTTTGTCATTGCCGTCACATGTCAGTGTATATGGATAAAACTCAAACCTGTTAAGTTTAATAAAAACATGACTGGATGGTTCATATTGCAACAGATAAATCACAGGTTCTGTCTAAATATAACTTGTGTTTCCAACATCAGCACATTGTAGATTTCTCAGTCCTAAAGTTTACAACTAAATGATTAATTTCCTACATACATACCAATACAGTACATACAGCATACCAAACCATTTAAAGCAATGTGCAATTGGTTTTGGAAAACTGAGCAGATGAAAATAGCTGTATAATACCTTGAAGCACACTTTGTGTTTGAAATACTGGATAAGTTTTTGAGAATTTGTTAAAAACTGTTTAAAGTAGAATGCCTGACATGCAGAGCATGCTTGTGGTCAAATCTATACTTGCATTTTTATTTCTCTCAAGGGCTAGAAATACCCATGGCTAACTTCAAGTTGTATGGCATTTCATGACATTGTAACCCATGTAAGAGGTCATAAAGAAAATGAGGATTGGAGCCAGTTAAAAGACCTTCCGCCCACTTTCTCTCTGCCATATGTTAGAGTTTCCAGTGTCCACAGAGAGCCAGGCTTCTTACGGCTCTGATCACTAACTAGTCAGCCAATCAAAGCCTTCTGGCCATGGAGCAATTATCTGTTCTCCATAGTATAGGTGGAGAATGAACCAGCAACCCCTGCAGTTTTCTCCCTCTGCAGAGACAGTACTAACTCAGACTACTATGTAAAACAAAGAAGAAAAAGCACTTGTTTTGCTCAAGACTCAGTGGAGATCACATTAGATGCCATGCCAAGTGTAAAGCAAGAAATTGCAGGGGTGGATTTTCACCTCTCACTGTAGTAAAACATAAATCCTGTCATTACATCAATTTATTTCAATGTCATTTGTGTGGGCTAAAGCTAGTCTAATTGAATGAAAGACAACATGACTCACATTGGACGTGACTTTATTGTGAATTTACTAACTCACTTACTGCACCAATTAAAAAAGTATTTTTTTCACATGACATTCATAACAAAGAAGCTTAACTAAATAAACACATGTATTTATATGTTTAGGTAGAAATAATTTAGATTAGACTTTGGAAGCATGGGTCACACTACTATTGAACACATATTATCAGATTTAAAATCATGTTCTTGAGTGGTCAGTGAATGGGAAGGAAACCCATAGACACTAGAGCTAAGAGCTCCATCAATATTGGAGGTGAAAATGTTGCTGTATTTTGCTTTAGGAATCAGAAGCCTCACAGAATTGCAAGGATAATAATGTTTCTGCCATAAAAACCACTTCACAAGACTTCTGAAGTAGTTAGAACTGAACATTGGAAGTGATGATTCATTTGGGAATGTCTGTGATCTTTCCTTTTGTAGCTTTTCTTTACTTTCACAGATTTTACAAGCACAAAATATGTAATACATGAATTTTCTCTAATAGATGTGGTTAGTTTGAGTGTTTATGACTATGCTAGGTGGAAAGAGGTGTTTGCTTGTTTCCTAGGGAACGTGGTGTCCAGGGGCCCTTGGCTGCACTGGGCCTTATTGTGGGACCGGTGTGAAATCCAAACTGACTGATCCAGGACAGAGCCAGGATTACACCACTTCCCCCTGAATTCTGTCCACACCAACAATGGTCTTCCTGTAAGGACAGTCAAGTGAGCCGCTGGTTAGCCAGTGGAGCCGCAGAGTGGTGCTTTGGGGCCACTGTGGGAAAAGCCAGGGGACTCTAGAATCATGTTTCTGTTCCTTCAACATAAAGCTCAAATGCCCCCACAGCTAGCATCAGCACCCAGGACTTTGCTCCTGGGGGCTCGAGGAGGTGTCGGGTTCTGGCACCTGCTGATGGCCCTGGCAGGTTCATGTCCCCTTAAGGGTCACATGTTCTCCAGGCTAACAGCATGTCCCTGTCCCGGTGGTCTGCAGAGGTCAACTGTAGTAGAGTGTTCCTGCCTTTAGAGGCACTGTTTTTTGGTGAAAAAATGATGATACATCAACTACAACTCAAGAATATTTGGTATAAAAAGCAAGAAATGTATTTCAGTGTATATCAGTGAATTAGTGGTCTTAATGATTCATTTGTATTGTGTAGCATTTAGCTACCCATTCACTGAAATGACATACAGAGTGAATCTTGTTGTGGGCTGCTTATTTTACTTTGCCAAAATGCATGCAATAGGTTTATATGACTGAATTAACAAAAGGTTGCCAACAATATCAATTAATTAACATATCTACAGTATGTGACAAAAAAGCACACACACAAAATGCATTCATTAGTCTAATGTCAGCTTACCTTTTAATAAAAAAAAAATCTCAATATCTGTATGTGAAAATTACAACTAATATTTAGAAGACCCAGGTGATGTCTTTACCTTAACATCGTGCACCAGGTTTAATTATGGTATAAAAAATAATGTTCTTTGTTGTGTCCTGTCCTGAATGACATGGCAGTCTAGAACATGGCTCTTAACCATCGACTTCCTCTCAGAGAATACAGAGATATATTATTTGCCCAAGTATAATAATTAGAAGCACAATATACTGAAACTGTCAATGTGAACGTCAATAAAGAAACTGTTAGTATGTGTCATCCTGGAAATCAATGACCATTTTCACCAATGAATTCAGGAAATAGCTTTCAAAAACAGCAGATGAAAAACTGAGACACTTCAAAGTTATTTGCGGTCTTCTCCCTTTCTATTTAATTTAAATGACATTGATATCAAATACATAAAAAAATCATCAAACCAGGACCTTCAGTGTGCACTGGGACGGTTTGCAGCCGAGCGTGAAGCAGCTGGGATGAGGATCAGCACCTCCAAGTCTGAGACCATGGTTCTCAGTCGGAAAAGGGTGGCTTGTCCCCTTCAGGTTGGTGGAGAGCTCCTGCCTCAAGTGGAAGAGTTCAAGTATCTTGGGGTCTTGTTCACGAGTGAGGGAAGGATAAAGCAGGTGATTGACAGACGGATCAGTGCAGCTTCTACAGTGATGTGGTCAATGTACCGGTCTGTCGTGGTAGAGAAGGAGCTGAGCTGTAAGGCAAAGCTCTCGATTTACTAGTAGGCATCTACGTTCCTACTCTCACCTATGGTAATGACCGAAAGGACGAGATCCCGGACACAGGCGGACGAAATGAGCTTCGGCAGTAGAGTGGCTAGGCGCTTCCTTAGTGATAAGGTGAGGAGCTCGGTCCCTCGGAAGGAGTTCAGAGTAGAGCTGCTGCTCCTCCACATCGATAAGAGCCGGCTGAGGTGGCTCGGGCATTTGTTCTGGATGCCTTCTGGACGTCTCCTGACCCAATTGAATGGGTATATGGCTGGCCAGGCCGACAGAAATTTGTAATGAATCAGTTAGTAACAGACGTAGTAGCATGTACTTTAATTTATTTTTCATTACTGGAATATTTCTCTTTTTACTGTTGTGAGGCTGACTATTAAAGGTCAGAGAATATTGGAGAGTGTCTTAAACACATAAAACTGGAACAGTGGCTGAGGGCCTCTATTTATCTCCACCCCTGACAAATTTTAGACTGGGGTCAGCAGGTGTTAGACTCAGCAAGAACTGAAGGTCAATGACAGAGCCTTAGAGACTGAAAATAAATGTATAAGCAGCGGTCACATCACAAAGAACAAATTAACACTGTGCCAAGCAACACAGTGATCTTGAGAGAGGTATAAAGACCAGTTAGTCAGGCCTGAAATCTCCCAGAGAAAATGAGGGCCACTTATCCAATAACGAGAGCTTAATGAGGGTTTCTTTAACTAGCTACAATGTCTCTCTTTCCCGAACAGAAGCATTTGTCTTACAGTACAAATGTGATTCATGCATCATTTCTATTGTGAGAGTGAGTGCTGTAATAACAGTATAAATCACAAAGGACCTAGGTTGGGATAATGAGACTTAAATCTCCTAAAACAACACCATGAGCTCAGCTCAATGATAAAATGATGTGGTGTAGGAAAATACTAGCTTCTTGGGGTAAAGCTACACCACTCTCCACATAGGCGCGTATGGCTTTTGGCAGTGCAGAAGCCTACTTCATTTAGCAATGACAGGCAATTTAATACCACAAAATTACTAACCTTAGCTTTGCAATTACTTTTCCAGCTCTGAACACTTTCAACCCCTCTGTAGATGTAATCTTAAGGTTAAAGCCTTCAAATAGGGCAAACCCCAGGTCTGAACATACACTTTTACAAGAAACAAAAACACTGAACACAGGAAGCACAGGACAGTAATAGTTTACCCACTTAAGGCTTATTCCGTACCCATCTTTTATTGTCAGTTAACAGCACAACCCAGTCTTAAAAATCAAACGTATCCATGCAACTTTTTCCTATGTTCCTTTTTCTGAACTTACTAATGAGTGAACTGTTGGGGTTAGGGTTATGAGTGTTCAGAGTTGGAATAATGTGAGTTAGAACAATATGCCTGGCTTTAGTTAAATTAAAAATACACCCAGCAAGCCAAATAAATGACCACTGTGGCTTAAATCACTGCAGTTTATCTTACAGCACACTAAGGATGAGCCTGGGAAATTCATATTTAATTCCCTGGTGGCCTTTTTTACATTCAGGCCTGTTTTGTCAGCAGGAAGAACAGGCAAATGATTTGTACTGATCAGTCTCTACTCCTCTTGGCTCCTAACTGCAGCTTTACTGAGCTCCTGACAGATGTGTCCCCTGCTGTCTGATTAAAAATGGTCATTTCTCCCGTGCACAATGTGCCATGCTAACCTTTCACTTGAAGGATGATTGCCATGCAGTGACACACACCCGTTTGCTCATTTTGTCTGTCCACAATGAGGATATTGACATTCAGATTGTGACGACGCTTTCATCTCGGTGCAGATGTCACAGTTGGCAAGTAGTCTAGACAAGAACAGCAGGTAGGACAGAGCTCAAGGGGCAATGGGAGACAAGAGGCAAACGTGACAATGTGCAAAACATGTGTATGTTTTACATCAAACACCTCGCTGCAACACACAATAAGCCTCATACAACATCTGCCCGCTGTGCTGGGCAGGTACAGGTGCCCTCCCTCTCCTTGCCCTGTTTCACATTCTTAGGCTGCTCAGCTACGAAAGGCAACACCAGCCAAATTATGGAAACCTTCGCTCATCTATGACACGCCAACACACAAACCTCAAACCCCTGCGGTGGGCCAAATCCCTTTGTGAGCACAAATGAGGATATTGTAATGTCAGGCCTGCTTGTAGGGGTGTAAACTTGTGGAAGGGCTGCTATCAGATAAGATATCAAAGTCAACATGCCTGTTGCTTTAAGCCAATCCTTGTGTCCCCTGGAAAAGTGGTGCTCAGTAAAACCCCAGAGGAGCCTTCAAATGTTTCTCCAAGTGCAATCTGATCCATAACAGACAGAGTCATGCAGCTCCCAGTGCTCTCAACACTCCACGCACAGCAGGGCCACTCTTACTAGCAATTCCAACCTGGCAGCAAAGGAAGCCCTGAAAAAGTACACAGCCATGCAGCAGAGGCTCAAGATACACATGCTGAATGCACTAGTCACCACTTGTTGACAGAAAGATAAAAATACTGACAGTCAATAGAAACAGAATCTTTTTAATTTGCATATGCAATACTAAGTACCTAAAGTGATCAAGTTGCTGCTTCAGAAACAGAATTATCAACATGAGCTTGTACACTAAAAAAAGAATAGTCCAATCCGAATAATCTGTCTCATTTAACATATTCCATTTTAATTGAGCACCGACTTAAAGAAAATCATTAGACTCATGAAATCTACACATTTCAGTATTTTCTTATCATTATTTTGAAGAAGAACAACTTCTTTATGACTTTTCTGTTTAGATAAATACATATGGAGAGCATTTGGACAGTTTATCTTTATCCTTCTGCTCCCTAACAGTGTGGATACTATCAGAGAAACTGCTGACTGTTTGTGTCACAGGCTGTACATTCCAAACTGTCTGACAAAGACACTGGCCAGTGTTGGAAAGCACTTGACCACCAATACATGATTAAAACTTACAGGTATTAGTTTTCTGGTACACTAATCCTTTTTAGCAGAATATATGCAGTGTGTGTTTTTGTGTCTGCAGTTGCCCTTTTTATTAATAGTCATTGATGGTGTTTAACTTTACTTTTTACAGGTAAAACTTTACCCAGTGAAACTTCTAGCTCCTGTTCTCACTGTCCATCATTGTAGAAGACAGTGCCTCCATTCAGTTGCTAGTGTCCAGCTCTCAGTTTAGAAACAACCAACAGAGCATAGCATGTGCAAAAGCTCTCCGGGTGATAAAGGTACTTATAACCCTACATATATTTATGGATACCATTAAAAACAAAACTGCTATAAAGAAAATAGCTGACTGCAGAGCAAAAGCCCGAAGGACCCAATTTCCACCTGAAGCACCTGATGGACACACTGACAAGCAGATTGCTTTCCAGTACCAATTTTTGGAGCATGTGAAAAATGGTGCGTGCAGCCAGTATGTGGTCTGAGATGAGTCATAAATCTTGTTTTATCTCCTCCGTGGTGGTAGCAGGAAAGGATGAGTTGCTTTTTTTCATCTCATTCACATGTCTATCTGTCTGTTATCTGTGCCCTTGAGCAAAGATTACTGATGCCCTGTCTTTGATATATGACACATCACAGAGAGCAGCTTTTCATCCTGTGAATTAACCCAGAGAGGGAGGGAGAAAAATGCAAACCTGCCTGCCATCAGCCAGGGGCTCTCTCTCACTGTTCCTTTGTGCCCCTCTCTGACGTGCCAGATCCTTCCCACCTTCCATCCCTTCAAGCTGTTCATCCCCTCCTCTTTTCTCGCACCATCATGGGTAGCCAAGTTTGGTGGCAAATTGTTTATCTGACCTCTGCACGTCTCTGCATTTTATAATCTACTGTGTGTCAGCCGTCTCATCGCCATAACAAATAGTCGCTGTCAGCTCCTGCTTCCTTTATCAGGGCCGAGAGGTAAGGAGAGGGCTACTGTAAAGAACGGCATGGAGAGAAATCTCCCGAAAAATGAAAATGGGATTCAGAGTGAGTGATGAGAACAAAGATTCCCATAATGATGCCTCAAGAGCACAAAAAGGATAAAAGGCAGAGATTAAAAAAACAAATGTTGTCATATTAGGTGTTAACAGCTTATGTACTGTATGTCACAGTGGAAGAAAGAGATAGAGATAGAGTTTCAGGAGAATATTAGTGTTGTGCTACTGTCCCCAGTGCGGAACATTTTATTATTCAGTAAGCAGGAAGGAGAGCAGCATTCAGAGCAGCCTAATGTATCATCTCCTACTACATCTGAATAATGGTGATTTAAATGAGTAAGACAAATAGCAGTGACCACTTTATGCAATCTGAAACTGAATGTAAAATAACACATTAGGCTTGACTGCCACAGTGGAAATTAAAAGACTCTACATTACAGAGCAATAACCATTTTTCTCCTGACTGCAGACTTCATTAACCCCAAGCTAATACTCCACTCAAAGTCTGTGATCTTTACACGCCAAGAGGAAGACTGGTTCGGTAAATACTGGCTGTTTTGTGTTTGCCGTAGAGCCCAAAGCTAGCAACATTTTTTTCTTCCTTTTCATGGCAGCAACTCCAAAAGGTCATAAATAAAATATTACGCCACTAGAAAAGTGCTGTAATCCATTATCCTAATGGCAATGTTCATGATCTATTTCATTAACATGCAGTCTTTAACCCAAACAAATGTGCTCCTCGCCCCAGTGCTGCGCAGCCATTTACAAGATACAAATGTGCCCATGTGTCTTAAGCCAGAGAGCTGCAGGTGTGATGCATCACACATGAACAACTGGAATGAGCCAAAACTCTCCCTCGCTATATTTCATTACATTACAACAATACACAATATTTCAAGGCAGAAAGCACCATGACAATCTAATTACTTTGAGTTTCAAATGATGATAAGACTAGTAAGGCCAGAGATCTTTAAAGCCAAGCTGTTCAAAACATGGGTGATGTCTTTGCTGAACATTGTGTTGACAAATTTAGAGATTCTTAGTCATCCAGGTCAACATATAATAAACAAAGAACGGAAGACAAGGCAGTTTCAAACCGAGTTAAAATGCTTTGGTTCTGTTGCTAAAAAGGTCTATCCCGTCTCAGTCAGCTTTGTGTCCCATTTATGTTCCACCAGAGACACACAGTCTCCTTGCATTGCGCCTTAGACTTCTATAAAAAAGAGCCAACAAATCTCTAATGTCATGTAAGATTCATCAGGGCAAAAGTATGAAATGAAGCAGAAAAAGCTCTACCTGAAAATTAAAACCAAAAGGCAGACACCAGAGTAAAAACTAGTGTGAGTGAGCATAAAAGGGGCTATAGACTGCAAAGAGTGTGTAATCTGTAGCTATAACCAACTGAACCAATAACACTGTAGCAAGGCCATAAACCTCTATGACTGGTCAAATATAATGAAATGAGTAATTCCTGGAAGATAAAATACCATATTATTCAATGCACTGCCATCTTGGTGAAATGTTTATTGTGCATTTTGATATTGCAATGATGATAGATTTTACATATATGTGCAGTCCTCATATAGCATGCTAAATATGACAGTACATGTACGTATCATTAGCCTAAATGAAGATACACTGGTGAACAGTGCTGACAGTATGGCCCATGTCAGTGGCTGACTGAAGTGCAGTGTTTATTTCTCACAGCCCTGTCTAAAGGATGATGTGGACAGCAGCTTCCATATGTGTGAATGACTGCTACATAAAGCTGGAGGGCACACAGGCCTACGTTCTGCTGCCTCTAAGTGTTAATATAACCTTTTCATCTGCTCACCCAATGGCTCTCCTGAATCAATTGGCTCTCAGTGTCCCTCAGCGTCTGTACAACTGGCACCTCCACAACTTGTTCTATTTGTTATATTGTGCTCCATCTGGCCTCGGCCATTTGGCGTTTTAATTTAGTTGTCTCCCGCTCTCTAATTTGTCTCACATTTACAAATGGCATTGGCCGCCCGCACCAAGCTGCCCCTCGTCAGCTGCAGAAATACATTTTCACCAGCTATCTGCTCGCCTATAAATCTGTATCGTTGGGTTATTAATAGATAGTAACAGATGTTTACTGATTGTTGATTACCAGTCTGGTTGACCAGTGAAATCTGTTCATAAATGGAAAGGAATTTATAGCACTGCAGAAGATGAACCTCTCCCAGGGAACAGCTGATAATACTTAAAAGAGGGCTAAATTCAGTTACACTATACTATTCATTGATAAAGATGGTCAAATGTAGAGATTTGTAGTTAAGCACTCCTTTTTGCTTGGTAGAGTTGTTCAACTTCAAATATGACTCCAACCTGTAAACATGGGTGCGGTAACTTAACACTGACCTGTAAAGATCTGTGTCAGAGTGAAATGTTTAGCAATCACACCACATCCCCAGTTGTCTGCATTGATTGATGGGGCTGTTTATATTATTCTAGCCATTTAATGCCCTAAATTCATTCTCTGGCACATTCTCTTGTCTTTTGATGCTTATTTGTCCACAGTTGCTGGAAACTAACAGTTTGGCCACAAACGCCGCCCTGACAAACACATCTCTGGAGAACGACATGACACATTTCACTTGTCACTCATCAGCAGTCGCAGCTGGCAGACTGGTGATCCATCTTTCAGTAAGTGGCTGACGTGACTGACTTCCGACACTCACACAGGCATCACTTTGAGAAAAGTTTGCATGAAACTATAATTAAATGCCACCATGCTACAAAGCTAGTGCTCAACTTGTTCTATACTCCGAATTTTGTGGAAACCCATTGTTAACTTTACCGCATACATTTATGGGCAATGGGATTGGGAAAGGCATTAACAGCATAACAGGTTTCACTTAATTTCAATATTAAAATGTTTTTATCTTTCAACATTGCAATTACACGTGTAACACCAACATCATCAGGACCAGAGCTCACCAAAGTGTGTTTTACTCTTAAAAGAGTTATCATTCCTCTTTACAATGTTCCTTTTCCCAACAGTGTCCAGAAAGTCGGGAGCCACACACAACAAGTTGCAAACTGTGACATGTTATAAAAGTTTAAAGCAGGCAGTAAATAGCTCTGTCACTCTATCCCCAGTGTTATATTACCTGGACACATTTATCTGACGGGTGGTAAATCTCAATTCCCCTTACCCCCCACAAAACTCAAGCAGAGATACTAGGTGAAAATACTTATAGACAGACAAAGCATATGCCTAGTTAATCAGAAGAACATGATGTTTGGAAAGGGAACATCATTAATAATAGGAGTGAGAAGTGATGGCATTTGTTGGTAACAAAAACAAGCCTAGACACAGTACATTTAATAATGGTTTCCTTCCTGCTGTACAGTTTATAACAGCCCCTGGAAACACTTTGTATTCCCTAATATTTTTTTTTTACCATTGCTTCACCTGCTTGATATCCTTCAGCCTTTCCTTCAGAAGCTGTCAAAGCCGCCAAGTATAATATATAGCCTCTCCAATGAGAACAGCTGTAGCCACTCTCTGTGCTGCTGCTGTTACCCTGCCCTGCATGAAATAATACATCAAGATTAATTGATTTCCCGTCACAGTCTTAGAGAAAAGAAAATTAATTTTCATGTATCTTTTCCCCCCAAACCTCGGCATATGAATTTTGTACATGGCATGTAATTTAAGTTTTTAATTATTCATAAGGACTAAAAACATGATAAAGTGTTTTACAGAAGGCCCCAAGGCTGTAGCCAAAAGCCCAATGTGTTCTCAGACAATAGCAGCCCCCAGTGCTTATATAAATAATGTATGTATTAACATGTATCTAAGTGCATCATGGGCCAAAGGCTGCCACTCCCTTCTCTCTTGGCTCTAAAAGTGAAACATGAAACACAGAACTCTAGACAACATGTCAACCCATCAATCATCCTCAAACATCAGCAACAACATTCCAAACATTTAATCCTGCAAAGTATTCATTTTAAATAGTCTCCTCTTAACAAAAATCAATGTAATGGGAGTAATCTAGTCCAACAAACCCCATAAAGTGATCTACCTAACTTCCTTAAGGCCAAATACAAAATGACAGTAGACAATATTTATTACCGTTGACAAGAACCTGATACACAATGGCACAATACCTGCTGGTCATACAAACACTATTATCTTTTGTATTTGGCTATTGTTGGGAAACAATAGAATGTGTGTCAAGTGCTCTGTTGCATCAGTGCAGAAGCAGAAGGGAAGAGGAAGATATTTCCACTGAAGATGTTGCTAAATGTCCTGTTTAAGACAAATAGGAATTAGCTTACAAGTCCCATTTGATGAAAAGTTATTTGATTTGACTATGTTTACCTTTAAAATAAAGGTCTAATTTACTTAACAGGGCATATCATGTTGTATCTGGTAATGATTCCTGCTAATGCTAAAGGAGTGCCTTTTTTAATAATATATAGTAATTTTTTTATCTATAAGTAAGTGTCTATAAGTAATCTTAACCGTGAGCAGACAAATACATCCCTCTGGAGTCTGAGCACTGTGTTCTAATACTATCCAACAGCGTGTCAGTGTGTGATTGAGAAGTATGTCTGCTGCGAGAGGCAAGAACTCTGCTCTCGGCCTTTGGTTTTTATGTGCGTTCCAAAGGAGGATGCCATGCCACTGACGCCAAGGCAACATGCAGACCTGACTGGCAGTCAAAGCTGCACACGGAAGCAAGTGCTATACTTTGATCTGTTGTGGTCTGGGATACTCTCACAATCCTCTCCTTTGACACATGAGCATTTAATCAAAAGCATCAACAGTGAAAACAGCCATGTTACCCTCTAAAATGAGGTATCATATCATATCATCTAAATGCTAGGGATGTAGCTGATCCGTGACCCGTGCTGATCACGTCCCACGCCTCGGCATGCACGTGACCCACTGCTTTATAACAAAGGAATAATAAATAATAAACATATGGAGAAACTAGAAACCCTGCAACCCCCCCCATTCCCCACAGACACACACACACATTTGTCTGGGATGATAGTTAGCAAGAGTGTAATTATAAGGTGAGATGTAAGTAGGTGTGATGTCACATGTGTATGAGAGCCAGCAGTGTATGTGTTAATCTACTCTTTCTGTGCTACTAGTTAAATTGGTCTGTCGCGCGAAGGGGTCTAATTATGGTTGTAGAGCTTAATTAGCATTTAGTATAACACCACAACAAATGCAGTAAAATCACACTAATTCCACAATAAATGGCCCCCGTGCTCCAGCATCGAGCTGTTTTACAATGCAAAAAGTATTACTCGTGGCACAATGCAATGGGCCAATCACGCACTCATGCTGGCTGTGTTAAATCATTTCTCACTCCTTTCAGATTGTTCCTATCAACAGCTAATCCCAGGAACCCTAATAAGCACATATCCTCGTTAGAATCATAAAGCCTAAATGATCCTTAATTTCAGGATCACAGGCTCACGTTAATTAAAGGGACACTGACCACAACACTGGAGTGGAATGTTTAGAACACTGGTGATTGGCATTATAGCATTATATAGCAAGAAGACCTTGATCCAAACAAAGAATGCTTACATTCTTGTATTGTGTGTGACAAAGGTCAACTTTATTAACCTGTTTTAATCATTGCAAAGCAAAAACTAGCCATGTGCACTGAAGTACAATACAAAATTTTACTTTGAAGATAAGTCACCACATTCCTCTGGGGAACCTGCACAACTGCTTCTTAAAAACAGATTTTGTCACCCAATAGAGCAGCTCCTGTAGATAAAGCTGAAAGTGCAATTCCAACCTACGCCTCTTTTCCAGACAAAATAAATCAGACACACACAAGTCCCAAAGCAATAATGAATATCCAGAATGAGTTGCTGTGAATATAGATCAGCGCAAAGAACTGTAAACCTTCTTCTCTTTAACCCATGTTAAATGGCAACCGTGTCTAATGAAACTGTATGTTGTAAGGCGATAAATTCACACTAATAACCAGAGCAGAGGGCCCATCTGTTCTGAAATTGCACAACACACAGATGTGATCCGAAAATCAAGGGGGTTCGTGATAATGTTTGCTATGGCTGGTTGGCTGCAAGTATGTAGATGTGGTCGATCAGAGCACAACGGCACATACTGATAGATGACAGGTAGAAGAAATGCAAATCTCCATTTGGTTTTTCAGCACATGGCATTTATTGCAGTCGACTGATAAATTATTTACTTTCTTTGACATCTGGAGTTAATGTTCCTTATCGTGGTAACAAAAACAATTTAGAAAGGCAACTTCCACAAGTCAAACTATGCCATTTCCCAGGCTCCTCTCTGCTATCTGTCTCCATAGAAGTATTCTCTATTTATTTTGGAAAACTTAAACAACTGCTGTTATGTCCGCCTCGAGCAGGCATAAGCCAGAGTAGCAGATTCATCATTAAAATACTTAGAAGTGAGGCAAAAAATGCAGAGCTGTACTATCTCGCAAGCATGATTTAAGCCCAGCACAGGCCACTAGAATTCAGTCTGTCAGAGTCTGAAGTAAATTCAGTTGCTGTAAATAAATTGGGGAGTCCAATGCTTGCACAAGCTCTCTGGCTTTAACCAAAGGGAGGACCGTTGTATTCTGGTATATTAGTATGGGTAAGAGGCAGAATCAAAACCAGACTGTAAAAGGAAAAACAAAATAACATCTCAGGCTGTATTCAATCCACTTGGCACATGCTCCCCTGTTATAGCAATGACATCTCACTTACTTGGATGCATCTAAGTGGACAAATATTGACAGGCATATTATGTTCATGCAAAGAGAAAGGGGAAGACATTGTCATTGCACCACTGGGCTCAATAAAATAGAGTTCAAAGAAGTGGTACATACACAACGTAGCTGTAACTATGTTAGTACACTGCTTCACTGCCAATATCGATATTGTGAAGACAATGTTTGAGAGCAAGAGTGATGTAGACATTTTAGTGACCAACATTGCTGTAAATGATTGGTTTTATGAATCATCAATTGTGAGGAGTCCAAGGGCTACAACATAAAACTGTCCTCTAAGCAGAAACGTACAGAGGTTATACTGCATTCTTCAAGCTTCACTGAATCCATCAATGCAAGGTCAAAGACTGGCACTGCACTTAAAGCAATATCAGAACAAGTTATACAAAAGACACCAACGTTAAAGTGCTTTATGTTAACGCTTAAGTAAACTACTGCTTAGCTGACTGAGCTGACTTTAGCTTAAGCAGTTTACAATGACACAACAGTAAGTAAAGTGCTTGCTGCAGATCTTAATAGTACAGATGGCTTAAAGGTAGTAGAAGTATACAGTCAGAAATGCAATGTTTTAACCAATCAAAAGCTGATGTCGTTTTGCAGAAGAAGCAGGAAAATGAGAACTGCTAATGTGGACTCACGTATGTATTGTATTGTCTGGGAATATTGCACTTGTTAATTATTGTTGTATTCAACATTGCAAAGTTAAACCATTATGATTTACAATGTACCCCCACTGCAAACATGTTATCTTTTCATTTCTCATGGTGAAACAAATAGCCACTAAACCCTCCCTGTGCTTTGCTCGGTTTCTTTAAAAAAAGCACATTTGAAAAATGTAGGGCTGCGAGCTAGCCGGCTTCTCACTGCTAGCCGACACAAGCATTTATAACCTTAAAAATGACTTCTGGGTACCAGGTATCCAATTATTCCTTAGCCAGGAAGCAGTGCTAAATGGAGCACTGCAATGATTTACTCGCAACCTCTCCTTTTATTAAAACACTTTGTCTTATTGTTTTATTGATTTACAATCTGTCCTACTTTTTTGGCATCTGAAAACAATCAAGGCACAGGGCAGCAGAATGTTTGGACATTAATCGTTAAAAGACAGTGTTTTATTCCTGGCCTGGGGTTTGCTGCACCAGCTGCTGTGCATTCTGCTAAGAGGCAGTGATTTATGACCCGGCAGCAATAACGATGAGGCGTGCTCATTAACATATCGACAGGCTCCAAGATGGATCATCAGCATTGATTATTTCATGGCCTGTTGATGCCCATTTGTTAAAAGAGAGAGAGAAAGGGGGAGTGAGGAAATTGGGGGATAAGAGGAGGGGGAGTGGTGGGCTGGCGTCAAATGTGTGAGGATTTCTCACTTGAATCCTTGCAGCACAGGGGAGAAAGACAAAACCCTGACTCCTTCAATCACTGTAGCCATCACTCTGCTGTCAGAGCAAAAAAAAAAAAACAATGATTGACAGCATTTAACCAGTCCTCAGCACCCGGAAGATCCATACAAGAAAGGTGCTCAGTCGGGGAATGGGGTGGGGTAGGGGGGCATACAGATGTGTCTTTATGCACGCTGTAAAACATTACTTCACATAGACAATTAGAATATCAATCATGTCATCAATCGTGTCATTGTTCTCTGCAGTAACTTTAACTTTAATGTAACCCTATGGTAAATCCAGAAATAAAAAGAACAATGCCATCACAAGATAAATTTATCAAGAATTGGTGTTTTGAACAAATGATGAAGACCAGGTAACCCCTTTCTTCTTTAGTTTGGAGAGTGCTGTCATTACTATAACAGAGTTGCTTTGGTGACAAGTGCTAATTGATGGGTCCATCACTTATTACTGGGTGACAGCCGGCCTAGAGTTGGCCCTGGCCGGCATTCTTCTGGACAACTGTCACAGAGGCACAGACGCAGCTGTAACCTTACTGTAGAGGCAAACAGACAATGGAACAGTCAATAAACAGCAGACACTGCACACTCCATCAGTCTCAATGACATGCCGCTGACAATTATTGACCAGCTAATCTTTTGCTGCCTCTGTGTTTAAATGAACACACCTTAAAAAACACGAGAACACTTCTCATTTCTAACATAACTGGCTCTCACTGTGCCCGTTCCTGTAAGCAACATGTAAACCAACACATGGTTAGTTGCTTCTAGTGTTGTCAAAAATATCGATATTTCGATAAATATCGATACTGAAATATCTCAAACGATACGATACTCATTTCCCGAAGTATCGATACCGATTTTTTTTTTTTTTTTTTTTTTTTTTTATTACTTGTACTATTGGTTTCTGAATGTATGACAATCTGAGAGGCCTTTGAACAAGTGCACTACATCAGCGGTCTTCAAAAGGCGGACCGCGATCTGGACCGCAAGACATTATTCATAAATACAAGCGCATTGTCTAAAACATATTTTTGAACCGGCACTTCTAGGACGGCTACGTCTACACGCGCGGGTCTCAGGTTACTATGGTTACGGACAGAGCAGCGGGAAATTTCAACATGTTTAGCGTAGCCTGATAATGCGTTAGAAACAACTAAAATTTAAAAGTTGAGCCTTGGCAAAACATAATAAAGATTCACTGACGTTATGGACGGAGAGGGAACGTTTATTTTAGTTTATTCAGCTCCTCAGCTCCGTGTCAGTGTCAAAGCTGAACAACAGCCCTTTATCCTCTAGTCCCAGCTGCTTTGATAATCAGAGAATGAATCCAGAACTGAACCAGGACTGGACAGTTTTCATGTCAGGATTAAAAAGACTCTAGCTCAGAGGGAAGTGAGGACGTCTAATAATGTGGTGAGTTGTACATTTGTCTGTCAACTTCTTTATTCTGTCATAGGTTAAGTATTGACTTGTTTGTCGCATATTTGACCTCATTTACAATCAACATGAGTAATTAGCTCAGCTATTTACGTTCATTTGAACCTAACGTGTTTATTTGGGTGATTAAAAACAGAAAAGGTGTGAAAGGAGGGTTTGGAGATAAGTGACACAGGTTAAGTCTTCCTTAAGTTGTGTCAGTTTCTGTGTGAACCCTAAATCCTGTTACAGAACTAATCATAAGCATTTTAATTAAAATGTTACCCCACACGGGGAAAATACAGGAAATAAATCTTTCTATTCTAAATTCTGAAAATGTTTTAAGATGAACCTGCAAATTAAACAATAACAGTTCATTATTGGCAACAGCTAATGCTAAAGAAATGCTCAGTACTTTTTCCCTTGTTCCTGTTGTTTTCAGAGGAATGACAATAGAAAGAGATTAATTATGACAGGCATCTTTGTCATATTTGTTTAACAAATATGTTTTGGCTTGAATAGATGATTTTGTATTTAAAATGTTCTCACACATGTATAAAGGAGTATTAGGCATTATATGCAGGATTCCAGGCTGTTGTCAATAAACCACCAGGTCCTGAGCTTTAGCCTCTTTTGATTTTGTAGTTTTTTCCTTTTGTCTGTGAGCTGTGTTTGGTGAAAGTTAAACACTCAAACATCCTCCTCATGGAAACAAGGGATAAAATACAGAAAACAGTGGATTATCTACATTCATCTCCATTTTGTTAAAGAGGCTGTAGGTGGGGAATAAATGAGACTTTACTTTAGAGAATTATATTCAAACACATATCATTTTATTAAAAATGTCCGGACCCCTCACGGTGAGGAAGGTTAACTAAGGTCCAAGCGGACCTCGGCTGATTTTAATTGAAGACCCCTGCACTACCTCAAGACATTTGTGTTAATGTAAAATATACCTCATTGTCATGTTTTATCTAGACATGTTATATTTATCTTTAAATAAAAAATAATAATATTGTCACAGTTGTTTTCCATTTGGTATCGAAAATAGTATCGAATATCGATATTTTTGAAGGTATCGTATCGAAGTTAGAAATTCCAGTATCGTGACAACACTAGTTGCTTCATTGTCCTAGTTTAAATAAATTAAAAGCAAAGAGGAAGGAGAGTCAATTAAGGCAGCGAGGGCTTGGCCTTCAGGTGTCCTTAGAGGACAGGGAGAGAGAGCGACAGTATCACAGTGTGTTTAAGTGTGTGTAGTTGCATGGGGTAGTCTCTCTCCTTTGACAGTGGGGGCTTGCCCTGCCTCTTGTACTGTAAAGACGAGGGCTTTAAATTGCTTCCGTCACTGGGCCCTGAGTAATGAGTGTGATTCTAATCGCAGTTCCTGGGGCCATCGGCATTAGTCTTAATCTGAGCGGGGTGCTCCAACACCACTGACAAGTAATGCAGAGCAGGTAGGAGTGTAATGAGTGGATACACACACACACACACACACACACACACACACACACACACACACACACACACACACACACACACACACACACACACACAAGAATGTTACCCCACCCAAGATGCAGAGGAAGGCTTTTGTAAAAACAACACAGTCTCCAGAACCTCTTTCCCATCTTCTTCCTCCAGGGCTGGTTAGGCATGCACAGGCTGTAAAGAATGACCAGCAAGTACACAGTACTGCAGAGAGATTTGGGTAAGGCTGGTGGTGGATGAAAACCAGATTGAAATTTAAACTTTGTGTTATTGAATAAAACAGCAAATATTGAAAAACTTCACCCTACAACTGTTCAATTGTATGAGCTATGTTTGGAATAAAAAACAAAAATATAATTTTAGAGGTTTTCAAAAGTAATAAGTCAAGTAAATAACGTTTTATCAAGGTATTACAATACATTTACAGTGCTTGTTTTATTTCTAAGTAGTTTTCTTCTCTGTAGAATGTGGTAATTGGTTTTTGAGGGCACTAAATTCCTCCAGCCTCTGTTTGCTGCCGGAGTAGTTCATATGCATTGTGATCAAACAGACAGTGAAGCTGAGAGTCCACTGGCAGTGGGTTAGTAGTGGGCTTAATTGCTGTGGGACTGTGAAAGGGCTGTATAGCCAAGCAGGTCGTTCCTCTCTGTCTCTCTGTGTTTGCCTGAGTTAAACTTGCTCCTTCGCCCTCATCCATTTTCTCATCCAGTCCCTAGCTCTGTCCATCTATCAATCTCTCCACTTTGTCAGCGCCTACTTCGTACTCTTACGGCTGCAATAACAAAGGAGATGGAGAGTGGAGTAAAAGAAAGGGAGGTGTGTGCAATACAGCAAGAGACAGATTCAAAAGGGGACAGAGAGTGGAGGTGGTGGTGTAGAGGGGGGATTGGTCTGTCGTTACCGTCCAAGCCTCGTCACCGGGGAGCTTTTCGCCTCCCATCTGCATCGGCGCTAATCTGCTGACAGAGGCCCTGACGCGCGTCGCCTTCTATTGCACAGGCAAGCAGAAACACTAATGCTGCACATCACCCGACGTAGACCATTCACCACAGCTTTAGACAGCCCAGACAGGCAGCTGCTCTAAAAGTCACGGCAGGCACACCGCAAAGACAGGAGGGAAAGTAGGAAAAGGTGGCATGTGCCGTGAAGAAGGCGCTAAAAAAAAGGTGGTTAACACCACCTTTACAATAAAGACATAATGTTGAGCTACTAAATCCTTTAAAAAGCATCTTAGATTGACTGAAGCTAACCCTTAATGTGTACATTGGCAGACTTTCAAGTTAAACAGCGTAAGGTAAAAGAAATAAACATTAATAAGACATAAATTACTAGAAAGCAAGAATGATGTGTGCATTTTTGGCCCGGTGGTAGAGTGGTTAGCACGTTTGTCTCACAGCAAGAAGGTCCTGGGTTTAATCCCTGGCCAAGGCAGGGTCTTTCTGTGTGGACTTGGTATGTCTTCCCTCCGTTTTTTCCTACCACTAAAGACCACATGCGGCCAGGACTGCAGGAGGTATTTGTAATCTCAGTGGGACTTTCCTGTATAATAAGGTTAAATAATAATACTTTTTTTTATTTATTTGTCCAAAAGATTTTAGACAAATAAATAAAAAGATTTTGGACAAGGGGGTGTACTATCTGGTATATTGAGATATGTATCTGAAAGATGTAAAAACATGTACATGTGGAATAAGTAGTGAGACAGATGACTTGCAGGAGTTATACACTTTATTTTACTACAGTCCAGTGGAAGAGTGGCTTAGATTTGTTTGGCATAGTTTTTTTTTTGTGCATCAATAGGAATCAAGAGGAGAAAATGTCTCCTTAATTAGAGCTTGATCAGCTGCATGTCAGTGGTGGTTTGGAGGTTGAGCAGAGTCTTGGGCTCTGCTGACCTAACCGCTCTGTCTATCGGAGACACAAATGCAAAGAGTTTTTTATTTCTACTTGCTGGGAAACAAACCACATTCAATATATTGGGATTTGGCTATATACACTTTCACAGAAAAGTGATTTCTCCTCACACCTTTGTACAGTTTGTTTATAGGAATTATATGCAATAGTTTAATTTATATATGTTACATATTCAGTGTTTAAAAACCACAGACTAGACTGCAATGTGTTCACAGTGTTCAGAAGAACAAAACTAGCTTATTATGTCACTTTGGCTAAAGCTAAATAACAATATAGAAATGATAATATAACATATATTTTTTAGCTTCCAAAATGCACAGGGTCCAGTTGAGGATTTGTATAACTTAGTTTAAATTCCATTCATGCCCTTAAGTCAGTGCATGTGAGTCTAATTTATACAAACATCTAGGCATAATTTTGTTGAACAGGTTGTTACTGGTAATGATAACACCATCATCACAGAGTAAGTACTGCAAAAGAAGATCAACCTTGAGTCTGAACAGCTTCAAAGGCAGAAAATGGCAATACTCATGAGGCTCTAATGGCTGATCAAACAGCAATTACAGCACAAGTTTATGGCGAGATGTCTGCCAATATGAAATATGACAAATGCAGACATTGGTATCCAAGGATTGCAATAATTAGGCAATAGAAACTAAAGTGTTACAGAGTATACTACCTATAAAGGGATATATGAATGATTTAGCTTTTGACATCAAAATGTCCAGTCTTTTCTTTCTGTTTTCCACATTTGTAAATTTTCTGTCTATGGCAGTGGAGTCTCAAACAAAGAAGCCAAGTCTCTCTCACACTTTTGTTGCAGTTTCCAATCACCCGACACTAATTAGACAGAAATAAACTGTTATTAATCGGCTGGACAGCATACAACGAGCCAGATATAAATGGTGGTTGTCAAGGCCTTATTCAGGAACCAAATGAGTATTCTCAGTTCACTGCCTTTGTGAGGAATCGCCACCTATGTCCTCTAACAAATGCTCCCCATTCACTGTGGTGTTAGTGGCCCAGGCTCGGCACACACAGACCCACACTGGCAGCCATATACTGTCTCTGAAAAGAATGTCATTGAGAACAGTTTGCAAAGGACAAAGTAAGCTTAACCATATCACACCCAGTGGTATAGATCCTGTCCAGAATGTGCTATAAATCAACTTTCCATAATACATGTCTCATAATTATCCTAAGTCTTTCCCTATCCATCTGATGTGGGCTAAGCATTTTCTGTTAGACTTGGCCCAGTCTGCCCTTACAGATAAAGGCCCTAATAAATGAAAGACCTATTCACAAAGTCAGCTCCACTTTAGCCAATCTGTGCTTGCAGAGAGAAGTAACAGCTGTGTATCGACGTAAAGGAGTGGGACTAGCTACTCTAAAGCAACCAAGACAATCTATTAAGGCCATGTTTTTCAACGTCTTGATTCCTACCAGTTTATCAGCACTGTGAAGAGCCTCACAAGAGAGGCATTTATGAATGTGATTGGATTACACCAAGCACTAACCATGCGTGATTGGTTTAGCTGAAAATATTAAATTCCTGTCTAAATGGACCGGCGGTCGATATCATGTCCTGTGCTTTGGAGGGTGTGGTGGGGGTGAAGTTAGAGATTTGATATTTCATCACTCATTTCATGCCTTGCTGCAACGTGGAGACTGACACTAATTCATTAGAGAGACACAGCACTAACAGCACACCGACGTAGTCCTGTCTGATCACCACCAGCTCTGTGCTGTGCTGGGAATAATCCATTCTGAAAAGTAGAAGTGGGTGTGTTCAGCTGTTCTTCTCATAAACAGATTTGAGAAGACAATAGAATCATGGCCAAAATAATCATGACAATAAAACCGAAGAATATAAGGAAAGGAATGCAGGGGCGTGGAATTCTTAAGGACTTTGAGAAAATCCTGAATGTGGGTATAACAACAACTAATGTGGAACAAGGATAGATATATAGTGTCGAGAGAAACAGAAATCCACAAATACATTCAAACTTTGTGTCCTGTGAAGAGCAAAAATGAAAAAGGGAGAAGGAGTAATGAAAGATTGTTTATGTATTCTGGCATGAAATGGGGCGGTGTTGTGAGGGCGGCAGGCGCGAGGAGACGGATGGACGGGAGTGACAGGCCGGTATTCATCCTGCACGCCCCAGCGGCCGGACTGCTACTGGCGCTCGACAGAGCAATAAATCACCGGCTCTCCAGTCTGTACCTACAGCTTATTACATCCAAGATGACAAATAAATAATAATCCCTGTCACGCTGGGCCTTTGCTCAAGGATTGAGCCAGAAACCTTTTGCTCATCACTCCTGATCTTAAGTGAAAACACTAGAACAAGGGAATTGAAGGCCATGCTTTACTGAGCTTATGAAAGTTAGAGTGAAGGAGCAGAAAAAAGAAGAGAGAGACAAAAGTGAAGGGAGAGGGAGAGAGAATGATGCTACCACTACAAAGCCTTTCTGGGTGTGAAGGGAAATGATCCAGTAAAGAAGAGGGGGGAAGCAGAGGCAGGGGTGGTGCTGGGTATTGCCCTTGTGCTCTGCAGGATGAGTGTCGCTCATTCGCTTCAATAGGACTCTGGAGGATAAAGCAAATCAAAAGCCTTCATCACTAAACAGGACCAACAAAGTGGCTGCAAACACCATTCAGCATAGGCAGCAGCACACCGGGCCATTGCAGTCCTTAGGCATCATTAGAACTCAAGTATTTGATTGCTGTTCATTGCTCTTGTGCTATCCAATCAACTAGCAGTTTTAATTAGAAAGTACATGTTGACAATCATTAAGAACTGCAGCAATCAAACACAAATCCATTATGAGTCCACTCTACATCCTGGGCTGGTACCCATAATATGAAACTACTTGCAGTAAGAATGACTCATTAGAACAAAATATTAAATAAAATACCACATAAAAGTGTATTCTTAAGAATGGAACATATAATAATAATAGTTAAACAGTAAAAATTACTTCATACACAATGATGGCATTAGCTGTCACCTTTGATGGCCAAATGTATTCCCAGGTCAGTACAATGTGGTAAATGTTGAATATAAAGATACAAATCACAGAGTCTTATTTGCTCCTTCAGTATCTGCTTCTTCTGCTCTTTAAAAACTAAGTCTACTCTCTTAAACAAGACACAATTTACTTAGTGCTGTCCCGCCATAAAAATTAAAAGCCTTCAACAACAACAAATGAAACTGCGGAGGAGCATTGTAAATCACTAACAGCAGCAGCACACCCAGCCAGGGCATTTCATGGGCCTCTACAGCCCTCTCAGTGTGTATGTGAGTGTGTATGTGAGTGTGTTGCTTCACAAAGGAAATAGGGGCCTCTGATTAAAGAGTGCACTGTCATAAAGGTTACTGAATTGCAAATGGTCCTCTCCATCTTCCCCGTAATGGAGACCGGTTAAGAGGAAGGGGAACGAGACAGAGAGGGCTGAGAGGGAGCAGCATGGTCATGATAGGAATATAAACACACAGACTTAGCCAGTCCTCCACTCTCAAACGAAGTCCCAGACCCTTCACAAGCGCCACAAGAGACATTAATCACTGGATCACCAAGCCATGCTTAATTGCAAGTTGTATATCATGGTGCATACAGTGGCTAAAGGGGGAAGGAAACTCATTATTTTGGTTTGCTAGTTGGAGGGCTAGGTGCACCTCATCTGGACTGCACCAGCTCCCTCTCTGTCACAGTACACCTGGGACCAGGCTCAATGTGACAAGGAAAAATGGAGTATGCAGTCACCTCCTAATTAATATAGCTCTGCCACTATTGTTGTACAACTAAGGACATTCACAACTGATCATAGAGCTACTCAACCAGTCCTACCAGCATGGGCTGAGCATGAAGCACTGTCACTAACATGACAAATCTCTTCTCATCCTTAAGATAAGCCTTAAAAGTGAGAGTGTTCGCAATGTCAATAGAGAAAGGTCAGTCTAAAGTCAACACAGCAAAATAGTTTTTTTAACTGTAAGAAAAATGGAACCAACTCCCAATCGGCCACTTTTATTTAGATTTCTGCTAGTGCTTCTGTAGGCAATATGCTAATGAGAGGGACTTGATAAATGACTTGTAATATTTCCCAGACATTTTGCTTTCCCTCAGAAGTTTGGCAATCTGATGCAGCTTGAAGATAATAAGGCACACTCAGTCATTATATCAATTTGTGTTATCCACATATTTGAGTCCATGCGAGTAATGATGAGCAAAAAGCAAGGAAACTGCGGCCAGAGCCTGGCAACATTGATCAAACTGTGTCATTTAACCAGCACTACTAATCCCAAGCAACCATGAAAAACATTATATGCACAAATGCATACATACATATGCATGAAGGCACCAACTTACAGTACAGTGCACATATTACACATATTGAACAGGCAATGAAACAAAATGTAATGATCTGTGATTATGAAAATGATATTCACACAGTGGCTTAAATAAAGATATTTAATATGTTGCAGGAAAACATAGGTCCCTTAACAATCAGTTTAATGAACTTTAATAACAGATTATAAAAAAAATAAGCATACCATTACTAACGTTGGTGCAATAGACTAAATACATAATCTATTGTCTAATATAGACATATTCTATTATATTTCTTTAGTACAGATACAACTATTTGTGTGTAGTTTAATCACTTACTGATCTTTGTTGAGAGTAAGTCTGGGTCTTGATAGGATGTAACATGTAACATTTTTTAGAAACGTCAACTGCAGTCTCAGAATATGTTGTTCTGGGGGGACTGCTCTATCTCTTTGTGCCACTAGATGGAGTAATGTGTTGCCTGATAAAGCATCTTGTCATTGGTTTGACAAGGTAGGTATTCCCTAAGAAAAATTTGAATGGAATAACCAAATGACCATCTCTTTAATGTTTATCAAGTGCCTCATTCAAATCTTTGATGCTCACAGCTAGTACAGAAAATCTTCACATGAATGCCCTTGGCTGTGGTCACATGTGGTCAAAACTTCCTGCCACCAGGACCTGTGTGAGTGCTCCCCAAGGCTAGCTATTTGTCCAGAGTTGTAAAAGTGTGTGACCTGAAAAAGAGGAGGACCAGAGGAGGACTGATCAAAGGTTACACAAGTGTTTCATGCTTAGCTGAGAGTTGGAGGAAGGGCACCACATAGATGTAAAAAAGGTAGAAGCCAGAATGCCAGAGAAGTAGTCACAAAGGGGTCAGAGTGCATTCAAAGTTCAGCAGGCTAGAAAAGGACAAGGAGAGGAGGAGTGTAGCAACACAAAAGAGGAACAACAAAGAATGCTCCACACAGGAAGCTTCCCTTGCTTAAGTTTTCTCCTAATTAGAGATGCTAAAAGAGGAAGAGGTGATAGTAAAACTAAATAGAATGAGGCGGAAGCGTTTGCCCCCTGCAACACATACTCTTTGATCTGCACAGCCACAGACAGAGAAGCTGTTGTTGGGAACCCCTGCTGTCCATGCTAACAACTACAGTGGACAAAACAAACTGGGAGCACAGGCAGGTCTGTTCCAGTTCACTCCTGCACATGTTTTTTCCTGAGACAGATTTGAGGCCACTTTTCAACACTTGTCAAACAGAATTGACACTGAGTGCAAATATTGAATTCATTTCACCTAAAGATTAACTAGCTCCATCTTGCAAAACACCAAGTAATTTGCAACTTCTGAAAACATTTGCATCCAGCTTTATTCATTCTTTTTATCCATTAACACAACTGCCGGGTCAACATTCTTCTTTAAATAACAAAAGCCGCTTAACAACACAGCAAAGTTAATATATGGCCATTATATTATTCACAGAAGGTTGTGACCAGAAAAGCAGTACAATGGGCAATTAACAAAGCTCCAAGAAGCCATAAATCCTTCATCTACAAACAGTTCTGTCACAGAGTGCTGTGGTAACAATCAAGGCCTAAATTCCTCACCCGTCGGCCAGGATTATTTTGTTAACACAAGTATATGTTAGGATCCCATAAGCAAATGTAAACAGCACTCTTTGAGCTCTCTGTCTGTCCTTTACGCAGGAGATCACCTCTTGTGATTAGAAGCAGGGCAATACTGGCTTTGCAGAACTAATATTTGTACATCCAAGATAAATTACTCAAGTTCTGCTTCACCTCCTTAACATGAGGTGAAGCAGAGTGTGCCAGCTGAGCCTCTTGACAAAAAAATAAAACAAACAAACAAACAATATGGTGTAAAACAAGAAGCAATGGAACAATCTAACGCTTTAATTCCCAACGCCAGCCCCTTAAAAACATTTATAAAGAAACATTCCTTCAATACTGAAACATGTATACAGTATTGTGAAAACCAAGGTTTCCAAACTTCACAGTGATGAAAGTCCTCTCAACGAGCCTGCTGTGTTATTCCAGGGCTGATGTTGTATTACAATGCACTCACAAACTTTGACAGGCAGTAAATCAGTCAACAGTAAATGCCATCTTTTATCAGATCATAAAATCTAGTTGTAGGCATTTAATTCCACCCCCCCCCCACCCCCCCTCCCCCTCTTGTTTTAACAAGGAAACAGGCAGCCTAGAGAAATCGTGTTTTGTTTTTATAGAGGTTACAGGAAAAGCACAGTGTGTGTAAACAGGGCTAAGCCGAGCACTTCTTATGGGCTTGTTTTTTGCCTGCGAGCGACAACAACATGGGGAACTGCCACTCCTGTGAAAGCAGGTATGAGATTGTACAGATTTCACTTGACAGATGAATAAGCAACAATTGCAAATGAGAGCGTTTTCACACATTTACTATGCTAATGCTTCAAGGCAATGTCTATAATGCCAGCAACAGGTCTCACAGGAAAGCTCTGAGGTTAAATTGGGCATTAGAGTTTTGTCACATGAAAGAAATCAACCCTTAGGATACAACAAAATGGCAGACAGTTCCAGTCACTATGACTAGCTAGACTGCACATTTGCTTTTAGACCCATTTCTGATACCACATATTATAATGGAAGACATACGAGCCACCATAAAAATAGAGGTCAGACATTATTTGATCCTGCCACCCACTGGTCGCATGATTCATGTAGTCATGTAGTTTCTTTAAAACGTATTACAGTGTCTATTATGTCTGGTTTTAGTGAAGATACGTTGATAGCATCCAGATATAGCCTACTTGCCAGACTAGCCCCGAGCTAAGCAGCTTCAGGGTTCATGTTAGGTGTACAGATGTAACAGCTGTGTTATATTAGCTTAGGCAAGTTTCCTGTAACATACAACACACTACCAACTACTAAAGAAGAGAGTTTGGACAAAGACAGATGCCCGGTTACTAAGTGACTGCATACTCCATTTTTTGTATAATTATAAGCGTAGCTTGACTAAACTGTCGATGTAAACACTGTAAGCGTTGCAGCCTTTGGCCTTAAGAGGCAGCCTCTGCTCAGTTGACCGCTGTTAAAGGCTTCTGTCTGCTGTGAAGTGGGCCTTGCCTCACCCCCCATGGCCTCTCAGAATGGCAGCCCTTATAAACACTACTCACTGCGCTCCTTTTACACTAGGTGAGGTCAGAAGTTCAGTCCCCAGGTTTTAACAGTTAAGGCCAAGCTGTGAACTTGTGACCTTATGTGTTGAGTAGGAAGGGGGAGTGAACCAGAGGAAAAAAGACAAGGGGGGGCATCTCTCTTCAATGTAGAATGGCTGGATTTACAGCTGCATGGTGACTGCATTGCAAGCACAGCAGAAAACACCTGATAGCATCTCCTTGGGGGAGGAACCGCCCGACCCCTTTGTTGTCTCTAACAGTCACCCCAGAACCATAAATCATGTTAATTACTTGACTGATGGAATAAATCTTAAAAAGTCAGTCTGTGGCAGTGAGGCTTAGAACAGGAGGTTCCCGTTCTACAATTTCTGCTTGCTTTGCGTTATCTGTCATCCTGTAGTCACTGTGTAATCTGTCCATTTGTTGTTGTCTGAGCGGGCCTTTTAAAGATGTGGACCGGCTGAGGGAGGGCTGTGCATTCTTGACACATAACATTCTGTAATCCATCTCCCTATGGGTGGTCTTTAAGGATCAGCACATTGTTGCCTTCGTCTAAGAAATTATTTGCCAGACTTGGAGTTTGTACTGATGATAAATTTAGAATAAATCTATTTATGTAGTATGTAACATTCATATTGGTTTGTATTTACCCAGCAGTGCAACATATTTTATACCATGTTGAGCACAGGTTGCTTTTATTTAAAAAAATCATCAGATGGGGAATAAAAAATAGAATAGAAACAATGGTTAAATGTGGTCCTATTCAGCCTTCTCTGGCTACTTTTCCTGCCACTATTAGGCTTCCTTATTATATGTTAAGTTTTCAAATCTTGTTTTTTTCCCACTTCCTAAATGCTACTAGATTACCTGAGCCTACAACAGTCCAACTTAAGAGTCACAGAACAGCATGCCAAAGACATGAAAGGTCATTCACACACAATAACAATCCTTCTAAGAGTGCACTCACAGGCTTGTGGTAATTACAGTTCTTTTGCTGAAGTGTTTTGTGTTTCGCTTTGCTTGTTCTGTCTCAAAAGCTAACAACCACTCATTATTCACGGTTTGAGTTGGGCTTTTTTCCTTCAGTAGGGCAAATTACACACAAGAGTGACAGCTCTCAGAGAAAGAGAGGACCAACAGCCTCGTTGGCTTCTGGTAAGTGCAGTCTTAAATCAAGGGGGCAGGGACGCTGACTACAACCCTGCAGTCTGTTGACTTTGTTGCAAGGTCACCCAAGGTTTGGAGACATGGATATACTGTTCTCATGCATTGCACCGTCCAGAGCAGCTATTAAAACTATTCCAAGACTTAGATCCAACAAGCCTGTGCAATTAATTCACTAAAAATACAATAAAACAACAGACCAGACTTTCATGAGAAGGATAAGCATGGAGGAATGACATCAGATTGGGCTTTAACAAGTATTACACTTTTAGCCATGCAAACACATTTACATGCATAGCTAGTTAATAATAATTACCTAATCTGAAAAAGACATATATTTGTTCTCGGGTTTTTTAAATTAAGTAAGTCACCTGTAATTATTTACTAAAACTTGACCAAAAACAACGCTGCTTTGTCATTTGGCAGAACAATAGAGTTTGTGTTAAGGCATTAGACATCAGTCAGAAAGGAGTAAATGAGTAATAGAGAGAAAATCCCAGATGCCTGGATAATGTGGCCACAGATTTTGCCTGCAGTGCATGTTTAATTACTTTGCCATGGTCCATAACTTAGCAGTGCAGCTGACGTACCATCTCTTCAAAAAGGTGTACACAAGATGACCATGTGATGATTTATTCTGACCAGTCTAAAGCAGGCCTTTGTGTGAACGCTTACATTCAAAAGCAACAAATATAGATCATGTGTCTTTTTGTAGACACTGATTACAATTGAGTGTTCTCTGCTGCAGCTGCTGTGCACAGTATTCTTGTGTCTTGAACTTTACATGAATACATTTTACCCTACACTTTCCTTTCTTATAAAATCCCTTTTGGCCCATTTCACACACGCAGATTATAATGATAATGCAAGCCAACGGGTATTGATCATGACATTTACCTAGACTGCTTAAAAAAAGCCTTGTCAATACAATCAAGCAAAATTGAATGTGCTGTCCAAGCAAGCGATTCAGCAGATAATTATTACATCCACACGATCATAAAAGCAGTGTAGTTCTTTGGATGTGTTCACAGTGCCGTGGTTTATGCTCTTGTGATCCTCCAAAGATGAATACAGTGGTGTTATGTTCAAACTAGATCAGTGTTGATGTATTCCCGTTCATGCACGACTCCACTGAACCAAAGCCTATGAGCACATTCAATTATACTCCTCCTGAGCTATTACAGGGAGAATGGCTAATATTATCCCCGCCTAATGGCAAATAATACACAATATTTGAGAGTTCAATGTGCACAAGCCTAAGTAAAATCCCTTACTTAATCATTCATCTGGTTCTCTAGGGAGCACGCTGAAATAACTAGTAGCAACATTTCTGTGGCACTGAGGCCAAGCAATAGTAAACTGCTCATGTTCATCAGAAGAATTAAAGACGAGGCTGCAAGATGTGCTTATTCCTCCTATTAGAAAGGTGATACACCAGAGCTAACAGCCTACAAGTGACCTAAGTTTGACAAGACTTCATGAATATCAAACAGTCTTTAAAAGTTGGAGCCTTAATTCTGCTCAATCATTTCCTCTGGGGAGCAAGCTTAAATAGATCACGACGACTAAGATACATTATCAATCACTGCATCCCCATTCATCTCAAATGCATAATTTCTATGGGTGATGTGTTGCAGTTCCCCATGCATCAACATTATTTATGGTTTGACATTATAAAAGTAAGTGCATAATTTATGGCCCTAAATTAATGCACTACCTTCCGTGTGCTGTCTGTTTTTCAGAGATCCGAAGCCAGATCGCGGCATGCCAAAACTATGGAGCAATCCCATTTGCAGCAGAGAGCCCACAGCAGCTTTGATTTATGGCAGTAAATTAAAAGAATGAAAAATTTATGACAGCAATTTGTGGGCAGTCATAAAACTATTATAGAACTTTGAAGTGGCGTTTTGTCCTTTTGCATGTAAGTGATGCAAGATGCTTCAATGTTACTGAAATACTATAACTGTTCTTGTTTGACAAAGATGACCACTGACAAGAGCTGTCCTTAAAATATGCTCAAAAGTTAGGAAGTGAGCTTATAGGAAATGTCCATTAACTACGTATAAGGAATAACAAACAGAGAGACAGGGCAGGGCGTAGAAGGTGACACTATGGGTGCCTTTAGTGCCAGGAATGAAGAGGCCCTATTTCTGCCCAGATATGCCTGTTGCGTGCATGTTCCACCTCTCTTCTGAATTTGAGTGGATGTCATGCCATGATTGAATGAAAGGCCATCCTTGACTGACAAATGATATATTAAGCTTTCAGTCAGCAGGGGGGAGAAGCCAGGCATGTCAGTTACCTGCTACAGCAGAAACTCCACTTGTCAATCTGCCATTGGCACGGCTAAACAAGATCTGAAATGTTAAAAGCCCTGCACACTGTAGTTTTTCACTTCGTTGTGCGTCCCAGGCACTTAGACATATCAGCCATGTGACGGCTATGAATCAGTGTCTGCCATGAATGTCAGAGAATCGCATTTATAAGTGAAATACCATTTGTTAGGCCTGCGGGCATGCTCCTCCGGTTTCAAGCAGGATATGAGGGAACATTAAATTGACAGACAGTTGACTGCTGAATATTAATGGAAAAGTGACCTTCATGAGAGAGAATACGTCATCCCCTGTCTCTTCATTCCATATAGGCAAATTAGACATTCCCATGTAAAGTGCTCAGTTTATCTCTTGTTTGTGTGTCTCATTGTGCTTGTGTGGGCCCATTAATAAAGATCTGAGCATGTGTGACGAGGGGTCCGTGGGCACTGTTGGGCAGCTCAGAGTGGCCCTATCCTTGACTCTGACGCTGTTGATTATGGATGATTAATGGCATAAAGGAACAGGCAAAGAAAGGTCATCTCCTGGGTTCTACAGGGAGCAGCTACATTGGGAGTAATTAAGACACTTGTGTAAGCATGATTAATAAGCACTCCCTGACGCCATGCACAGTAAACAAGGCAGCCAGATGGTTGAGCTATGTATTTAAAATTCTATTTCTGCAAAAATTGCCTAGCTGCTGAAAGACATATATTGCATTTCATTTACAAGTATTACTGCTTACCTTTTAAAGAAATGTATATGTGTCATCCACAGGGAATTCAGCAGGGACGGGCACACATAAAAGAAAAGAGAAAGACTTCAAGTTAATAATATAATCAGTAGAATTCCAATTTATGTGGGCATTTGTGTTTATTTAAAGCTCCCAAATGCTTTCCCTTACGTTGGCCCACATTATATGGTTAGATCCGTATACATAATAAGAGTACAGGACAAGCTCTGGTAAGATGAGCCACTACTCCAGAAAAATCAATCATTGATATGGTCTCCTTCAAGATAGAACAGTTTGGCAGGTCTTGTAAACAGCTTCTACTCCTATTACACTAGCCTTAACATATCACAGCATGCAATCATGAGCGGCACATCACACTTATCACTCACAAAGCCTGATAGTGGCAGTGTTTCTGAAAGTGAAAGTGTTTTTTAGCTTTGTTTTTACTGACAAATTAAATGTTGTTAATGAAAATAGAAATTTGGTCTTTATGGTTAGGCCTGTTTCAGTTTTACAGACTGAAGAACTTGCACAGCAGTCAAAGCAGTCATTCCACTGTAATGAGCAAAGCTGTTGTGTTCATGCAATACAGCTTCAATTTTATGAATGTAGCAATAATGAGCACATCCATAAGGCATATGCTACGAAGTCTATATCATTTTGAGATGGCACCATGTGTGCGGAATTATTTCTGTATATTATAGGTAAACAGCATCTAATATCAAATAAGTAATTGGTTGTTGAAGATTGTGTCTATATTGTTTTCCAGGTTTGTAGACATATTCAGAAATCTTGGATTAAAGGTGCTGTATGATGTCTGTTCCTTTTTTATGTATATTTGTGGTGGATATATTTTTTTGTAATAAAGAGCTGCATTTATATAGAGTATTTCTACCTTCACAGGCACTCAAAGCTCTTTACATCAAGCCTTCATCCATAAGCCCACCTTAACACTCCAAAGGACACTTTGCCAGCGTGAACGGGAGGAGTGGTGACTGAACCGCCAACCTTCCGATTTTCTAATTGGACTACAATATATAAAAGGCTTTTTATGGATCTTTATACACACAAACATTACCTACATTTCAAATACATTGCTAAATCAAAGCCCAGGAACATAAAATTATACAAAATCTTTCAACAAAGTGCATATTAGAAACATAATGGGGCAACCAAAAAGAGAAATGTAATTTTAACCGAGGACCACACATCAACATCTAAAACACACTTGAGTAGTAAAAGTTACATTATCTGTGTGCACTACACAATTATCTTTATGATGACTGATGAAGGTTATGGTCACCAAGGACTCATAGTAATAGCGCTATTAAAATAACAGCTGACAAAGGTCTTCAGCTTTAGGTCGTGTCTAATAAGCACTGACAGAAGAATACTACAGCTCTAATCACTCTGACTAAACTCATTATGAAGGCACTGGGGCTTGGGAGTTGTAGTTAGGAAGCCTGGAAGTTGGAGGAGAATGTACAGAGCAATGTGGTGTTGACATATGCCCAGTGAGACAGTGTGCAGCTGAGAGACACCCTGCAATTCTGCACATAGATCGCTGCTGTCCTTCACTTCCTGTAACTCATCTACATTCTGCTCACTCACAAAACATATTTGAAGTTCATGCATTCTTTTAGGGTTAGGTCAACAGCCATACAATGTCCTTTTAAGAGAGTGATAACTGATTTATGTTCTATGGGCTACCACGCAGCTGTCTCATCCCAATACTTGCAGAGACAGAAGGCCCAGTGTCAGTGTCTTCAAGTTAATTGTAAGTGAGCTTTAACATCAGGCCTACAGTATGCTGTCCGGCTTCATGTGTCAACAAACAGAAGACTAGCGAGGCTGACAGTCACCGAGCAGCTCCACACACAGGCCCTGCCATGTGATAGCACCACAGAAGAGAAAGGATGGGCTCCATATGGCCCCGAATCACAGCCTTCAACAAGGGGAAGAATGGGACCATAAAGAGAAGCTCTATGACAGTGCCAAAATCCAAGCTACAGAGAGAGGCGGGACACCAGCCAACAGTGCACAAGTGATGCTAAAGCTGTTTGTAATATATGGCACTGCAAAAGAAATCAAAACTGTCTGAATTAGTATAGATTAAAAACGTAGCCGATTCAGTTTTTGTTTGTTTTAGTTATTTGTTGCTATTATACTGTCTGTGTCAACATTGTTGTGGGTTTCCAGTTTGATTGGGGTTTGCATTCATGTAGAAATCGTTTTAACCACTCATTCATCATGTGCAGCTCTGTTTAGTGCATATTTGGACAATCTGGAAAACTCTTACTTCGGAGTAAGATAAAAAGCAGGACTTTTCACTTGCGAACACCAAGCGCACACAAATGTTGGCAGTGAATTTCCTGTTGGAAACCCCATGTCTCCTCTGTCCTTTCCAAGTTTGTTAAACCGCTGTCATTTCAATTGTTCTGCTGTAGAGAAATTATAATCCACCTGTCAACAATGACAGGGTGTTGGAAAACTTGGATAATGGATAAGTGTAGGGCCCTGAAATTCCAAGCAGGCCACTTACTGCCAACTAAAACCATTACAGAATGACAATTCTTTTCAGTTTATTTGAAAATTGCAGTGAATCACCACAGGCTCTCCAACCATCTAACCACAATCCATTTCCTGAGCCAGACGTGATTATGAATGAGAGAAGAAAAATGAATTATTGACTCCTTAGTAAGAGGCTTTATATATTTCTTTTGAAATGTAAAACTCCTCTGAGTATATTTAACTGTTTGAGCAGTGCAGAGATAGTGGCCCCATGTTAAGGGTTACAGTGACATTGAATTAATAATTTGATTCATGAGGCCATTTAAAGCTATTTCCATAGGTAATCAACCTTAAAAGGGAAACAGTAGTGTCCACAGTTAGAGATTAATGCCGTTTTTGGCCAATTTGTTCAGTGGCGACATCAAGGTAATTAGGGAAAGATAAATTTCTACAGTTTAACAGAAGAATGAAAGTCAAGTAAAAGACTCAGAATGGGCTCGGTACAGAACTCACCATTTAGTTAAACAACACATCCTAGTCTCCCAAATCAAAACAATACAAAATCCAGCACATACAGTATTAAAAATATGAGTAAGAATGTTGCAAGTGCAGACAGTAGCTCCCTCTGAACAGGTAGCATGCATGCTGTTAGATGGTTGTGAAACTGGTTTTGTTCTCACTCAGGCACAGAGCAAGTGAGAGGGAACTCCTTTGATCTCTGTGCCTCCCTAAATCAACACAAGGTTCACCCAGAGGTCAGTAAAGTCATCTGATCGGCACATTCCAAAACCAAGTATTTCATGACAGCCTCACACCGCTACAGGTTAAATGTCACTAAAAGTTCAGGCATGAAGAAGATAGAACAAACCTTTTCCCTTGGCGGGCCAAAACAGTAATCTATTAGTGGGTTATGGGCCAAATGCCAATATCTTTTGCACAGAATCAAAACAAATACTCTTCCTCCTAGATTTGTTTCTGTGTTTTTCTTTTGTCTGTGTGTCACTGCCTCTTCCCGCTCCATTTTGTTCTGACCAAGTAATGCCTAATTAGAAGTCCGCAAACTTAACCCCAAGAGGCCCAGCGTTGACCCAAACATAAGCTGTTTGACTCAGACCTTTCAGAAATCCATCAAAAAAGGACTAGTTGTTGACTTAGAAAGTGTTCAAATATGCACACACACTGTGTTTTCTTTCTTTAATATTCTGAGCTACTGTGAGCACCATTGGCTCCTCTTCAGTGAAAGAGGCCATTGCTGATGCTTTTGTATGCTTAACCGCTGTTGCAGATTAAAACAGAAGCCAGTATGCAATTTCAATCACAAAACATTACCATGTCTGGCACCCCTGAGATAAAGGGACACATTTAACAGACTCCCAGCAATGACAGACTTGAAAAAATGTGTTAACACTAAATAAGTTTATATCTATCAAGCAAAGGGAGCATCAAAATTATAACATAAAACATTTAATTTTTATATCAGAGTGATAATTTTGTTTTATGTTATATGTTTTTTTTTTTTTGCACAATAAAATTGATGGTGCCTTTGCTAAATTGTGGATTTAATTTGGGATACGGAGGAAGCTTGTCTGTAAACTCAGATATGACTTTACCTACTACTTTAAAGAAGGGCAAAAGTGCAGTAGCATGATGCATAAGGCCAGCCTAATGTGTGATTTAGTCTTTCAAACATACCCTCTGGAGGAAGACCAGAATCACGTCTGAACTTTCATAAATCTATCACATGTCAGGAGAATGTCCACAGGATTTGCATTCATGGATGTCTGGAGAAAGTCTGGGTACTTTGACATACTTTTACTGAGTCCCAGAGTGTGGGCATGTATGATGAGTTACTACTGTGGCTGCAATCTCTATCTTTACATAAAACATAAAACAGGCGGATGCAGCGATGACATTCATATGTATGCTCTACATATCCCAAAAAGTAATGAATAAAAAAGGTGCATGTGTTACAGGGTTTCCATGCTTTCCACTCCCAGCGCCAACCCGGACGATGGAATAGGTTGCCACTAGAAGATCCTCCTGTCTGTCTGTCTGGTCTGGAGAACAGTTCATTTATGAAAGGGGCACAAGAGACAAAGGCAGAAGCACACAAAAGCCAGTAGAAGTCACTATGTACTAGAAGGGAATATTAAAAAAAGCATTATCACTGCGGAATAACAAAAAATAGAAGTTTTAACTGTATTTTCCTTTGTTTATTCCTGTGCCTTCACCTTTTCCAACACAAAGTTTCAGCGATAGAGCAAGCTCCACAGTGTTGATGTTTAAGTTTTGATTTTGAACACTGAACGGTGGTGAATAAACAATAGAAAATGTGTCTGTGTTGACATTATTTCACAGCATCCAAGCATACATCCAAGTTCTGATACAAAACAGATAACTGGAGCTCTATAAGTTCCATAAATAGAGCCTATGTTGGGCTCACCCACAGTACAGCCTTACAGGGTCACTACTCTTCACAGGAGACCATGGCCCAATCCCAATTCTACAGGTGTGGTGTCCCAATTCTTAAGGGTAGCCTATAATCATTTCTTTGGAGGCCAAGGGGTAGGGCTAAGGAGAAGGCGTAGGGGTAAGTTAGAGAATTGGGATTGGGCCTAAATCTATCACAATACAGCTGTGCGCACAGACCGTCTTCGTAGTCTACAGAAAGTAAAGGGGGCAAAAAGATGATCAATTAAAGTTGTATATCATTCTGCTCTGTTCTGTCAGTGCATATTCCTCTGGCTCTATTAGAAGCCAGTTCTTCCAAGGCAGGCCAGTTGAGCTCTGTAATTACACCTTTTCCTTTGACAACCTGCATGATTGTTTTCCTAACACTGTATTACTTCGTTAGTACTTTCTAGTGTGCGTTATTTTTAAACTGTCAGTCTGGGCCAACTCATCCCCCCACCGATCCGTTCTCGTCTGTTTATCATAACAATCATTAATAACTGTCACTTGCCAACATCCATAGAACAAACTCATTGCCTCATTACCATGTTGCAGCGTTTGTTCCGGCACGGCGCCTGTGTATTGCTCACAACAGGGCCAAGCCAATTACTTTGCTGAAATGGAATCGCATTAATCAAAACTTAACAAGGTGGCAAATTTAAAGATATCACATTGCAAAAGACAGCATAACTAATATGTCACTGTCATAGTTGCTGTGAAGGTATGCAGCGGGGACTAAATATATCGCCTTCTGGGGACCATATGAGTTTTGACATTTCCTATTATGCAAGTAGTATTTTAAACAGAATGGACTACACAGGGCTTACCTTCCAAATAGAAAGGGAGCATTTAAGATACCTGTTAATGCCAATAGATGTAGAGCAAAAGAGTACTTAAAAGAGAGTTATGGGATATTTTTACTATCCAATCAGAAGACTGCCTCTATGTTCATTGTTTTCAAAGAAAAAAGGACAGGTGTCTGTGTGTGGTTGCAATTTGTAGCTGTAATGCAATGCTAACTACAAAAGCAGAAAAAGTTAACTAAAATGACTGACTTGTTCTCTTTAAAGGACAAAAGTAGGAGGACCAGGGAAGAAGAAGAGTCAAAGGGAGGTGCTTATGAAATGTTAGAGAAGACCAAAATATAAGAAAAGAGGATTGAAGGATGGACAGGGCGCAGTCAACTATAAATGAGGAGGGGAAGAAGGGGAGGGGGAGGAAGCACCAAGCGTGTCTCTGAGAGCGCCAGCAGGCGGCAGTTCATCATGTCTCCCTTCACAGAGACGTTTTCTTTTACACTTTAAATGATGATACTCATCAATCACTGGCTGACAGCTGCATCAAGCCAGCTGCAAACATGCAAAGGCCAGCAGTGTGAAACCTGCTGACGCCACCCATCGCTGCATACAGGAGGAATCAGTCAGCTACTCGCCCTCCGCCCAGGATTTATCTGCTGCTCCCACAACGCAGCGACCTGCATTTCTCTCCAGCAAAGCTAGAGTAAATACAATCTTTTTTAACAGAAGGACCATGCATGAGGAAGAGGACCTACGCTCTAACTTACTGAACATTAGACAATGTGTTTTTGAAGATGAGTGAATTGCTACGTGAATTATCAATACAATAGATTAAAAAAAAGATGTAAAATGTTTTGAGAATACAATCTGCTGGAAATAAAAACGCAGTTCACCTGATTTTTTAGGAAATGATATGGAGCTAACATCTGGTTCCATTTCTCATTCATTATGCAATACATCTATATTACAAACACATTATTCACAAAGACAAAAGGTGGCCCTGGTGCCAGAGGTTATCCATACAATGCTCATGCATACTACTGGTCTTAGATTCCACCCTTCACTTTCTCCTCCTCCACCTCCCGTTTATTTAGCCTTCTTAGTGACTGCTCATTTCGAGCACTCAGACAGAGAGGGGTTGAACTGAACGGAGCCAAGCAGATGGATGTGAATTCAAAGTTTCCTGATCTTTAGCAGAAGTTATGGAGGGTTATCTTTGGCTGTATATCTGGACCTTGGCAGCTCTCCCCTGGTGATGAAGGATTAAGCAGCACAGCTGTCTCTTCCCAGAATGATGCAGTGCAGTGCTCCCCGACACGACAGCATCACTTAATCTTAATGTCCGCTCCTCCAGCGCAGACGCACAGGACAAAGCCAATCAGCATCACATGCCACGGGGATGGACCCTGCTGCCTGGCCCGGGAGTCTCTCACCCTCACAGGCCGATTAATCAACTTCAGACAGCCCAGTTCAATCCCAACCACAGTTCTCGCCGCTCGGATCTGCCTCTCTAGATGCACACATACCCAAACACACACAGCCTCCAACTGTTGTGATGTATAGAGCCAGGGAGGGCTAGCATGCACCAACACTTATCAGATTGCAGTCCACATTATGCATGTCTTTGTGTTACACTGAGAGAAAAAGCTAGTGTGCAAAAAGGATGAGGGAGGAGGAAGGTGGGGGGATATTGAATGCTTACACCTTATTTCTGTCACAGGCCCCTATTTGTTGGGAGATCCATGAGTTCCAATAAGGGCTTAAAGAATAATGACTAATGTTCATTTGGACAAATGACTCTTTGGGAGGTCCCTTGGTAGGATTAAAATCCAGTGTGTTACTGAAACCTTTACAGGGACAACACACCTTTTACAATTAACTTCTCATTTCAGTGAAGCTTTAAAACCTTGATCCATATCATGGGACTAGTACATGCTGCAGAAGAAGAGAAAAGCATCAGATAACCTACGCTAGGACACATCAACTGCAGTTTATAGAGCCCAACAATTACAATACAACCACAAAAACAGACAGGGCTATAATCTACATGGCAGAATTATGCTCACAAAACGCACCCCTGTGTATGTGGATGACGCAGAGCAGCGGATATGCACAGATATAGAATATTACATCCATAAGTTATTCTCAATTCAGTCAGTCTCATTACCCACGGGCATTTGCCTGTTTCAGCAAGTGATAGAATATTCCTGCTTCAAGTAGAATAGTGGGCTGTATACAACATTAACACATGCAGGACTCTCCAGCGTCCTATCCGAAAGGCCTCTATGATTTAGGAGAGCTAATTTAGAGCAATAAGCATTGAACACCATGAAAGCATCACAGCGCCTCCAGTATACTGTATGACCTTGAATAAGTAGTAAACCAACATAATGGGGTTCTTTATCTGAAGAATACTTTAATCTGTTTCCAACACAGTGCCACTGCATCTAAAATATGTGTGCTCATATAGTGGCTTAATAAAAGACATAAAACGAGAGATGTTTACATTATTGTATGTCGTTTACCGCTGAACTGCAATTCATAAGATAGAACCACTTTCTCAACACGTGTTTCGTTTAGAGGTCATTCTTATAAAACAAAAATGGGATTATTCTGCTATCTCTTCACAATGCAGCCTCTTGTTCTTACATGGAAATTTGTAAATCTTTGTCCGCCAGTCTACCAGTTTGTCTACCAGTACTGTGTGTTTTTATAGAACTTCTATTTAGTAAGTGTCGCCTCGCCTCAGTCCACCATTTCCACCATTTCTCACATATGAGAGCCTGTGGAAAGGCTGAAGCACTTGTGTTCATGATATAATGCAGATAATATAAGCGGCTGCCTAAATTATACCACACCATTACACTGTTATAAATTTCTACCTGTAGTGTGAAACCATCAATGGTCTTCTAATGATATGATGATAGAGCCCAGACATAGTTCCATTAATTCATCTTTCTATATTCTCCTCCACAGCTTCCAGAGACCCTGCTAATACAGACATCATCTCCTGTCCCACGCAAGTAATAAAAGGCCTGTCAGATCCACAGCATTATTAATTAGCACTTCTCTGAGGTGAAATTCAATCAATTGCAGGGGCCTTCAGCAGGTTATGCAAATTGAATGTGACCAAGCCCTGTTCCTGCCGCTGCAGCCGCACAGGAAGAGAGTCACCGCACTTGCTCCCATCGTGGCACTAATACATTTCATTACTTTAACATTTGAGCTCTCTCATCTCTGATTGCATTGGGGGGGAGACTGGACGGAGAAATGGGGGGCTTAATGTTCATTTAATTAGAATTAGACATATGGCGTATGGAGCAGAAAGGGTGACAGACCCTGCAATGACTCACCTGAGAGGAATGGCAAGCCAGCACTCAGACTCATGAGATCATACCAGTGAAATAATAGATGAAGGTATTTAGTCTGAGTGGACTACAGCTTCATGTTCTCAGTTACAATGGGTTTCATTTACTTAAGAAGCCCTAACTAAACCATATAACAAGGACACACCTACAAATCAAACACTTCAAATACTACATTTGAAAACTTACTACGACTTCAGGCACAGTTCATTTCAAGATTTATAAATGTCTATGTATGCTTATGCTATGTGTATTTGTTGAATCAAAAGCAGAGTATTTTGCCACTATGCAAATGCCATAAATGCACACTTATGTAAAAACGTGTGGACGAGAACAGCTAATGGCTCCAAAATCTCTCTGAGGATGCCATACATTTTTCATGTTGCCATAAAAAAAGACTGTCTGTGGCAAAGCTAACGGCGTTGGACGCTAATTGATCTGTGCCTTTAATGTGCACGGAACAAGTGTGAGCCCAGTAGTGCTGCAAAACTGTCATCTCAGCCTTTTTCCTCTAATGCAGCCATAAATCCTGTAGCCATCGCCCCCTCAGTCAGATGTTTTCATTACTACCATATCAGTTTTATTGAAATTACTGACATCTGCATGTTTCAATAATTGTAGGTCCTACAAAGCTGTTGTAGCAATTTAAAAGAGGGAGGTCCCGCTCTTGCATTTTGGATCAATTTTGCACTCTCGAGGGACAAGGGAGTGAATGTGGTATTGGAATAGGCGCACAGGCCCTGATAGATTGTGTGGTTACCCCGTGACGGAGACAAACAGTTTAATCCGCTGTAAATCGGAAGGCACAGTGTGAGATTGTTTTATACAGAGATGTAAATTGCATTGTCAAAATCAGTCATCTTCCAGGTATGGGGCTTAACAGGAGCCACTTTAGAATTGGAAAGACAAACGCTTATCTCACTCGGCAAACCCTGGGGGGAGGCACAGAGCCACCTGGAGCGAGCACTCTGTTTGTGAGGACAAAACACCATCAAATGAGAGGAAGCACAAATACCTGCTGAATAAGGTGTTTGGGATTTATCAAAGCTGAAAACTATGACACAAATTTGTACTTGCAGCCGGCTGCACTGTAGCTTCTTATCATTTCAGTGTAATGGGATGCTGCTGCAGTGCAAAACAAACACCACGACCTAATAGAATAGACAGTGTGAGACGAGGAGGTTACAGCAGCGAGGTAATGCATGTGTTCCTCCTGTTTGAATTATCTATGGTCTATCTATGCATAATGCATACTGGGATGGCTCCATTATTATGGCGTAGCCAGGCAAATTAAATATCCCTGGAGTTTTTCCAGTGACATGGTCCACTAAATCAATGCAGCACTTTGATAAAGCTGTGTGTCGAGATAATAAGTCAGCAATAACTACTTGCAATCATTTCATTAGGTACAGTATGGATGATACAGTTAGGGAAAAGAGAAAAAAAATGTGGAAGGTGTTGGCTTCATGCAGCTGTGTGGACCTATTGTCTACACAGCTTCACACATTTACAGTGCAATTGTTCTCTAACAACTTTTATCATTTGATTAAGCAACAATGGAGTTTTTCAGGGCTTGAAAACTCAAACACTATAACAAAATCTTAAGAAAATACCACTTGTCCTGTCTATCAACTGTGTACTATTGATTAATTATATTTTCAGTAATATACAGATGCTTAGCAACCACAGCAGCAAAATACAGTGTTTTAACTCAGAAACTCGTGTTTAATTATACAACCAAACAAAAACTTTAATATTGTCACGAGATAAAAAAAAACAGCTATTATTTTGCTGCTGCATCTTTATAGCATTTTAGTGGTCATCACTGTAGTTTTTGTTACAGTGTTGTAACTGGCCTGAGAGTTAAATGATCCATGTAAACAAAGGCAACAGAAGGACATTTTGATGGCTAACTGTAGGTCTGTGTGCTCCTGTATCTTCGTATGATGTATATGTGTGTGAGTCGGCTGTGACTGGGACTAGACTGATGAAGCTTTAGTATATCTGTCAGGCCCAGTTTGGGATTGGAGGAGTAGGCGTGCAGGAGCTGGTGGCCATACATCTCTATTACACTAGATGGTCACCACAGTGGCCAGCTGTTTATTCTCATTAGCTCACATGGTGGCTGTCCAAACACACTCTCCACAGCCCTGCACAGAGCCAAGTCTTCTGTGGTCCACTTTCAACTAGTCTCATTTAAATGCACACAATCCCATCTGTCCACATTGGACACTAAAAATGTTCCTTGAAAAACAACAAAAGACTGGACATAGAGAAAGTATATACGGAAATCAATATTGACAATTGATTGTACCTTACAGCCAGTCAATACTTCCTCCTATACATCCTTGTCCTGCTCCCTACAATAGCTTTTGGACATCATATAAATTTTCTACATAACAAACCTTGTTGCTGACAAAAATGGCAAGGCAAAGAATTAGCAGGCTCTCGTGTTGTGGGATATGAATGAAAGGGCTCCTTTTTCATAGTAGTGCACAGACAAGGCTGCAGTGAGAAAAGCTAATGGCTATGATTAATGACAAAGGGCCAGAGGAGAGCCGGGACACAGACGCTACATATATCATCCTCTCCCATCAGTCTGTGCACCTCCCAGGACCCTCTCGGCAGAGGAGGGGGAGGAGGGCTGAGGGGTGAATGGAGCAGCAGTGAAGAGGGGTGGGGAGGGGGGAGTTATCTACTCCCGATCCCTTCCATGCAGGAATTGCCTCTCTCTTTCTTCTAGGAGGAAAGTGGAAAAAACAAGTGACAAAGAGGTGATAAGGTGAACAAGAAAATGGCGTGTAAAATAACTGGGAGATATTCTGAGAGAGAGGGGGGAGATGTCTGTGATCGTTCCCGATTTCAGGCAACTTGACTCTTCGCATGCCGAAGCCACATTTCCAAGGTCTTATCTGCCATATGGTCTGCCCTGTTTAGATGATTTATTGGGTGAGGAAAGGCACACTGATAAATTTTACTGTGCTTCCCTGCATAGGCAACCCGTGGTGTCAATAACAAAACTCAGGCGGCTTTAATGAAAACTTTAAGTACTGAACGGGTTACCATCTATTTATGAGTCACTATAATATTACACGGGCAAAAAGAAATTATCTGCTCTTCTCACGCACTTGACAAAAACTGCTCTGATTCGGAGCAGGGGGGAGAGCACAGATCATATCCATATGTCAGCAGCTCCCAAGCACCCTGCATTTAACACGGCATGGGTGTATTTCTGCTTAATTGAAGCATTCAGCTGTTTACAGCTCACACAAAAACAGCAAGGCTTTATTTATGGCCAATTATAGACTAGTGTTTTGAGTGAAGGAGGCCCATTATGCATTCCAGCCCTTTTGATTCCAATTAGTTACTGTGTTCAGGTTTTTGGTTTACATGCCTGATTTACTGGGCTGTAGGCAGCGGGAGTGAGAATGAATTTCCTTCCATAATATATTATATAATATATATTAAATCAAGACAAAAGCTATCTTAAAAAATATGTGAAAACATCAGCGACACAACCCCTTAATTTATCTTTTAATAAAGTAAGGCACAAGAATTGCTGCTCTTTGATCTTAACCTTGTGGGATCTATACTGTAAAACATGTATTTGTTAGCTACAGTTACAATGATATCATTTCATGTCAGTTCTTCAAACAACTTGTGAAGAATGATTCCACAAAGACTACTGCTAAAGCACTGTGAGTTATAGGTCACTTATAAAAATGACTAACGCTTAAAAGGCAGAGGTGAAGACTTTGTTGTATACTTTGCAAATGGATGACGTGTTAGCTATTCATTACATGAAAACGGCTTGCTAAACGTGTGCCAACCGCTTCCTAACAATGAAATGTTAATTTACAACTAAAAGAAAGTCCAGGGCTCCTTAAAGATGTCATTTGCAAACCAAAGCTGTCCCTTTGAAGTACAAATATCCTACATTTAACAAGGTAAAGGCACAGAGGTCAAAGAGGATAAAAGGACCCATTCATAGAATCCAAGACAACATCGCTAGTTTAGCACCGGCACTAAGTAAAACAATGACTCACAGTGAAGAAAATTAAATATAACGGAACATAAAATTATATCTGAAATCTAATTACTAAGAAAAAAAGACAATAAAAACAACTGATGCATAAAATTTAATGTCTGTTCTCTTGTTTTATGATCAATGAATAACTAGCACTGTTCTACTTTGTTCCTCTCTTAAAGCTTTTTGACTTATTTATGGCGACTGTGTAGCAATTAATATTGCACAGGCTGCATTGTCATTTTTCAAGCCATTTCCCAGGAAATGTTCTACACCCATAATGGCCCCCTCTAACGCTGTAGCTGTCATGTCCTGGACAGCTGCATTTTTACAAGACAAACTCCGACACGTCACAATCATCTCTCTCTGGACTTACGTGCAGCTCATTGCCACATAATAAACATACACAGAGCCACACAGAGGCCAAGGCCAGCAGCTGTTAATAGCTGCATGGAAAACTTTGATTAATATTTCACCCCTTGTTGCCGCGCTGCTGAGCGAGTGTCACCTTCCAAATACTGTCCCTTGAAACCTTCTCTTTCAGGGCCTCCACTTTGCCAGGTGGAGATGATAAATCTGTTAGCAAGATCCCCAAAACCTCATCAGGCTAATTACAGCATAGCCATGCAGCTCTGATGCATGTCCATGTCGCTGCCTGTGTGCACACACGTTTAGGTCGAGGTTTGGACACATGCCAGGGTCACACTACAAGAAGCTGTAGAAAGAAAATATAGTCCTCATGTTTCAAATGAACAAATTATGATGCAGAATTTAGATCACCTTGTTGTGTCACAGTCACTTAGACACCTTTAGTCCAACCTCTGAATCTGCCTCACTGGGCCATGCCAAGTCCATCTCAAGGGAATACACAGAGACTTTGGCTGTGATATATAACAAACACAGACATGAAGGGTGTGAAAACAAACTTGGCTGACACACCTGTATGTAAACAATTCTGTTCCACCGAGTGTTTTTCACTGTTTGTTGTCATTAAGCTGGAGGAGAAAGGTGACAGAATCCTTGAATGTCAACATCATGTAGGATTTCACAGCTTCACGAGACGAGAACATTGAGACAAAACATCTTTACAATACAATGGATACTATTTAGCAAATCAGAAACAGGCGGTATATGCATAAAAGACATGCACAAAAGGTCTAGCCAATAAAACCAAACACATATGAAAACATTCTGACACTTAAAAAAAAAAAAGAAATTGTATGATCTTCATCGATTATAAATATTCATAACACTAGTTAATAGCTAAGAGTGCTTGTGCACTTCATGTCAGTGCATTTGACAGTGTGCTAATAATGTGTTATCAATATTAACCTGTTTTTCTTCATCAACTCAATGTGACAACACCGATAATACCACAAAGCTGTGCGCACAAGAAAAAGTATGAGCATATTTGTGTCGTCCCATCAGTCACCATGTAGACTGCCACATGCACAGCTTCTCTGTCAGCTGTTGTCTCTTCTCTGCATACACCTCATACTGGTTGCAGCACCTGTCTTTCCATTCCTCTGTAAAGGCCGTATTGAAGGCTAGAGGATGGAGAGGTGTTTGTCACCTGGGGTCCTATGACAGAGAGAGGCTGTCATGCCCATCACTGCCCCAGCAGGCCCGCCAATCACACTCACAGGCATGCCCACGCTGAGACAAGGCCAGAGAAAACAAGCAAACAAGACAACAATCGACAACAATCTTTAAACATGCTTGTCACTCTCCTCTGAGAGATTTTCATTTGTGTAACTTAAGGAGCATGTAACAAACAAAGCCATCACTGACGATGTCTAAACACAACTCTGGTGTTCTTGTCTCTCCTCAGAGGATTACACATATGCAGTCATTTAGTGGAGAATGAGAAGTGTGTGCAGATTGAGGGGATTGGAGCTGCATGTGTTGCCGTGTAGCAGCCTCACTGGGCTAACCACGGTGTGGCGTGTCATTTTTGGGCACACTGTTGCCCAACATCAAGAGAAATCAATGGCGTCTCCACAGGGGCAGGGAGGCCTATGGAATAGAGCAGCTTCTCAGGTCTGTTTGAACTCATTTTCTTTTCTGGGCGGTTGCCCCCTCGCTCAGCCCCCTAAGGCATCTCCCTCACAGCAGGCCCTGACAGCTTGACACATTGACAGCTGCCGCTGAATGACAACTGATTTGTACAAATTTCAAGCCTTATAAATCTACCTGTCACAACAAGAGCATAAAAGAGCTCGGACCCAGCAGGTAATTCGGAAGTGGTGGGGGAAGGAGAAAAAGTCTGTTTCCTCCTCCTCTTCCTCTCTCCTGACAGCCAGGTCTGAGGAATAAAAAAGGATGAGCCAGGAGTAAACAGAAAACAAAATACGTGGCTATTTTTTTTGTTCCTGCCAGTCACTATTGTCCAGTCTTCAAGTCCACTTTGCAACAAACTGATGAACTGGACATTTGCTTGTTGTCCAGGTGATCAATGGACCCCAATAATTATTAAAAAGAGCAGTGAAAATATAACAAAGTGCAATTTTGTTTAAAACTAACATTAAGGCTACGTCCACACGAAGCCAGTGCATCCCCTATCCGATCTTTTTTTTTCCCCGTTCTAAAAAAAAATTCCGTAAACACGGCGTCGTCTCAAGAAATATCTGCGTACACACGAAACCACTGAAACCGACTGAAAACGATGTAGTATATATGCCAGACCAGTATGGGGCGCTGTAATTCTGCCACAGATATACACTATACACGGAGAAGAAGACTTTGAGCATGCATAACCTTGCGCTGCAGAAGAAGACGAAGACCTAAATATTTATTTTCTAATAAAAACAAGTTCTCAAATTGTTGCAGTCATTTATTTTGAGTGTAGTAATTGGTGCCCTCATGTTTGTTGTTTGCCCTTCAATATACGGACTGAGTTCCTCACTCAGGGCGACGAGAGATGCTTTGGACATGCTCTCCTGGTTCTCTTCGCGTGGATCTAAGAGCATGTGGCGTATGGTGTTGTCCATTATCGCTTGTTGCTCACCACAATTGCATTGAAGCAATAGATTTTGCTGTAATAAAGCTAGTAGGCTTAGTAGCTTCTGCAGCACAAACTCAATCACGTAGTCCGCCATTATTGTTGTTGCTGTTACGTGTGACGAGGCCGACACGTGATGCGATGACATCATCGTTTCACAAAATATACGGATTGGCTGTACACACGAAACCGCAAGGGTGTCACCTAGGTGTTGTCGAAAGATTTATCCACTTTAGAACCCGGTTTCAAAAAATAGCGGATTCAGTCTCCCAAAACGCCGGATCTGTGCGGACGAAACGCCAATACGATAAAAAATGTATACGTATACAGTGATTCGCGTCTCCGTGTGGACGGCCCCTAAAGCTGCACCACCTTATCACATCAGCTACTCAAGCCTTTCAGTTGGTAAATGAGCAAGCTCTTTTTATGGTATTCAAACAATATCCAATTGTGTGTTCTCACCCAGCCTTTTATCTGCTAGTAATAGCAGACCTGGCAGGCCAAGCCTCAAGCAGCTATAAATCCTTTCCAGGACGATATCTTATAGCCAGATATAAACTATCAAAGACGGGGGCAGAGAAAAATCAATACAAGTGACAAACCAAGAAAAGGGTTTATGACTCTAAATGAGTTGTCGGTTTCATCTTTAAAGGGGATGATGGCTTATCCTTTCTCATCATAAACAGCAGGTCAATTTTTCTGTAATGTTAACTAAATGATGAAAAACCATGCTGCATGTTCTCCTAATTAAACAGTGTCTAATAGTCAAAACAGAGGAGTGAGGGCTGTGTAAAACACTGTTAGTCTTGTAGTCCAGCTCGTATTCTGTGAGCAGTTAATTAACAGGAAAACAAAGTGGTCCCTTCGTTGTATCCAGTCCTTTTTATAAGACAGTGACAGTCACATTAGGTGATAGCAGCAGAGACGTTACTGAGGTACAAATTATGCTGGACTAAGTTAAAAAAAAAAAAAATCACAAATGACTGGCCATGCCTACTTTCTTTACTACTGGCTGCAAGGCACTGACTGAGAATGAGCTGAATAGGTCTGTGATACTGGTACATTTTATGTATGAATAAGTATGAATAATTTAAGTAATAGCTTGTAATTTTACTTTTTATTGACAAAAATAAGATTTGCTTGTGTTTTAGACATAAAGACAGTGTTTTGAAAGCACAAACAATTGAAAGAAGATGGGAGGATATATAGTATTTAAAAATGCTACTTCACTAATCCCACGCACACACCCCATCCCCACTTCCTTCAGCAAAAACAGAGATGTCTCAGCCAATCCCTGACAGCTATTGGCTGCTAGTGACACACATTGAATGGAACAAAAACAATACAGATTCAGTCTTGTATTTCTGAAACTTTTGTCCTACCATTTCTTTGAATTGTGCGTCACTGAGTAGAACTAATGTATGTTAACATACATTTTGTAAATGCAACAGGACAACCTTTGCAGCCACATGAACACTACTGTCATGTATAGTAGATAGCTCTTGAAAATGCTTTTGCACTGGTTATACTTAGTACCAGTAGGGGAAGTTGAGAGCCACCACGGCGGCTCCTGATGATGCCCAAAATAAACTAAAAACATTTCAGATCATGATGATTTAAAAATAACAAATAGGCATTGTGTGTTAGGGTCTCACAATAATTATTTAATCTCAAAAACACATATACAGCCACTTTAACAACATTTCCTCTAAAAATATTTACAAAGGTATTCAAAATGTTTTTGAAGTGGTAAAATAAACTATTATTCAAGACAACAATTCCTCTCCTCAACTAAAAGATTTTTTTTTCAATGCCTCCTAAACCTCCCCCGTTTGCAAGTAGGCAAAACACTCTAATCCTCTATTTGTGTGTATTCATCCTTGTCCTAAATGTGCCCTTCCGTGCTCCAACTCTCAAAGAGCCATTTTCTTCATTCAGCCACAGACCATGCTGTTTGATTAAGACTTTACCCCACTGCTTTATCCCTAGACAACACCCCAGCTAGGCCAAAAAGCACGAGTTAAGCAAAAGGATTATCAGTGCCACTCCCATCGAGGCAGTCAAACTGTCACACAGATCAAAGTGGTTCCCAGCTGACCCTCCATCATTTGAGGCAGGTGTCCTCTGATATTGTAATGTCACAACTAGTGCATGAACTCATTCATTGAAATGCACTGTTTGAACAGCGTTTATCATCTAAATGTGTTTATACCGTTATTGTTCATATGGAGTGTGCAGTGTTAAACTTTATTAGCCTATTTATCTGTTTGGGTGACTTTAATTTGAAGTCTTAGTCAAAAAAAAAAAATTAAAATAAAACACAATAAAGTGTCCAAATGACTCTATTTCAAGCTGATCACATTACCATGCATAATGTTTTATTGACTATCAAGCACATGTAATTTGCTTTCATAAATAAACTGTCTACTGAACAACAATGTTTTTGACAGCTGTTATTTACCCAAAACAAAACTGCAATACAGCAAAAGCCATATGGGTTTTGGTCTGCGATCACAGTCGATGACAAGAGTCCTCTTATGTCTTGATAATTTGGGAACATTGGCATGACAAGCATTGGTGCCGTAAATAAGTGAACACAGACGCTGGTGCAGTGGGAATACAGCCTCTGCTTGGAACTCCCCAAATGGTGGCTCCAAATCCCTCCCACCGGCCCCTCAATTCCTCGAGAGATTAAAAGAAAGCAAGCATAATGGTAAAATACTTAAGCTTGTCTTTAAAAAAGATTCTAAATGACTATAACCAAAAAAGTCATATTGAGAGAGATAGAAAAGTCTTCCCAATCACCACACAATAATTACAGGCTCTGAGTGGTTTTCATTATGGCATCTGAGGCCCAGTTGGCCTTAGATCCAGCAGGTTGACTGTAGTTCAGATGAGGGTCTTGTGATCTGGGGTTTGCACCATGGGCTGGGGGCGGAGACAAAGTGGCTTGGTGGGGCAAAGGGATGACAGATGAGCCCAGGGAGTGAAGGCCAACGCCATAAATCCAACCTTAGTGTGACCTCAAGTTCCTTATAAAGTTTATTTACATTTTCACAATTGTGTCTTCCTCGAAGACATCAATCTTTAAATGTTTTAAAGGAGCACTGCCCCCTTCAGAAAAACTCCAGCAGAGGACAATGAGATTGAGCAGTTTATCTTGCCCATCTTGACTGACCAGCTGCTGAGCGCATGCTTTGGGACATTTAACTCAATGACTTTCTTTATTTGGTGTTTGATATTGTTTTAACATGATTTATTCCCAGAGACATGTTTGTTTTCATTGATTATAAACTTTATTTTACAATTACACTCACTGGTGTGGTGTATTAAAGCACTATTCCATTCCATTCATGGTCTGCCGTTTATTCTCATTGTTACTGCCTACAATCACTCTAACAAGACAAAACTACTTAGCTGTAATTAATAGTAGAAAGATTTTTGACTGCCTAGATGCTAAACAACAGGGCTCACATGCTTTTGTCTCTTTTCTTTTGTTTTCTTGTGAAAAGTGGGATAGATAAATAACTAAAGGCAACATCCTGCCATTTCACTTTCCTACAGCCCCATACACTGCTCTTTTTGATGTAGGCGCCTGTTGAGAAACCTTGTTTGGACAGCCATGGGGTGGAGCTGCCAGGCTTATAAGTCTGCCACAGAACACAGGCACACACAGGGCAGCCCGCGGGGGTCCTCTCATCGGCGGAGGGAGGGAAATCTACCACCTTCCTGGGTGAGAAAGGCACAGTATTATTACACCCCATCAAGGAAACTCCAGCTGACAATAAATCCCTGAGTGCTTTACAGTGCAGACAGTGAACATGGAAGAGTGCCACTGAGAGCGGGGTGGAGGAAGAGGGTAAGGGGGGAGAGGACCATCACTCTAAAGGCCATAAAGCCTTCAGGCTGTCATTCAAAATAACAACCATGGCAACAGAAAATGTTTTGAAATTCTTCTTTTTTAAAACAAAACCCACACATACGTATAACTCCATATAGATCTAATAAATGTCTGGTTTTATGAGGGAATTACAAATAAATCAAGTCTGTTATATCCACCTGCTGTAAAAGAGATTTGCTATATACGAAATACTATCTGTCATTAAAATATGTATGTTGTTGAATGCATGTTAAATATTACAGTGGAAAACAATGTACAGGGAAGTTCATTGCAGGCAAAACCATTACTGGAGTGTCTTGTCAGAAACATCTGCCAAAAGCTAAAAGAAAAAATACACATTTAAAATAATCTCTGATGATTCTGGGTTAGTTCTGTGGTGGAGACAGTGCTGTATGGCCTTGTGTGAGAAAACAGGGAACATGCCTAAGTTATTACTGCAGGAAGGCAATCTGTCAAAGCCAGGCTGTTCTGGCATAGCCAATACCACTGGTGAGATCAGAGAGTCAGATTCTGCTTGCAATTACTGCTAAAGGACCTTGGATGCAGGCAGCCTGCTATCAATTATTTCCCTGGCCCTAGACACTTGGAGCTGTCAAAGCCCTACTGTCTTCTGTTTTGTAATAGAGGGCCCTCTAAGGCTCCAAGGAAGCCTAGCCTCTCTCCGACAGCACGGCAAGATAGTTTGTGTCATTAAGTGGCACTATTATAGATTCACACAAGCTTCACAGTATGTTTTTCTCCTACCACTCCTGCTCCTTTCAGTGTGTTACTGTACAATGCTGCCGCTGCCTGTAACTCACCCCATGATAAGTGGATTAATAGTAAAACGAGAACAGAGACTACCAGTAGTGTTCCGTCTGACAGCACTGACCAGGACATTATGGGGAGGCTCTTAACTCTAATACTTACCCAGAGTACTTGATGTTCACTGCATGCAGCTTCTGAAACAGTAAGGATCTCTGCAACTGAGTTAGACAGGTTCTTTCCTAACTTAAATACTTGAATTAATACAAACATTAGTAACACACACACACACACACACACTTGCTTTGCAAAGTAAAATTATAATGAAAAGGCTATGTCAAATGTATGATGACAAAATTGAGGGTAGCCAAATGTGGCATAAATGACATCTACATTTGCTCCAATGAGCCAATTACCCAGCTGCATCCTGCTGGTCCTTTCCTTCTTTGTCGAATCAAGGATAGACAGGAAATAGATTAATCATCTTCCATAGAATGACATTAATTTGGCCCATTCAACTCCCTTAGGGTAAGCCCCTGGATCATCCAGGACTGGAGTGTTGGCACAATGAACACACACACACACACACAGCTCCTGCCAATACTAAACCCTTATCAGTGAAAATTACAATCTCATGGTAAGAAAATGTGCTTTAAAGCAAGCATGGCACTGACACAATACAGTGTGCTCTAAGGAATATGTCACCCACTTCATGCTGTGTCTTTGTTATGGAGAAGCTATAACCTGACCTACACAGTGAGGACATTTGAACTTGTCCTCCCTTTTTAAAAGGAAATGTCAGGGTTCAAACTAGGTTGAGGCTTCAGGTGTGATGCTAATAGTTTGTGTTAGGTCCTATGTAATGCATGCGAGTTGTGATTGTCCACACAATGTCATTTTGCAAATGTGTGTGTCAGAGCCCTGGGTTCAAGGGATGATATCAAGGTTATTGTCATCTGAGCAGCTCAAGGTCAGCTGCCATCATCAGCACAGGTATTATCTCCTCTCACAGACACTAATGCACTGCAGCTTTGTCCTTGGAAAAGAAACATATGAAGCAGTCATTGTGGCCATTTAAGGCAGTTTGTTGTTCTTTGAGATTAGTGACTTATAAATGTGAATCACAAAGTTTGATTTGCCAATTAGATATTAATCAAAGTTATGTTACCAGCCAAGGAGACACACAAAAATACAAATCAATAACTGCTAGACGCTAACTTGCTCACTCAACAAACAAATCTTAAAATGAGCTGAATCAAGTCTTTCTGCCATATAGCCAAATGTTCATGATTGCTTCTTGAATAGGTGCACAAATCCAATAAAGAAATTGACAAAACAACAACAGGGCTGTCAGTCAAACCCAAGTCTATTTAAATCATCTTGTGGTTTTTGAAGCACAACAAACAGGTGAGAGGACTCAATCCGCCTCCTTCATCTACACCAGAGAATTTGTTTTCATGGGAAATTAGATGTGAGTGTTACAGATAAAGAGTTGCCTTATCTCTTTATTCTTCAGTGAGTTTAGTCAAGGTGCTGAGAACTTTCCTGATACATTCAATGCGATTGGGTGGAAAGCACTTTGTCAGAGCTTTTGTCAAGGGTTTACAGCTTAAACCCATTGCCCTATACACTGAAGGCCCCCTTTCCCCTTCCACTCCAAAGTTTCTTCCAACATCAAACTTGGGATTATCTTTTGATTTCCTTTTAGGTAAAAGGACTTCTTAAGTCCACAGCTGTGAGCTCTGACAGACAAAAGGGGAGGAGGAGAGACAAGTCACAATATCTATCGTTACTGGGTTAGCGCTTCTGTCAGAACCTCTTTTCCTCCACATGCTAATTAGCAATATCTCCCACAACACCTCCAAGCATTAATCCCCCATTTTGTACCAATTTCTTTCTTTTCCTTCCCCCTGCCCCTCCTTATCCTCTCTTCCGGCTAAGGCTGTCCATCTATGTGAGGAAGCCATGTCTGTCAAATCAAGCTGAAAGCCTATTAGCATGCTAATCCACAATAAAAGCCTGTGATGTCCGAGGCTATATTTGTCACTTCCTACAGGTCCAATCAGACCAAAAAAAAGGCAGATACCTTTAAAAACAGAAATACAAGACTAAAAAGAGGATAATGCAAGCATTATATCTGATCTAGATAATGACTATTAGTCTTTTCTGCAATATCTCTTACTATTCACAAAATATTCATGTCCTGTCACAAAATACTGACATCTGGAAATACATCTAAACAACATTCGTCATGTACAAGCTTTATGTAAATATGGCAGAAATAAGATAAATGAGACTTAAACTCAACTTAAATTTGACTTACCAGTCAAAGCCTAAACATGAGGAAAACTGTGGTTTAAATTGCTGTAACTGTAAAGCAATTCCAATCTTTTATTATTGTTTGTTTATCCTGACTCTAAAATTATCCACAAAACATAACTGCTGCATTATTCTGTATTCTGCAGTCATCGTTTTGGACATATGGCATTTTATAAATTCTATTTTAAGAAACACTGGCACAGATATGATAAGATATCTAATGCAATCTATCAAGTGGTCAGCAGTTTCAAAAAAAACTTCTCCAGTTTCTCCAAGAGTGCCGTGCATGCCTTGCAGATAGGGAGATCAGAGAACATGGCTGATGTGGTTCGCCTGCTACCATCAATCAGTCTCCAAATGGCTTCTCTGACACTACCACTACTCATTTTCCAGACTTGCCCTATGTGGCCACCATCTTAAAGAGAGTAGGGCTGGAATAAAGTGTTGAGCGTGGAGGGTGCTTTTTGAAGATCGATGCGGGAAGGATAAATACACTCTCTGTCAAATCCTCTCCCAACAATAGGTGCCCAAACACATCCTCTGAAGAGGTGGGTTGGAGATCCAGTCCAGGTGTGCTCCAGCAGCGGGTCACTGAGCTCTCTTATCAATATTGTGTGTTTAAAAAAATTCTGACACACTCCTCCTTGCTTACCCCTTGCTAAAGCCATCCATATCTTTACTCTTCTCTGCTTACTCCCCCTCCCTCTCCTTCCGTGTGCACAGGCCAGAGTCAAATTTACAACAACTGTCAAAGTCGGGGATGACAGATAAATTAATCTTCTCTTCATGAGTTTACATCCCAGGCATCTGGGCTGCTGATCTGGCCCCTAACAAGCGCAGGGTCTCAGCGAGCTGTCTTTTAAAGCTGATGTTTTCATGGCCAGAGATGAATTACCCTGTCACGAGAATCTATTTATACAGCAGTTAGAGGGTGGGGCGCTGGATGCAGGACAGCGTGATTTCATGGGTTAAGGTCCCCTTGAAGCATCTGTTAAATCTGGGTCTGTCATACACACGTCAGCACCAGGCCCATTTTTGGAATGATCTTTCCTATGCATTTTCTCTACAAGGCAGACTATTGTTTTTATCTCACTGGTGTATGATCTGCTCTCTCTAAATGACTGATTACTGCATTCATCCAAGTAAACTTCTCTTTTGATACAGTCTCCATTTGTGTGAGTGTAAAGCCTACAGAGCAAATGTAAATTCACATTTGTCTTGCCAATGTCAAGAGTGGAAATGGAGTAAATGCAATGGATCATGGCTCCATTATCCAACTCAAACAAATCCAAGGACCGTCAATGCTCTGAGTCACACAGGCTACAAATGGGCCTTAACTGACAGACAAGTATATTTGGACGAGACATGAGAGCATTTTTATTTACCACTGACTTGAATGGACAGCTAATCACTGGTCTATTTTAACACAAAAAAAATGTTCAGACTTGGGTACAAATTAATGTTGACTTATCTTTTAGGATAAGTTACACAATTGTTCTGACCTAACATGCTCTAAATACATCACTTACTTGCAATGCTTTTAGGCAAAGGTTGTATTAGTTGAGCTGACTAGAAAGTGTGTCCAGGAGCGGATATAGTGGCAGATTATACATATAAAATTATAAAGTACTGTATATCAGCGCTGCTACAGAAAACCACAAGATTAAAAAAGTTGGATAATTGACAGCCCAATAGAGCTCTTACATCTTATGGGTAATATCACCAGAGTTCACAGTCCTTTTGAAATATGTGCACAGTGATTGGGAAAAGGCGTTTTTTTTTTCTATCTCTCAAAAAAACGATGCTTTCCATTTGCATGAGCAACAAGCGGTGGATACAGGCAATAAGAATTAGCAAAACATTAGCAAAGTGGCTAAAGTTACTTTCTTCACAGCAGCCTGTAACTTTGAGCTGATACAAGTTGGCTCAAGATGAAGCTGCTGTTTAATGATAAGTCTTGTTTATGTGGAGAGCAGCTGTTTTCTAATAAAGCACATGAAGCACTACATGAAAGTTTAACATAATCTGAAATGACTCATGGCTAATTTGGTAGAGCGGTCGTCCTTCAACCGGAAGGTTGGTGGTTTGATTCCCACTCTCCCCACAGTTCATACTGTCGTTGTGTCCTTGGGCAAGACACTTAACCCAGCTTGCCTCCAGTGGTGTTCTAGCTGTAACACCGGTGAATGGAACCTTAATGTAAGTCGCTTTGAATGAAAGCGTCAACTAAATGTAAAAATGTAAATTAGGATGGCCTGCCATGCTAAATAGGTACAATCCAGCTCAAGCTTTTCTGTACTAATCTATTTGTAAACATCTGGAAATAGTTTAAGTCCATAGTTTATAGCTAATCCAAGAAGCTTCAAACCTTGAGGAAATGTTGAAGCTGTTCATGTTCTTTTTAAAATCATTTGTGATTTATAAAAAAAAAAATCTTCCAACTAAACACTGACTTTGGTTCCTTTGTAATGCAATACCAGTTAATTGTCATTATGTTACAAAGAAACATTGTAGTTTGACAGCATGCAAATGTGTGATGGGGCCAACAGTTAAACTTGTGTCAACGCTGCGTCTGATAGGCCTGATGATCTCTATCTCACTCACGCGCTCCCATTCTCTCTCTCATTCATCTTAAAATGGATAGCTCTGTCACCTGGACTAACACTTTACTGAGAGCAGCCATCAATACTTTTTGTCAAAAACTGCAGGCTGTGCCAGACATGTCATCAATCACCATTTACATAAAACAAAGAGCGTTCCATGACTGCCAGTGAGAAGCAGGTCTGCTCCAGATAAAAGGAGCCGTTTCATAGGTCCACAGAGACACTGAGTGCACACAGGCCTACACGTGTTGTCAATCTGAAACCAACTGCTGTTGGTTTGCAAACACCAAGCAATAAATCAATGAACTAGAGCTATGACATCTCTTATATCTACAATAGGTTCAGACTCTAAATAGAGAACAAGCACCAAAAACGTCATGAAATATAAAATAATAAGAGCAACCTAACAATAACATACTATTGTTCCACATGTATCTGCAGTGTGTCAATGTCTACCTCTGTTTGGAAAAGTTCACAAGTCAAGAGATATGAACAACATCTTCTTCCCCTCGTCTCAGTTCCTGATATGAAACACACACCTCTAAGGCATGGCTAATATATTCACACATTCTGACAGCCCAAAGAAAGCAAGACTTCATCTAATTTATTTAACACAAGATATATGGTAATGCTCCTTATAATTGTTCTTTCCCAAATCCATATTTTGCAGAGAAATACAGCGAGGAGGCAACAAATTCAGAGATAATGTATTCAGCCAATAGAGTTTGTTATTTTGGAAATAATGTATTGCATAAGCACTAAAAACTGATTCAGTAGAAACTAACAAGATTTCTTCGCACCTCAGGTTTAAATAAGGCACACGTGCAGTCCATGTGTACGTGCATGCATACATCAACATGCACGCACACATAAAGAATTCAATTTGGGAACCATCATTGGAGCGCAGAGGAGAACTGGAAAGTCATATTGCTATAATGCTCAGATTATCAATCATCCTGACACTTTATTGGCTTTATCACTGTACATACCATTAAAATGATGTCTGGCCCAGATTGTCAGGGGGCAAACATTACACAGGCCAGGATTAAAATGCAGATCCCAAACACCTTCCCCTTTGCAGCTGAAATTGCACAGGACTCTAGGCAGCCGACTTGGGATGTGCTGTCAAAAGAGACATTGCGTTGACACAGAGTCGGGCTGAAGAGTAGAACGATAGTGTCACATTCAGGAAATGTGCAGGCTTTCCTCTGTTTATCACACGCTGTAGTCAGTCAATTCTCTAAAAGACTGATAACAAATGAGGGGGAGAAACATCTATTAATCTCCCCTTGCACTCCTAATCAGACATCATTGGCAAACTCCTTTGCACTAGAATGACATGCAGTGAGCCTACTGCTCATGAAGGAACATATTAATAGCAACACTTGTGCTATAATTTTGGTGGTTCAGAAGCAGCGAGGAAAGCAAATATCCATATTTCAAAGGATCTTGACAGTTAAAAGGTTGTTAATGGACATTTAAATGCTAGTGCTGCTGCCAAGCTGGCACATAGAGCCATAAAGCAAAGAAATGTCTTCTCCCTCTCAAAACCTTTAATCAAGAGCATGTTAGGCAAAGAGACGTTTCAGTTGTGAACAACAAAAAGTTTTCTAATCCTCTGGTATTTTTTAAGTCATGGAATGTATTTTATTATTATTAGTATGGACATCAGCCTGGCAAGCCATCATTTCTTCATGAAGCAGAAGCATATAAAGGAAAGGGATCCTTCCGCAGGTAGAATTAATTTATCTAAAATTGCACAGGTTTTATGTGATGCTTTGTTTCTGTAATAGTATATCCATGTGCAGTTTATTATACGATTGTTGTTACAGCCTGTCTCTTAGAAATCCAACTCAAATCCACAAGGGTGAGTGTAATTCTTTCAATAGAATAGGTGGCCAGAATAATGATAATAGACATCAAGATAACCTTCTGAAAAAAAATTCCATCATATCTGACAAAGAAATGGCACACAACTTTAAAAAAAAACATGGAAACAAAAGCTACTTAAATAATAAGGGTCTGTCGTTATTGGAAAATGCAGAATAAACACAGTCCTACAGTAAAATGTTGGTATCTATATGTTTGTAACAATCTATAAGCATCTACAGAAAAGCAAATTGTACAATGGGAGCATGGTTGTTTCTCAATTAACAAGCTTTCTGCTGGTTTCTGACAACTGCAGCAGTAAAATACAGAGTAAATAGATAATATTTGAAAAAATAACTTAAATGGATATAATCTTTGGAGGGAAGGCTACAGTATATTGACAATTTGACAGTTGATAAGCCAATATTTATCATGCACTTGATATCAACAATGGCCCGTCTTCTCTCTCATCCACTCATCTCATCTTAAAATTAGTCCCAAATGGTGGAATAGTTGTAGCATATAGTTTTGGTCATGCGCCAGACTCATAATGAACTGTCACAGAGGGAATGCCAATGGCAGCCGGTGTGAACTGCAGACAATGGTAGACAGCAGTCCTTCTGCACCGAAACTTTGAAGCCTGTCACAAAAGGCTTGAGACAGCACTGTTCTCATTAATCTCCCAAAAGAGAAAATGAATAGGCTCACTGGGCTCGACATTTTTGTTCTCTCATAACGTGAAACACAGAATAGCTCAGAATGAATCTCCACACATTATGAAAGCTATTATCTTCAGCTGCCAGTCTAAGTGAGAGAGAGAGAAAGTGGGTAATCCAAAACTAATGGGCAGAATGAGAGGTGCAAAGAAGTAGGGGACTGGGTCACGTCACGTCTCTTCTGCCTCTCTGTTCCAATTACTGACGGACACTCCCAAATATGAAACGCGACTGAAAAATGAGAAATATTCAGATTTTCATTGAATGGTATTAACTTCTGACTAGGTAAAAGAAAATTGCAGGTGGCTTGAGTTTTGACAATGTATTAAATCTGACACAATAGACATAGACACAATATTAAACTTACCTTGAGACACAGACTGTCTGGATTATGCCAACAACTGAATTAAATATTCTCATCTTGTGTCATAAAAATATTTATTACCAAAAGGAAAGGGATTGGCACGGGGAAAAAAGTACAGCATGGCTTTTAGGGGTGTTAGAAAAAAATGATTCATTAAAGAATTGTAAGCCTTAAAGATTCTGAATAGATTCTTTTTGTATATGTATAGATTTTTGTAATGTATGTACTTGTTGGCAGCTGATTTCAGCCTGTTTATACATGCACAATTCTATTTTTGTATGGATATAAAGATGATATAAAGACTTGGTATAGGCAGAAACTAAAAGAAATGTTTAAATAAATGTTCTCTTTGATTAGCATTGTCTTTTTATCTTATCACATAATCTTCAACCAATTGTCTTAGCATAAGTTGAATTCACTTGAATTTAACCAGAGACCCTGAATCTAAACATTTTTTTTTAATTGAGAATTTATTCTAAATTGAATTGTGATCCCAAAAATCGAATCAAATCGCTAGACACTGAAAGATTCACACCCATGATGTTTTGTGTTTACAGTGTAAACAGGCACTGCTCTATGTCAAACTGCAGGAAGTGATGAGTATGGCCAACATAGGCTTGTCCTTGCAAATCCTTCAGGACTGCTGGACACCCAACCACCTCACACATCAAACAGCACTCGCCACACGTCACTGTTCGTTGCATCCATGTATTATCCACTCATAGAAATAATAATAATATAAAGGTATATGTTAGAAAAGAGTTGTACCCCTTGTCTGGATATGACTGCATATAAGCTCTTTGCATTAGTTTTATCCATTCTCTGTTCTCAAAATGCACAGAGCCCACACACTTGCATCACCATTACCCCATGAGAACTTTGGTCATACAGCCTTTTTTTTTTGCTTCCGGATATTCTTTTCAATTCTGGGTACCTCGAGCATCCTCCACTAGCTCTCCCACTTCAAAAAACACACCTCATAAAAAAATCAGGAGGCCTGTCTGACATGTGTCCCCGTGCCCTGATGGCATGCCAACACCAAAGACCAACATTGATTTTCTGTAACGCAGGGTCGGATTAGCCCTCTGCAGGGATTAGCTGCCTGTGCAAGGCCTGAGGGTTCGCTCTAAAACTAATAATTAATTTAAACAGCCGGGTCTATGGAAGGATACACTCAGTACATGTGCCAGCGTGGGAGGGGCTTGTTGAGTGACGGGCTGTCTGGCTTGGCATGAAAGAACAGCTGTGTGCGTCACTTATTTGTAAACATACAGTGCATACATTAACACTACCAAATGCTATGACATGAAAATATATATAAATATACTGTATTTTCTCAACTAGAAATATGAACAATGAGAATGTTAAAAGCCACATTCAGGAATCAGTGTTTACATGTTCCTTTCTAACGTCTAATAATAATTTTAGTATAGTATCCTTGTTTACAAGAAATTGCTCTGATAGTTAAATGTAACTCGATAGATGCCTAGTACTAGTCAGTATGTCAGTATCTGCGCAGTACTCACTGACACGAAATGTTAACATTTCTTGAAACTCACATTGATAGCCAGACTTGCAATATCCACTTTCAATCACTGCATTTTAGCCTTTCTTTTACTTAATTTTACCAGGTTCTAGTTTAAGAATATGTCAGATGTGTAAGGCATTATTGTTTGTTTTTCAGAAATAACACAAAACAATGAAACAATCATTCTCTTCACTGCAGTCTTATCATCACCCTCCATTCTTTAGCTGCCAAGAAGGCTGCCATAGACAGAGAAGGTAAAGGGATTTCTACTTGTGTTCAAAGGCTTTGATCTGACTGACACACAAACGGCCCTCAGATCACTTGTCTACAGACCCTGTTGGGCCTCTCTGCCTGGTCCGCTCATACACATACACTTTGTCCCTATGAGGATTCCGTACCCTCCTCCTATCTCCCTTCTTCTCTCCTTTATCCCTTATTCTTCCTCCTCCTTCTCTCTTCCTCTGCTGTTTGGTGTTTTCAAACATCTGAGTACAGACACATTGTGAGCTTTGGAGCACCCAGGGGCCCTGGATCCAGACAGAGTGAGAAAATCAAGAAACTCCACTGTGCCCCCGGTACAAAAGCTATCTAACCATTATCACTGGGGAGCAACTTTTAAACATCACCAAACGTCTGGACAGCCAGAGAGGAACACAAGACTGTTTGGTCTGTTGTTCACATCAGACTGCAGCCAAACCAATCAAAACCTATTTGTAACTAGGAATGGGCTGAATATGTTGAGTAAGAATATCATGCTATGTAGAAACTCCTTGTATTTTCCAGCACAAACGTGTCAAGAGCTTGGACATGAAACACACTGTCACTGTTTCTTATCTCAATATGACCCTGGGTACAAAAGTGAGGCAACAGCTTATGATGTCTTACAGCCTGCCTGTCCATTAAAACATATTTCCATGCTGATGGATGTCAGATGTAGCTGTTAAAACATAGCTTGCCCTTGATTTCCCAACTCATAGTTACAGTTAACTTTCTCCAAGTGTTTTACTAATGGGACAAGCAAAGTTAAAGTATAAACAAGTTCAAATATTAGTAGAAATAGAAGAAGCGTGGTAAAATCACAGAGGCAGTTATCTCCCACACAGCTTCCTGTCCAAGCCGGATTAGGTTCTCGGGATGGTGGCAGGTTGTGGTTTTTATAGGAAAAAACTGTGAAAGATGTGAGTATGTTTATCTCAAATGGAAACCGGAAATGAGATACAGCTGTGATGAGAATGTGGTACAGATGTCTTGCCCTGAAGATGGTTTAAGCACTCTGCCGGGAGCAAAAAGACAATATTGCATAGCAAACAAATCATATGCTTGTATATTTTATAAAGGTGTCAGCTGTGATTAAACCTGACTCACATTACAGACATTATCACGCCCATGCATTGTGATACAAAAAGAGATCTTTTAGCAACAATTAAATTAGTGCTTTAAATGCTTTGATGTCTACAGGCAGCTTCCAGCAGCATTTTAGAGTTATAGGATTTATTCATTCACTGACAACATTTATCATGTAACCCTGTTAAAAATCATCTCCTTAAACTCAAAGCATAGCAAAACTGCAATCATCCTCTCAAATTCTGGCATCCATATACTGGTGTATCTGTCTTCACTTTGCACCCCCGGGCCCTTTAGGAAAGACTGAGATTGAAAGCCATGAAGTGACCAAAACTGCCTAGACCGTACCAGAGGAAGTTTCTTTGTTCCCCTTCCAAAACAGGCTCCAAACCTTTTCTTTTTTCCATCTGGGACACAGCCAAGGGAAGTAGAAGTATGGCTGCCCCTCTGCATGCTCTCTCGTCTAATATGTTCCATGCCTTTCAGTTGCTTACATCATCAATCTGGGAGATGGGCTGAACATAAACAGTGCTTGAATTATGGACTAAAAGAGACACAGGTTGTATCTCAAACATAAGTTGGCGCCCTCGTTGCTTTTTTCCCTGTAAAATGCTCATATGGAGAGATCCTAATCGCTGGCGGGGATCCTAAATGACTTTGCATGTGTTACAGACTGAAGAAAGCTTAGCAGGAGTAAAGAAAAAGAATCAAAATTTCCCCCATCATCAACTTCTGGCTGCCTTATTATTGACAGCTAAATGCCAGTCCTAATCATCCTCCTTTTAATGCTCACTTAAAAATGCACATCCTCATGTCAAAACCTGAGTTTACATTAACTCTCCCCAAATCATCGACTTACTAAACATGTCACTAATGAATTATACATCTAACTTCTTCCTCTCTCGTATTTACATGGTGTTTGGGCAGAATTTGTGTATTAGCTGTAAACTATTTAAGAAGTGTTGAAATATGCACAACAGTCAACATCTTAGCCTTACAGTAAGATGTTTACGCAATATCAAAAGACTTTGATGTGCCCATCAAAATGAGTAAGACATATGGGTGGTTTGTTTTTCACTTGTCAAAACAGAAAATGGAGTATGTCCACTTGGGCCCCATCAGGTCAAATCATAAAGATCCATCACTGGCATTGCACTCTGCTAAAACGCTAAGGAAACATATTGTAGATTTTAAGACCCTTTTTATTCAACCAGACTGTGTACTAAAACTAATTGGATTTCTGTCAATGGAAAATATATATCCCTGGGACTGCTTTGAACTCAATAGCTTTGACTATCCGACTGTGCATGAGGGAGTGAGACCTTGCCACATGCCAAGCACCAGGGAGGAAAATTAAATCCGTGGTCAACATAAAATATTAAAATAGTATAGTATCAAATTTTTGAAAAATGATGTCAGGGCTGCTCATTATGGCCAACAAGGCAGTGAATTAAGATATATTTAGTAGGTGATAATTGAAATCATAGCTGTAATCATTACCACTGACAACTTTCTAAATAATACCCAATAAATCCCTCCTTTTAAGCAGGGTTCCCGTGACAGCTGCTGAAAAATAAGAAAATCTCTTTTCCTTTCTTTCCCTTCTCCATCTTCTGCCCCCATCCCCTTTCTCTCCACCACTCACTTTCTCTCAAAGCCAATAAAATGTCAGCTTTTATTCTCCTCCTCCAACGTGCTGGCTAGATGTCAGCAGGACCTTCTAAAGCTCTGCCACTGCAAGTTGAAGGCCTGTAAATCTCTGTGTCAGTGGCACGCCATCCATCTTGGGATATACAATAAAAATGTGACGCAGTCATAAAAGGAATGGCAACACTGGCCAGTATATATAATGTGAACAAAAGGAACATAAAGATGTTCCATTCCATTCACGGTGCTAGACCATGTGAGATGGACTTAGATTGAGGGAGAGAGCAGACTGAGGAATGTTTGAGAAGTCCAAACAGATTATTCTTCTCCTATCACTAAGCTTTTGTAGTGTTTAACAGAGATAGTAAATTATGCTCCATATTTCAGGCTCACTGACTGTCTTCCCAGCTGTCTAGTGGCACTGTCCTTCTAGTTAAATAGAATTTAGCTCATTGTGTTGCTGTCTTGCAAATCTCTACCACTCACATCCATTTTACCTCCCTCTACTCACTCACTAAATATTTACCACACACAATTATTAGATTTTAAACAACACTTATTTAAAACAACTTACTAATTAAATTATTTCTTATATTGTTATTGGAGTATTATTAAAAACTAAAAGTCTTATGTGCTAATAACAGTTTATTTGTGTATGTAGCTTGACAGGCCTCTGATTATCTAGGCATAAATCAAGTTTAGATTTTTATTTATGATCACGTAATCAATTAATATAATCTGTAAGCAATTAATTCTAGGGTTGCTTTGATAAACAACTATGCTACAGATGCCTTAAAGAAACAGCAACTGACATACAGCAATTTCAAAATGCTGCATACAACTGAGTTTCATTTTATTAATTTTTTTTATAACCGCACCAATCTTTAAATTTCATTCAGCCTTTACAGGATAGAATTGATATAGAAGGTGGTTTGGATATTCAAGTACATTTAAAGTACTTTTATCAGCTAAAGGTAATGATACTGTACTTTCTTTGTTATACTGTGAACTGTATAAAGAGGATACCATTTGCAGCAATTGCACATAGAATGCTCTGATAACAACTTAAATTGAAGAGATGGAGAAACAAGACAAGCAATCCATTAAAGATAACCCCTACAACTCATGTCATCTCACCACTTTCCCAGAGGCAGTTGTTAGGCTTTGTTTAAAAACATATCCCAAGGAAAATTAATTTTTTTTTTTTTTTTTCAGCATCACAGAATCATATAAACAATATCTGCGTCCCTGATAGGAATATCTTATTTCCTGACAGACCATGTCCGTTTTTTACACACACACACACACACACACACAGATGAGGTTACTCTTTAGGCTTAAACAGGCCTGATAGATTTGAAATGGAGTATATTTTCTTAGTAGCAGAACTGAGTGCAATTACCCCACACACACATACAACCATACACCTCAGTTGAGTGATTTCAAGACTTCATACTGCCGATGTTTCATATCCTCTCCTCCTCACTGACACTTTATCTGCATACTGGCATCTCAGCAGATTGAACACTTAGGCAAGACAATGACAGGCTCTCTTCTCGTTGTCACTTCTCATTCTAGGACCAGTCGAAATGCCTCTTACTGGGCCTCTGCCAATAACAGACCCCCCACCCTCGCCCTTCTCTCCACATCAAACATCACAGTCTACCTTGCTTGGATAGAAAAGAGTACTTGATGTCTGTGACACTCATTTGTCAATTAGCAGGCCTCTTCCTGTGTTGCCACTCAGCAACTTGAAAGATAGAGCGGCGCCTGTGATGAATTAAGAAAGACAGATGAGTGAGGCATGAGCGCCGCAGTAATACTATAATGTTCTTTAGATATGAATATAAAATGACATAGCTGACAGGCTATACAAGGTTTTATTTCATTTCTCTGTGTACCAGGCCTCCCTACTTTGTCTTCTTTGTTCTCTTTTCATCAGACTACTTACATCTCATTTTGACAGCCGGGCGACATTTAGAGCACTTTCGTTTTAAAGCACGAGTTAGCATACTTGATTTGTCATTAAAATGCAAAACGCCTGCCATCACCAACATAGCCCGGGTGCACAGAGACCCCCTCAGACGCACACTGTCATGTCTAGAGTTAGAACACACACAAATAAAGGTACCAGACAAGTGTCTAGAATACTAAGGCCAACAACACAACTCTCTCTAACGGCCAACTGAATTTTAGTACTCTGACATTTGGGGTTTTTCTAATCTGCTATTTATTTACATGCTCTTCCTATATTCAATCCAGCTAGATTCAACTTTGATCGATTAACCCATAACATATTCATTTTGTTCAAAATAACAATTCAATGTTATATATTAACCTGATACTTTGATAACTATAGTCTGCTTTCAAAAAACAAACGGAAAGTGGATGCTGGACTTGTTGTTCTGTAATAGCTCTGGGATAACTGACTGTAACAGACTAAAACAGAGTAAATATAATCTAACAAGACAGATCAAAGTAAAATAGAGACAAAATTTTAGCTTCCACAAACCCTGTTGCTGAAAGATTGTGATTTGTTTACCAAAATGCCATGTCAAATCTCAGATGGGTATCACTGCTCTTTCTGTGTTCTTCTCCTTCAGGACCAAGTGCTGTGCTAACACTGCATGTAACAGAAGCAGACATCCAGAGAGCATCCCAGACACAGAGGGGAATCATGTCAACAAAGCACAAGCCCCCTTCACTGCACTGTGTACACACCTGACCTGAAACAAAGTGGACCACACAATCATATCCAAGGCAGAGATGTCCCTGAGAGCCACACTTCCCAACACATTGATGAGACAGGCTGACACTGCGGCTCACTGTGGGAGAGGTGTAGGTGTGACAGGCTGCTACCATAATTTCATCCTGCCATTACCTGCCCAGCCACTCAATGTTATGCTCACACAAACACTGAATGCAAGCAAACATGTAAAGACAGACATGAAATATATACAAGGCACAAGAGTCACTACCTTCCTTCTCATTCTGACTTGTTGTCAAGTTGTTGGATCAGTTTTGTCAACAGAGCTGACAGAAATAAGCATATTAGCCACTATAAACCCCGGTTATGTCTCCTTGTTGTTGATTTGAAGAGGTATATGATGCTTTAGTCTCTTTTTCACTGCCATATACATCTCTTTACACTTGGGTAGGCTTCAGACACTGAAATGGGGTCATTGTGTCAGTTAACAAGTCTAGCTGCATCTAGAACAGGGCCTGGCAAAACTTTATTCCTAGAAGTTGGAGCTGGGACATCTTACTGATTCTAAAGAGATAAAACCAGCAAATTATTATTTTTACTTTATCAACTGCAAATATTCACAAAGGTTAACAAGAAAGCAGCTTGTCATCTCTGACCTGTGGAAACTAGGACTGTGGTATATCAGCGATATATATAAGGTGCATTCTTACAGGGATCAAAACGCTGGGGGGTTGGCTATGCCTTGGCTAGCATATAACAATATAACATGTTGAGCTGCTTATTGAATTTCAGCTTCACCCACTCATGACCTTCCAACACAGTCACGTAAGCATCTCCAGACACGGAAGGAGTTTGAGAGAACCGTGGCTGTGTGTGTAAGGAGGAGTGGATGTGTACTGCATGCATGACCAGGCTGCAGGGTGCGCTGTTGTGTGAGGACAGCTGTTTCATGGGTTTAAACAGATTCAAATGTTGCTAGGGGCGTACAATAGTATAGTTGCAACACTGTTATCATGAGGCTGTTTCGCATCAGAAAGTGACTTAGTGACTAACAAGTGTTAATATTTTAGTATATATAGTGCAGATTTAAAGCAAACACAGCAGGTTCAATGCTTTAGGGCGGCAGTAGCTCAGTGGTAGAGCGGCCGTCCTTCAATCGGAAGGTAGTAGGATCGATTCCCGCTCGCCCCACAGTTCATACTGTCGTTGTGTCCTTGGGCAAGACACTTAACCCACCTTGCCTCCAGTGACTATAACACTGGTAATGTAATGTAAGTCGCTTTGGATAAAAGCGTCTGCTAAATGAATAAATGTAAATGTAAATGTAGAAAACATGAATGCATATTTGTTATCACTCCATGATCATACAGTATTCGTAGTGTTGATGATGTCAGCACATTTCCACAACACATTTTTATAACAACTAAAAAGCTTCTGGTGTGTGGGTGGGTGTTCCAAACAAGGTATATGTAGATTAATGCTTTTAATTCTGTTTTATATAATACAGCACACACATGACTTACTATTCAAATCCGTTTTCACTTGTCCTATTTACAGCAGAATACAGTCCCTTCATTATGGCTCCTGTGTGCTTCTCCAAATTGTGAATACACTGACAACCTTCTACTGTAGGTAAAGCATTAATTATCCACAGGTCATTAATAGAAAATCCTGAACTATCCCTTTAACATCATTTTAAAGACAATGTCTGGACAACATGCAGGTTTCTTCTATATAAGAGATGTATAAAGAGCAATGGATCGGAGCATTTCCCGCAACATGGCCCTTCTTCACTGCTTCTCTGCCCATCCCATGCTTTGATGTTTGGTAATGATATCTGACATGTGAGATTAACTGTAGAGAAAATTAATAATGAATTAGTAATCTCTGGGTTATAAATATTTGATTCTAAACATCAAGTCCTTAATGTGACAGGTTCAAGGGCAAGAAACATAATGCCCGCCTTGATCTTCCCAAAACCAACACATATAAAGCATGTTTCAGTCAGCCCTCATGAAGCTGCTAAATGTAACATGAGTTTTTTTCCCTACTGTGATCACACACCTGCTTATCAGTATACTCTGCACCACCTCAATTTTAGTTTCAACATTTATGTATTTAAACCAATGTGTGCAGATTATAACAAAATATTCCACTATCGTGTAAAAGTAAAAAAATTATTTGCATAGTCACAAAAATGAATGGCTTGTGTGACATTAGATTGCCCCATAATATTTTCCCAATTTATTTCACAGTCCAGCATAGTGTGTGTTAGGCTGAGATTTTGAAATGTGTTGAGTGTAAATCAGGTAACTGAGAGCTTCATATCTCCAGAATAGACAGCTGCCTCAAGATGACAATTTTCAACAAGAAACGCCTCAGTCTGTATTGAGACAGCTTCATGGCCTGACAATCATGAAAAGGGCTTCAGAAACAAAAGCACCTTAAAACCATCATCACTTCTCTTTTACTTGCCAGATCAACTATGCTAGTCCCGCTGTTGAAATGGCAGCCCCCTCTGAAGCAGCTGCCATGAGGTGTTTCTTCATGTCCTGACAGAGGAATCTTTTCTTCTATTTGCCCCCCAAATTAGCATGTCACATTAATCGATCAAGCCTTTAATCCTGCCCCAGCATGGCACCAGCCGGGCCCATGTACTCATTCAGCTCTTTGATGTCTTGAAGACACTCTGACCACCTACAGAACAAGGGCACATTTAATTATACTTGACTCAAAGATGCCCATCTGTCAGACAGTCAGACCAAATTAACCGAGAACTGAAAATCTGATTCAGTTTTATTTAATTGAACCAATGGTCAGCCTCTGGCCAACCTTTTGAACCTTGGGGTACAGTTATTACTAATAGTATTACTAATATGACTTTTTGTTTGGCCTTTTAGTATTTTATTTGATAGACTGTGCAGAAAGACAGGAAACAGGGTGAAAGAGAGAGGGGAGTGACATGGGGTAGGGATGCTTGCATAAGTGCATATGGTATGCACTTAGCAGGTGAACAACAGAGGTGCCCCAATATGTCTTTTGGAAATTATTTTTATCATCATAACTGGCCAGCACTTGTATTTGGCATCAACATGTCTTTCTGAGTACACATGGGACTGTACTTCACTTCCTGGTTCATTTGCAAAGCTACACATGCTCCTCATTAGCTAAAAGAGCCTTTTCTTGCCATTAATGCAACACCAATTAAAGAAAGAAGAAACAATAAACGTTGTCAGTAACCACTAAGATGCTTGGCCTGGATACTGTTTCCAAATGTGTGATTACCATTATAAACTAAATTGTTAATCTTAAAAGTCTGCCTTGTAACTTTCTTCAATCCATCATTGTTGTTCCCAAACAGGAAAATATTACTGTGATAAAACCTTCATTTCAATTCATTTAAGTAACTACAAGAAACACTATACAATGAAATTTGGGTGCAGAAAACATAAAATAGATACAATATTCCTCACACAAATATATTTCAAACATGCAAACCCATACATTCATTTTAACAATACACTCTATGCAAGCGATTGGGGTGAGAATGTGAAATGCTTCAATTATCAGATTTTTATGCACTAACACATAGAACAAATACCAACATGATAAAGCACATGTAACAACACCTGCATAGGGTGAGACCTTACAATAAGACAAAGAAACGTAGCCATTATAAATAAATTTACATTCGCTGGTCACTTTAAATCTATTCAGTCCAGGTTCTGCCAGGTCTGAATACAGTGTCAACCAGGTAGTTACATGTTATGTGTATGGGTCACCTCCTTACCTCAGCTGATTGAAGCTCAGATCCAGCCGCTTTGCAAAGTAGCCATAGTTTTCTCCTATGAAGTCTGGGATTTCTGTGCAGTCATGTCCGATGTAGGAAATCTAAATTGATAAATAAAAACGAAGCATTAGAAGGTTTTATCACAGCATTAACATGATGGTCATGGTAACAATATTTAGGAAAATGTAACTTGGGCTATATGGCACATACATAGAAATCTGTAGCCTACATTAGAAATGACATTGTGTGGAATTATCTATAGCTACCCTTTGTTTAACTGTCATAAATGATTAATTATTTCGTGTCATCCAGCACAAAGGTGACAAAAAAGTTCCATAACAATACAAGAGAAAGGACAGAATATTGATGCAGCAACTGAAAGTTGAAACTGAAAGTCAGTGGGTCACATGACACCTATGATGTCTGGACAAAAAACAGTGCCTTCTATTGTGCTACATTTTAGCACACAGAAACCAAACTACAGAAGTAAATTCAGGTTGTGTGAATGAAAGCAGTAAGGATGCGGTCTAGTCTATACAAAACCACCTGGTGAAAGCTGCCTTAACTTACTTGAGTCCCGTTGAGCGCGATGTTGCCTGCCATAAGTTATTTTATGAATGACAGCCAAGCGGTTGCTTTTCTCCTATCCGCTCTGATAGCAAGAATAGAAAGTTTAACGCGCGTTCAACATACAAACGTGTGTGTAGTAATAATATATAATCAATAGTTGTAGGTCGATCCCGGCTACTTTTTCAATTCTAGCTTCTTTAGAGTTTCCGTGTGCCCAGTCTGTCAGCTGACTCTCTGTTATGCGGAAACACGTGGGTCGCAGTGGTTAATGGTAAAAGGGCTGGTGCCTATCTGCTGACAAAAAGGAACATTATCAGATTTCCCTTTGGGTTTATGTAGAGCCGCGGTTATGAAAATATTCCGAAAAAATATCAAACGTGGCTTTATCTGGTTAAAGACCACGAGGCTTAACGTGTCTGTTAAATAGGATATGCAGAATATCATTTTTGTCAAACGATTGAGATGTAGCTAATCTATGGAATAGGCTTGACCTAGCCTAACCGCTACTTGTCTTTGATGATTAGCCTACACATTGCCTAAACCAATTAAGAAGTAGGGCCTACTTACAGAAAGCTTTTAATAAATGCACTCACCACACCTTACAATACTTATAATGTCGGCTTAAATATCATTCTAATGAAGCCTGATCCGGAGTTGTAGTTTAAAGTTGTAGTTTCAAGTAGCTAGCTACGTGTCTTTATCGCAGTGCCGCTAATGAGCTATTGAATGCCACCTTGGTTTCCATTTCCCGCCTCTCACTTTCTGGGTTATAGCGTCGTTATTACATGTTAATGCCCTAATGAAGTACGTTTTTTAGATAATAGTAGGTGATACTGATAGAATAAGGAAAATAATGCGGATATTAATAGCCTTTATAGTTGACAGAAATAATATCAACTGCCTTAAAAGTAGGCATCTACATCTTCTAGTGATCATTTAAAATAGTTATAGTAGCCTAATCCCCTGAACACAACACTATCTTAGTAAATAGTCAGGGGGATATAGAAGTTAGTGGACAATAAAGTTACAACTTTTAATATCAAATTTAAATGTGCTTATTCATATAGTAAGTATGTTTTTGTATTTTTGTTTTTGCATATTAATAAATAAATATAATTGCTTTTATTTGATGAAACTGAGTGGCTGATTGCTTCAAATACAGGTTCCTGTAGATATAGGCTAATAATATAGGCCTATCTATATGTTCTGTTGGTTATTTTATATGCACTTATAATATCACAATTTAAATTGACCAAACCTTTAGGCATGGTAAACAGCTTTCTGAACATATCTCACTTTTCTTGGTTGTGTTGGTTTGTACTACTTTTTGTTTGGCATTATGTCCATGACCATTTCAAAAGGAAGACTTTGCAATGAGTTTTTATGGGTATGTAGTTTGTTACCAAAATATTGTGACTTATATTTGATGCCTGGCAGCTTAGAATGAAGGCTTAGATGAGGCGAACTTCTGTTTTTCATATTCCTCTGTAATGTAGGTTGTGTATCTGTATACTTATGCTAAACAATATAAAACACAATCAGGAACATATAAACTTTTTTAATGTTTTGCTCTTGACTGCCTGGGATCCTGTAGCAAGCGGTCGCTTTTCCTAGTCCTGTGACGTCATCTGGGACCTCCCCCTCGCGGAACAGCTCACTTTCTCGTGCTGCTGAAAGAGAGGAGAGAGAAACTCGGAGGGGTATGAAGAGAAGAGCGCGCATGGCTCCAGTCTGCAGTGCTCCTTGCGGTCCGGCACATGAATATAATGACTTACTGTATTTTTTAAATGCTAAAGTTTGATTTTAGTACCAGGACTTTTATGTTTTATTGGTGTATTTTTTTGTTTTGTTTTTTTACGCTTGACCAGTGGTGACGGAGTAATATTAGACTATGATGACAGGTAATGTTGTGGCACGGACTTGGCTGTAAACCTGCCCTTCCTACTTGGGACTTTTCAGACAGATCTGCCCTTCTTCGTGCATGCGTTCAATCATTTTTAACAATCGAAGCTAGATTAATCGGCTACTTTCCCTTCTTCTCCTCCTTCTTCAAGAACGTGTGCGCCCTCGCCGAATTTCCGCTGTAGCTTACAAAGTTATCACTAAAGTTAAACCAATTATTAACTTTATGCTGTGCCTGTACATACAAAACAAAATAACCATAAAATCATATATTGAGTATTCTAATAAAAAATATATAGCCGTAGGTTTGCATTATGTAGCCTACGTATTATGTATGTTTTTTTGTTTTGTTTTTTCCAAAGACTAGATCAGTTACAAGTGAATTTTGTTCTTCCTCTCCTTCCTCAGAGTTTTAAGTCCCGCACATAACTCTCTGAAAATCCTCTCCAGCACATTTCCTCACGAGATGTAAATAGTTGTATTTGCATGCGAGGGATGATTCATAAACATGTCAGTGTTATGAAATATATGGCGATATTAAAACTTTCTATTTAAATATCATGAATTATGGTTGCCAAATTGTGTTCCCATTTAAGGGGAATGCCGAGTATTTTGGTGTCTGCTGCAGGAGCCCATTCGTCATACGGACAATAAAGAGGGTTTTCGCCTGACAGTGAAAATTTATGGTTGCCCTTCTTTGCCCTAATAACTCACATATTGTGTCACGGACTGACAGGCCTTGCACAAAACAGCAAGCCTGTTATCAATCACACATCTTTGCATATTGCTCTTTTTTTTTTTTTTACTGCCAGACAAAACGTTGGGAGATGTTGGAGGCACTGCGCCATGCATTTTGGACTTTTTTCCCCCCATTTCACAGTCACACATGAAGCCCATTAGAATTGTTGGCCTTGAAGGAGCTTATTATTGTTTATTTAAATTATACATAATCCTTAAACATGACTTATGGAAGTCTAGAAGAAGACAATCATTGCTTGTTCTTATTTATGTTGTAAAACCAAAAGAATGGGTCCATATCTAATAAAATAGTTTTAAAATAAATTGATATTTTTGCTTATACACACACACACACACACACACACACACACACACACACACACACTGTAGTTTGAATAGAGGCCTGTTTATTATAGGCTTAATAAAAAAGTGCTTTTACGCAGAGTAAAGCGTTGCGTGCCATTTTAAATCTCGATTTTGTCTTGTTATTTTGTCCATAGCATATTTGACCCCCTGACTGTCCACTCCAGGTTTTCTTGCTCTCCGACTTGACCTGTCAAGCAGATTACCACAGAAAGAGATTAATGGCAAAGGCGGGTTGCAATAATAATCGTTTTGTTTGATGTGACAACTTTGATAGGCGTTGATTTACTTACAAACTGATAGGCTTTTAATTGAGCGCCTCCATCCCGATTGAGATGAAAGGAAAACCGCATTGAAAAGCTGCCCGATTGCCCCAGAGCCTCAATACTGATTAGCCATCTCAGCGGTGAATAGTTCAAGGCATTTTCCAACTTCTTTTCTCCGCGGCCTGACACACCATTCCTCTTCTTTTCTTTTCGCGCCGTGCGCTTTGCTGACTCCTAAAGGAAATAAATCATTTTCATTGTATGTAAATAAAATCGAGCTGACATGGATACAAAATGTCTGGAGTTCTTTTTGTGCTGGGTCTTTGTTATTCTTGTCGCAGATGACAGTGTGCCTGAGGCAGCTGACAGGTTTGAACAGACGCGTTTAGCCAAAATGGACATGGTTCTGTTTTGAGTGACCGTCTTGTTTTGCATTTATCGTTGTAAATGAATGATTACTTTTATTCATGGTTTAATAACATGGACAAATGTAATTTATTGTGTATTGTAAATAATTGTATTTTAAAATTTGATTTTAATTTAATTATTAAATTAAATTAATTAAAGAAGTATTTACTTTGTACAAGTGTTTCTTTTTTAAGTCTCCGTTTCACCTGAGGCGCTCTGCTAACGTGATAATCCGCCGATTAGATCAAGCATCTGAGCACCTTCTAGCACTTAACATGTGAGTCTGCAACTTATTAAAGTTTCATCATGTGTCCCGTCACCTCCAGGTGCCTGATGAAGAGATCAAAAACTAACAGACTTTGCTGACAATGCCCTCCTAATGCCACTTTTAAAGTTAGACTTGACTCCGTAGATTCTAGGATAGTCTCTTCTATGCACTGAGAGGGTATTGTCGATGCACCTCGAAATTTAATCTTGACTCGAGGACTCTTCTTTCCTTAAAACTTTGCGTCTCCCGCTAAACGCCTTTCTTCCCATTTGTTCTCTTCCCGCAGTCACACCGGCATGTAATCAGCCACAATAGCTGACATAAATCAAGCCAAGGATTGACAGCGTCTGACAAATAACTGATTGATTGCGGTGGAGCAGAATTGACACTTGACGGAGGGGTGGAGACAGAAATAGAAGGGCGGTGTATATTATACTGAAAACATGTGACATTCACATCCCTCCATCACTACATTGGTCTATTCCTGTCAACGCTTGTCTGTTTAGGGAATTCAAGCCGAAGTGGTTGATCTTATGTTTGCCTGTGCAAAAGAACTCCACCTTAGCAATGCGTAAAGACGCACGATTGGTGCGCTTTTCTCTTGGAGTAAGAAACTAGTTTGATGGGAAATGTCCCACAGAATATTTTTCGTTTCATATTTCTGACATAACACTATAATTGTATGTATGTTAAGTACACACAACGTACACTTATAGTATGTACAAAACCATCTGAAAGGCATACATTCAAAAGCTTTGAAAGCAAAACTAAGCTAAACACTTATTTTTAGAGTAGATAAAATAAAGATGATCTGCTCTACCCTGTTGTGACTCAGAAGCCCGACCTCCCTTGTGAAAAGTGTGTGAGCGTTCCCTGCAACCAACATATTTTCGCATATCTCCTCCCCCGAGCTGTCAAAATAGAAGCGCTTACAAAGAGGAGAACGTCACATCCCCTTGACCCTCCAATCACCTCAGGGTCCCATTTGATTGGAAGGCGGCAAAGGCTTTAATCTCGGACTAATTCAGCTCCTTTTGAAGTGAAAATTTCGAGCAGTTCGTTCTTCGGGAGCACAGAGCGAGGAACTGCAGACAGACGCACACGCGGCACAGCGCTCATGGTGCAAGACGCAGACACGGATCTGCGATAACCTCGCAACTGCCGCGCCTCGCTCCTTCCCCACCAGGATTACTTGTTCTTCCAGCATTTTGACGCTTTTTTCCTCTAAGAGAGAGAGAGGCTCGATGCTTTTTGGTTTTCTTGATGAATCTCACAAAGCATCGCCGTTTAATTTCCTGACTAGTGGGACATGATCACATCGCCCTCGGCGTCTATCCTGAAAAATAGTGATATTTGTGTAGTCTGGGCAAGCAGCAGTTCACGGAATAGCAGCTCGGTGAGCATCAACAAGCCTTTTCTCCACTGCACACCTCCGTCTGATCCACTACGGCAAGCTAACCGACTTCCCATCAAGGTTTTGAAAATGCTTACCGCACGGTCGGGACACATTTTGCACCCGGAGTACCTGCAGCCTTTGCCTTCTACCCCGGTCAGTCCCATCGAGGTACGGACAACATTTTATACTTTCTCGTCTTATTTAGGGCTTGATGCACTGTCAGAGAATTCTTAGAACAATGTTTTAGGTCATTTATACTTTGTAAACAATGACAGGATGTACTTCCAGGCTTTAGACCTTTTAAGTTATGCGTGAAAACAGTTTTAGCACTATTTAATTATTAGTGTTGCTCGTGTTTATGCCGTAAACGAGGAAGCTATCCAAAAATGGCAGCCGAAATCAAATGTGTTCTTTTTATAATACATTTATGGAAAAAAATAAAAACCTTTGTCCGTTTAAAATACATTTATTGACAGTTATTATGTTTTCTTTTACAGTTAGATGCCAAGAAAAGTCCGCTGGCTCTTCTGGCGCAGACATGCTCTCAGATCGGCAAACCGGACCCACCACCCTCCTCTAAATTATCCTCCGTGACTTCAAATGGATCTAGTGAGAAGGAATCTAAATCTGGCCCTTTGAAACTAAGCGACATTGGTGTGGATGACAAATCTAGCTTCAAACCATACTCCAAGCCTTCCGATAAGAAGGAATCGTCCTCTGGCGTCTCGGGAGGAGAGAAGTCTGGTTTCCGAGTGCCGAGCGCCACCTGCCAGCCATTTACGCCGCGGACAGGCAGCCCTAACTCCAGCACTTCAGCCTCCCCTATGCCGACAGAGGGCAAGTGTGGGGAAAGGGACGACAAGAAAGAGTCTGATTGTAATAAAAATGGCACTACGGACAGCTCTGGCACCACGAGCCACAGCAGGATAAGCGTAAGTTGTGGTGGAATAAACGTAGAGGTGAACCAGCACCAGGAGACGACGCCTGGCATTAAAAACACGTCCTCTTCGGACTCCTCATCTGTAACTTCTGTATCCTCCGCGTCCGTACTCGGCTCAGGACTTGTGGCGCCGGTTTCTCCGTACAAACCAGGACAGACAGTTTTCCCTTTGCCCCCTGCTGGCATGACGTACCCAGGGAGCTTGGCTGGGGCCTATGCGGGCTACCCTCAGCACTTCCTGCCCCATGGAGGCAGTTTGGTGAACGCACAGCTGGCCAGCTCTCTGGGCTGCAGTAAGGCCGGCTCCAGCCCGCTGGCCGGGGCCTCACCACCCTCCATCATGTCGGCCAGTCTGTGCAGAGACCCTTACTGCCTGAGTTACCACTGTGCCAGTCACTTGGCAGGCGCAGCCGGTGCCTCGTGCACACACGAGTCAGCAGCCGCAGCAGCCGCCAGCGCCCTCAAGTCCAGCTACCCCCTCATGTACCCCACACACCCCATGCACAGCGTCCACTCATCGGCGCCGACTTTTAGCGGACACCCCCTGTACCCGTACGGCTTCATGCTGCCCAACGACCCCCTCCCTCACGTGTGTAACTGGGTTTCAGCCAACGGACCGTGTGACAAGCGCTTTTCCAGCTCCGAGGAGCTGCTGAGCCACCTGCGGACTCACACTGCTTTCACCGGGGCCGAGAAGCTTATGTCCGGCTACCCCGGCTCCTCGTCCCTAGCCAGCGCTGCGGCAGCGGCCATGGCCTGTCACATGCACATGCCTCCGTCCGGTCCCCCTGGGAGCCCCGGGACTCTGGCTTTGAGGAGCCCGCACCATGCGCTAGGACTCAGCAGCCGCTATCACCCCTACTCCAAAAGCCCCCTGCCCACCGGTGCCCCTGTGCCTGTGCCCGCGGCCACCGGCCCCTACTACTCACCTTATGCACTGTACGGCCAGAGACTGACCACAGCGTCTGCGCTGGGCTACCAGTGAGACCCTAAAGTTTATAGTAAGATGCAAATATAAAGACTTTTCTATGAACTGCGCTGAACAGGACGGGATCCGTGGACTTCGTGTATTTATTTATATGTCGGCTTAAAGCAAGCGAGAATAGCTGCAAAAGGATCATATTGAGCAACTCAAAGTGCATTATGTTGAGCTGAACTTATAGGTAACATCAAACACACACGTTAGATACTAATTCAAGTAGGGGTCCTCATTTCGATGTTCATTTGAAATTGCTATGATTGTATTTGTTCTTATTTAATGTCTCATGAAAAAGAAGATAATTTACATGCATGTTTGTTTCTTAAATTTTAAATCGTCCACATTTTAAATTGCCGTTATTTTTCAGGTGTATACCTTGGAAAGAGAATTGGTATTTTTTTGTATGTATTCTGGAAAAATAACAAACAATTCTGTTCCATATCTCAGTGTGCCTTTTTTTCTCATGAGTATGCATAATTCACATGGCATTATATTTCTTAATTATTCAGCACTTACAACTATGGATTGGCCCTTTGAATTAATTAGTGTGTGTGAAAACTCATTTCAGGCCCACATTAAAATCAGCTGTACCTATAGCCTTTTGTTTTTCATTTTCCTCCATTTAAACATGCCAAAGAAAGGAAAAGGTTATATTTTGAATCAGAGCACACGAGTTCACTAAGGAATTATTGTGTTACAACTCAACCATGTGCGCACGGGCACGCGCAGGTAAACAAATGTTATTAAGAGACTTTTAATTATGACGTTACGTCAGCTGTGGTCATTTTGCGCTAATTTGGGACGCTGCGTATTTTAGCCAAGTGCTAATCTGTGTTTGTTAAATGCGGGTTGAGCAAAAATTGTCAAATAGATGGAGAAAGATACATATGTTTTATTAAAAAGTTCATAAATTATGAGAGCAACTGTGGCTTAAAATAAATAAAAATAAATTTATCAAACAGTCTGGCCTTGAATAAAATAATGTTTTCCACTTTTATGGTAACTGAATAGCGTCTTTAACTGCCTCCACTCTCTGTATAGATTTACTTTAAAGTGGAGGCCAGTGGTGATTTATGAATTAATAAATAATGGAGTATTGGTATTTTTCCACCAAAATATATAGGCCAACAACCAACTCTTTTTATGCTCAAGATGGGAGCGTTGAGTCAATCAGTGGAACTCTGGAGCAGGCCAAAGATTCTAAATGCCTCTTGGTCTAAACTTTTCATTTGAAAAGCGAGCATCGCCAGAATAAGAAGGAAAGACATTCCCAGTGTTTCATTTTTCGTTTTATCATTTCTATTAACGCACCAATGTGGGATTTATGTTCATTTAAGAACATCTGTCTCTCTCCGTCATAACGACACAATGTAGATATTTGAAAAATCTGAAATGATCACTCTCGCGTAAAGAGATGATTGAAGTCACACAGCTTTATTGAATTATCCCATTACCTTCCAACTAACGCTGTGTTGTACATTTTCTGCGACCAACAACAACCTCTTTTGGTCGCGCTGTTGACCCAGCTGTGCTCGCCCACTGTTCTTATTTATTTGAAATCTCTCTCCAGGTATGCTGTCCCTTGTCTACGGACCAGCAGTTAGTCAAATGAAACAAACTCCTCTCATGGCGCGTAGAAGGCCCACACGCGTCCTAAACTGATGTAATGACGGTGAAAGGGAGCAATTTCCATTTTTACCCACATCATGGTGGCTGTGCTCGGAGGTCCCCGGTGGAAGGCAATTTATCATGTGCCCCTCCCCCTGGCCCTGTCACTGGAGGAACAGGCAGGCTCATGTGTGCATGAATTAGCCAGCCTTCCACCTCCCTCCCAGCCCTCCCTCTCTCTGTGGGGAAGTGACACACAGCAGTGGAACATGGGGATTAGAGAATGCAAGAGTATAAAGTACACATTCACTTTGTCCATCAAGGCTTAGAGGCGTGGAGGGATTTCAGCATGACCAAAAACTGGGGTAAACATGTGCGTACAAGTGAACCATACACACTTCAGCTGTAGTTTTAAAAAAGATTGAGTTGGGTGATTATTACAGACCTGTGAAAATGTTTTGTATGTAAATAAATGGTGTGGTCAATTGCAATTATTATTTTTGTACATAAAAATTGCTGTACATGTAAACTCACATTCAGGTCTAAAATAAAATTGTGTAAGCTATGTTTCTAATTGAACATTTTACATTAGAAAAAAAAAGAATTAATGAGTAGTAGACTGTTTTAGTTGGTAAAGGGTCTGCAGTAACGCACTGGCTGCACTGTAAACAACACTGTCAACATATAAACTCCATAAAGTTCCATAGAGTTTTGGGACATCCTCACACAGAGAGCCACTGCAGGAAACCTGGCAGGACATCTGGCAAAGGGAGCCCAGGACATGACTCACAAACCTAACCCCATACTCAACCTGACTGAATTACCACCACTAAAGCTGTCATTAGTGGGTGTGTGGCACAATATAAGAACATGCCGTCGTCTGCAGTGGCAAGTCTATAGTTTGGGTAACAGCTGTGTCAATAAGAGAAGCTGCTATAATGTTCAACCCCTCACCAGTCATAAGTCAAAGAGAGCAATCATTATCTTTGATGCACTGTATGTGTGGTTGCTTCATCAGGCAATAATTATGATATAATATAGGTATGTGATAGTGGTAAGGATCCTATCAATAAAAACAGGCTTTGTTTCCATTTTATTGACACTCGGCGTTTCCTGGGTGCAGTCCAGATTACTACTTCCACAGAGCTTTATGATAATACACACTTTTCCATTCTCAAAGAGCAGCAGCTATTTCTCTTTGTCATTACAGCAGTTGTATGTAACGACTCATCTTTGAAGTACATTACATATACAAATATCGGAGTGGCGCCCGCACACTCGCGTTGTAGTAAAATATGTCATCGTCGCTCCAACAGCCAACTGTCATTATCTCAGTGTGTGATTTATGGTGATACAGGCTGTTGAGGTGTCCGCAGCTTTGTGTGATTGTAGTAATGAAGCCATAAAATGAACAGCATGAGACAAAGCAGCCACTCAGTGCTCGTAAACAGATCTGCAGTTTTAGGCAAATGTGAACTAAATCTGCCTATTATCCCAGGGATTAAAAAACACAACATGCTCGCTGGTCACTTGTCATATCTATCAGCACTAAAGCCCCCTTTTCTGACAGACTGATCCTAGAATTCAGTCCCCAACCGAGAGCTGTAATCGTGGTAATTTGGTTCTCAATGTCTGTTCCGAGGCAGACAGGAATCCCTCCCTTTTTTCTTCTACGTGTGGTTACCCTCCTCATTGATTTACAAATGTAAAGTGCTCATCCAGGTGATGCGAGAGAAGTGGCAGTGTTGATCTATCTGTGCCACTCAGATCTTGAACCACTATGACACTCTCTCGTGCTTAGACAGCCTAATTGAGGTCATTTCTGTCTGCTTTGGGATCTACGGTGCGCTGGGGTGTTTTAGTGCTCAGATAATTTGCCCATTTTCAGATTCTGACAAAGAATATTTTATGGAAATGCACCCTTATTCCAGGCACCTTAATGGAGTATGTTGGAGAAGTACGCGAGCTGATGAGGTTGTTGTCTGTCACTGATAAATGCACATGCAGAGGAAAATGTCAGACATAGGCTTTCCTCCGAAGGGCTTTGTGTCTTCATTTGAAATCAGCACACGCCTAATCACTGTATCTTGCGGTGCACAATTGCAAGGTTATTGTAATTGTTTGGAGCTGTGTGAATACATATCAGGCCTTTTAGAGCATATGTCTGATGTGTGGCCACCCACTGGACTATCAAAGACAGAATCATCCAACTTAATTTGAGATAAAGGCCGCTGCTTCCTAAGTTTCCTTTTGACAGTTTGAGGTTTCAGTCTACCACATAATTGCTGTCTTCTGCTGTTTTCTCTCCCTTCTGTGAGTAAACCCTTATGGTGTGTCACCGGTCGTACATGACAGTATGAGTACATGATGTCATTTCCATGGGTGTGGGCCTCCAATTACCATGACTCACATGCAAAAGGAGGTCTTCTGCGTTTTGGATAAAGAGCTAATGATGAGTCAATACGGTTTCTTTTTTATGTTTTTTTTTTTTTTAGCAATTGTAAATGTGCAATAATTTGATATAAAACACATTGAGAGCTGACTGTTATTTAAATTGCACATTAGAATCTATTCAACTTAAGCATGTGACTAGTTTGTTACATGATGCCTAATCAGGATACAAAAATAACAGTAACAGTATCTTATTACATAAGGCACATTTTGTGAAAACAGGGATTACTTAGCCGAACATTGTTTCAAGACACACTAAATAACATGACATTGCAACTTGTATGTGCACATGGTTACATGCAACAATAATGGCGTTCTATGTGGCCAAAAACAGTAGCTCCCTTTACACTGAAAAGGTATTTGTCGCAGTAAAGCGTCATGTCTCTGTGTCACTTACCTGAACTAACATAAGGCAGTTTCTTAGCGGCCGACCCAGCGATGACTCTGAGAGGGAGGTTATTGGCCCAGTTTCACATCAAGGAACAATCCAAATGACTAGAGGCTGTACAGTATATTTAAGGTACAGTATTTCAGTAATGCCTTATGTTTTGGGTGAAACAGCTCAAATAAACATAGCAATATAAACTCATTCAAAGCAAGGAAGAATTAACAAGCTACTACTGGCATCGTTTATTTACTTTTTGAAAGCTTATACATTTTTGTAGACCTGTGCACTTAATAAGAACAATAATTATAACTATGGCAGCTGTAATTGTTACTCACATTGATGTGGTTATAAAATCTATATCATGATCTGGGAAAGAATGCTGCTATGATCAGTGCAGCAACAGATATATTTCAAAGAAACATTCACCCAACAAATAATAAACATGATAAATATTTCCAAACAAGAATACTTTTTCAACACAACACAAATAAGATAGTCTCACAATGAGATACCATTTAAAAATCCATGTGCAATGGAAACACTCCACACTAACATCTTCATGTCATTTGATATACAATATGTTAACACATCCCTTAGTGCAATACCTCTATCTGTATACAACATTTAGTCTATTAGTCTGTTATAAAAGCCATGGATCATTTTTCTGGGTGAAGTGGCCTAATAACATACCTGCACACCGGGATGCTCTGTAGCCACGGGGCATGATGCCCTTGGAGCAAAGGTGTTTCTTTTCCGGACTTTGTCTTGAGCAGAGAAACAAGGTTTAAAAGTGTGATTACTTGAGCCATCTACACATGAAAACAACTGCAGCAAGCTTAGGCCTATTCTCACTTGGATTTTCAAAATATTCGGTGAACTTCAGTGTGAGTCAATAAAGCTAAGAGTAAACACAACCAAAAATGAAACTGCAAAGCACCGTTGATTGGTATGAGTTTTAAGTTTGGTGGTTTTAACAGTAAGGCCAGGTACTTTAAATGTCGACCAAGAGATGGTGTTTTTTTTTTTTCACAAATTCATTTAATTAGCACCTATGGAATCAAGCTTCTTGTTGGATGCCTCCTGATAATACGTTACTTGCTAATTTGATATATTGTTTTGACATGATAGAAAAATAAAAACTGTTCTTACACGTTATGTCTGAGCTGCCATTTCAAGCCCCAACGGATCCCATTCAATTATCACCGGTTAGCAATTTACTAGTGAAATATAGCATATTCACTTACACCACTGAACTGATGCAACAATTATCAAGAGCTTAACACAAATAAGTGGAATTATTGCTGCAGTAACCAGGTTTGTTCTTTCCTCAGCCATTATACCTTTGTTGTTTGTACAAACAAAATCCCACTACAACAGTTGTTTTTAGAAGAACCACATTAAACAGGAATATGAATGTTTTTTATATGAAACGGTAATACTCAATAGCACCATTATTCAATTTCAGCAACCTCTATAAAAAGTTTCCGTAGCCTGCACAGAAGTGTACACTCCACTCTGATATTCTCCAGAGTTTCCCGGTTTGAGCAGAAAAAAAAAATCAGCAATATATAACACTTATGTGATTTATGAGAGCTATATTTATCACGTTGATATAAACTATTCAACTATTACCGGCCTCCGCATTACTCCAGCAATTCATTGATGTCAGTGGACCAAACAATTCCCCCCACTACATTAGTGAAACAAAACCACTTCTCTCTGCCTGCACCCATGTGACTTTCAATAGAGACTTCTCCCAGGAAATAACAGCAGAGTAGTGGGGACATTTCTCAACTCATCCACATGCAGTAAGTGATGATGCACCGATGTATCACACATTGATCTGAGGCATTTGGGGGGAGCCGGGCGTATTAAGAATGGAGCGCTCTAGACTAATGGGCCTGACTGGGAGACAAATTGGGCCAGACGTAAAAGCAACACAGCCCCAGGATATATGGGGGCTCACATCACTTTTATTGCTTTAATGCATTTTAGTGTTAAATGTGAAACTGAACCTCAAATTACCTCCGATCTATTTGTTTTTCCTGTTCAAAAAGGATATAGTAGAAATATCAACAGAGGTCCATATGCTGAGAGTGCACAATTTGTTGGGTTTTGTTTTCACTGAAATAAAAAGGTATGTGTTCTGTCTTTTGGAAAAAAAAAACTATTATTTTTTTCTAACCTTTTTTTAACCAGGTAGGTAGATTGATTGAGAACCAATTTTCATTTACAACAATGCCCTGGCCAAGAGTCAGCAGCATTAGAAACAAAAACAAAAAATAACTATAATTCGATTTCAACAGAATTAAAACAAAGGGGCAAGCCTGACTCTAAAATAGAAAATGTAAGTTGTCAGCTGTTGCATATTATTATAATGAAAGTACAAGTCTTTTGACAAATTAGATTAAATTTGAATAATCTAGTCATTTGAATTACGCCATCAGCCAATCCTTCAAATGAACATTATTTCTGACTAGAGCTTTATACGCTGGAGTTGAACTGTTTGCCATGGCTCATCCTCACATCCTGCCTACTTGTCACCTAACCACACATGTCCTATGACAGATGAAGACCTGTGCTGTCTACCTTTATATCCCTGAGGCTGGTCACAGATGTAGAAGTGCTCAGACAGACGGTCCATCACAGCAGGAATACACCACCTGATGCTTTCTTGTGAAGAGTCACCTGCATTGTTGTCCAGACTTGGAGACAAAACCACATTTCAGGGTGGTCTAAGCAAAGCTGATTCAAAATTGACACAGATGCTAATAGAAATAGAATCCAGTCAATACAAGGCCAACATATTCACAATTAATTCATTTACAACGCCAAATTTACCATACCTTTAATTGTTTTGAATTTATAAAACTGCAGGAAAACTAAAAGAATAATAGAATAATGATGATATACTCTATGTATTATAGAGATGGAGTAAGTATATATACATGTGCCATTCATCACTGCAGAGATTAGATTAACTTCAAGTGCTTTATGTGACATGTGGTTTGTTGGAGGGTTTTCACTCTTGTGTGACCCCAGGTGAAAGAGCCTTTTGTTGTGACAGTCACAAGCTGAAGTGCTCCCCCTATAGACATAATGTAGAAGTCAACTGTCAACAGCACACATGAGCCACCACCTCAGAGTCTCTCATGTGCAGCTCTAGAATGGTTTATTTTCTTTAGGATATAAGTCAGTGGAACATGAGCTTTAAATATTAAAAAGTAAAGCGGCACACACCCCCTGCATATGTACGCACGCCACTCACTCCCAGAGTCAATCAAAAAATAAACAGATGAAATCTACTGAAAACGTGAAAGATAGAAAAACTGTCACGGGGATGATTCTCAGCACAAAGAAACACAGAAAGACAAGTGAAGGGATCTTTTGAAACCTTAGGTAAATAAGAGGAATCAGGCGTTGAACATCCAGGTAATAACTGATGTTAGGACTTGGCATTTGCTCTGACATGCATTTGAGACAGGAACATTAAAAGATATCCACCATTTGACAGGTATCACAGCTCCCCCAGGCAAGAAGGATTCTCATTTTGATGAGTGTGTCAGTCACAGTGAAGCCTGTCGACGAGCTGGATCTCAAGCACTGGCGTTCAGGAATAACTCCTGCCTCAAAAAATTACAAATGGAATATTTGAGTAGTTCAGTGAAAGAATGATAATGACAAAAATAAAAAATAAATATATGTTATCTGAGAAATTTAGCAAAAGAAAAAAAAAGAAAAAGGTTGCTTCAAGTTGGGACTCTGTTTATGTCAGCTGCTGATGAAACTTTTCCATTTCCAAAGTGCTGGAGAGCTCTAATGCGTGCCTCATTGAAATAACAATGTGGAAACATAAAACTGAAGGAGCTACTGTATACTGTTGATTCCACATTCAGCAGAGGGCAAGTTTGCAAATTCCCCAAATGGATCCTTCATAATCAAGTTCCATAAATGAGTTGTGACTAAAGTTGACAGAACTGCAGAGAGATGGAAGACAACACAGGGTTTAAATGCCATGCTCAGCAGCAAGAATGAATAGTCACTCTGTATGCGTTTTTCACCCCGGCATGTGCCATGTTCACTATATGACACTTACACTGATTTACTGCCTTCTCCCAGCTAAATAATTTACAGGGATATGGCTGTGTGTGCTTTTAATGGTTGTTGTATATACCTGCTTGCCTTTAAAATGTTCCACAGGCAAGCAGCCATATGCCTGGATGGATGGGAGACCTCTCTGGCTGATTAATAAACTGTACAGTCACTCACTGCAAACATAGGGTCATGAAACACTGCATATGCCCAGTACTTTGTTCGCTTTGTATGCATTTGTATAAAGCCCCCAGTGTCTGGATCAATGATGCATTGTGCACAAAAAAGACCTATTCTAAATTTAGATGGATGATTTGTTCACATGAGAGTCCTATTATCAAATCCGAATGGCTCGGTTTTTTGTCAAATATTTGCTAATGCCAGTTTAAAGAACCACACAGATTGTTCTTTATGAGTCTCTTCTGTTGAATGGCAATCCCACTCAATCATAATCATATGTCATTAAAACTTTATGTCATGGATATTGCCAATCAAAAGCTCTTGTCCCTACTTTATTTTTTGTTAATGCCTGATGTCAGCTCAGTGAATATTAAGCATGCTCTTTCGTTAAAAGAAACTTGATATGCCATCCATTAATAATAATCATTGTTTATTTTATGGCCACCTGTTGTTTACTCTCTTCCCTATGAAAAGAGATGAGCGTTAATTTGAAATGCCAGTTGTTCTTGGTTTTATCTTACACTGAGGCTGTGGTTCCAAGAATTTAGGTGTGTAAAACGTTTAGTAGAAACTGCCAGCAAATAGCGCATGGAGTATTAACTTCAGACAGTCGCCATTGACATACAGAACAAAGACGAGCCAATAGCTACAGAGCAGCAGGATCAGGCTGACTCTAGCAGAGTTTTGTAAAGTGGCACTTCTGCATAGACACATATAAAGTAAAGTACAAAACAAATAAGATGGTCTCACAATAAGATACCATTTAAAAATCAACGTGCAATGAAAATGCCCACAGTTTCTGTCCAATTCTATGTTTATACAAATATATAATGTGCAGTGTACTCAGCAAAAGGTCTGAAGTATGTACCTCATGGCTTTTCCAGTGTACTACATCTTGTCGACTGCAGGTTCATTGGCCAAAAGTGGCTCTGTGACTTCATAATGTAGTGAGCACCACTATAGTCTAAAACGACAAGGAAGTGGCCAGCATTTTCCAGTTCAGAGCGCCACGCAGCACAGCATGCTTTCGACAGGTTGAGTGCTTGCATGCTTTCACTCTGAAACGATAGAACAATATCTCCTTGTTACGGCAAAAAGGAAAGAGAATCAGTGTGACAGCTCTGAACAAATATGAAGCTGATGGGGAAGTCAACCATTTTGGTGTTTTTTTTTCGAAACCTTGTGAACTTCAAAGCTGTAATTGCTAATTTGATCCGTGAGCTGTGTGATATATTGTCTCATGGTAAAGTGCTCTACTGTCTGTCACTGTGTCAGAACGACGATCCTGTTCACATACTTTAGCACGCAGCGTACTTGTGACAGCGTGAGCTTCAGAACTCTGAAGACAACCGGGAAAGTGCATTTAATTAGCTACAACTGTCCCACAACTCTCACTCATTCGTTTAATCATTTATGGGTCATGGAGTATACGATTTAATCAATTGTAAATATTATGTTAATACAAGGAAATATAAAATGCAGCAGCATAATCTATTCTTACATGCAGCTGGAATGTTTTTAATATATTTTTCCCAAGGGTCTGTGGCTTATTTTCTTTTTTAAAGTCAACTCTTTGACTTCATTTGACTGCAATGGAAATCACACTGCAGACTGCAACCTTTCCCTTTACTCCAGTTCTGAAATGCAAACATTGTGCACCCCTAATGATTCGTACACTGTGTGAGACTTTCTGGAAGTTGCCTGTTTTTGGAGTGAAAGCTGGCTTGTGGCCATAAAAAGTCTTTGGTTTGAGTATCACATGGTTAGTGGTGCTTCCTACGGCTATATTTATGTACTCGTACTGTATCCCCTTTCATTGAAACCCTAACCAGTGGGTGATTTGTCTCCATAAGAGAGTACCATTTACAAGCAGCCATGCTGGGGTGGGACCCTGACCAGAGGACTTGTTAATAGCACACATCCACTTCTCACCAGATGCTGTCCAGGACAAACCAACATACGCTGAGAGACATGTCCAAACCAATTTGAGCTGAATGCTGAAGTACAAGTTTAAAGGTCTTTTTTCTTTTTTTTTTTTAATACAACTTACATGTTGCTTCCACCTCCTTACAATTTTGTTTAGTATCTGATATAAGAGACTATATTCAAAGGATAAAAATGGAACAGATCAGTCAATACTACGTCGTGTCAATAATAAGCATTGCAGAAAGGGAAAAGCACACTTGTGTTTCATTTTTGAACTCCCCTTCTATGTAGTATGACAAAGCAAAAGCCAGGAAATATGACTAAATATTGTTACAGCATTACTCTATGTAATCTGTGTAATCTGTCACTGGAGAGCAAAATAAACCGGCTGTCGGTCAAGTGGACTTTTTATTTATCACATTTGGTGCTTTTCCTCACAGATGTAATGAATGTTTATAATTAATAGAACAGAGATCTGTAAGCAATTTAGTTTTGATTTCCTTACAAACGCTGTTTAAAAGTGTGTCAATCTGTCACCAGGTTTGTGATAGATTGTTGGAATTACAGAGGCTTTTGGTCTTCACCCGTCTAAAGTACTTCCCCCAGATGCTGCTCTATTTATCTGGGGCAGACCCTCTCTGTGTGTTGGAAGCTCTTAGGATTCACCCAGGCCTTTGAGGGTAAACCTAAGATCGACTCTATACACAGCACTTTCCCCTACTTAGATCAATTTGGAAAGTCTCTCCTCTGATGTAATTGCCCTCCATTTCATAAAAAGAGATTTATTGAAAATCAGATCTCACATTATGGGCCCTGATGACAGCCAAAGAAAAATGCTAAATTTATTGTCTGCTTTTACAGACGGATTTCAGAAATAATTGTTGCGGGACATGACGGTGAGTTAGCAGTTATAAACCTGTCCTCCATATAAATTACCTAATCAGGAGATCCCAGTGGTTATATAAATTGAGCCACTCATTCGTCTTCAATGGCCTGTGTGTGCATATAAAACCACAAGTACCATCGTATACTTCACAGGAAAAGGGGGTAGCCAGCACTGTTTACTGAGTTAGGGGGAAATGGATGACTTTTTGCATGCTCAATCAACTGTGAAATGTCCATTTAATCATCCCCAGAAACCCCCCTGGTTTATTTGTGCTGCAGCACAGATTTACATTTCCAAACATCCCCCATATTAATCATTACTTCATCACGCCCTCCAACTGACAAGAAGCATAAACCACCTCACTGTACTGCCTTGTCGACTAATGTGTGTGTATTTCTGTCTAAGTGTCCGAGCAGTGTGTGTGTGTGTGTGTTAGTGTGTATGCTGACTGAGTTTATGTGAAGAAAAAATAGAACTTTAAATTTACTCACCACTGTGTCCAGTACAAATGTTGGATTTTAGTGGCATAATTGCACTTTTTTTGTCAGCAGAAGTTTTTCATATCCAACTGTTCGGACCAAGGGAAGCCAAATGGTAGTCAGTCACTTTTAATCTACAGAGGAAATCAATATGATTGATGTTATTTTTCAGGAAACAGCATCCAGGGAAGAAAACATGAAGTAAAAATGTCACACTGTACTTTTTTTCCCCAGCAGATTGTAAAAAGCCAGCGTTCATCTTTAACTTCTGGATTAAACAACTCTGGCTTTTGCAAAATGGCAAAGCAAATGTTGAGGTCATATTACGGCATGCTGCGACAAAAAAGGCAGCATCCTAGTCTGTCCACACAAAAGACAGTTGGTATGATTTACACCTCAGTGTACTGCTGTGGGAGTACCTTGGCTCAGGCACTCTACCTGCTGCTGTAATGAAATTCAGGATGTTTCACCATCAACAATGAATCCTTCATAAAAGAGTGAAGTATGAGTTTATCACCCAGGATGAGAAGCATGTTACATTTGCCTCTTTAAACAAGATGAATGGGTCACTCAGCCATTTACATTCTCATACATTTTTATGACTCTGCCATGAAGTGAATTTGATCTATTGGTAACAAGATAAATGATGGGCATAAAGCGTTGGCAGTTGTGACTTTAAACAATCTTTCATTGGATGCCAGTCTTTTACTTTTGCATGACGCATTGTCTGTCTTCACAACCTTGTGCTCAAACAGCTGAAGTCGGCCTCTTTTCAACATAGTGCAGCAAAAGCAAAAAGTACCTCTTATAGCTGACAAGAATCTTTACATTGGACACAAAGAACTTCACTTAACGCTACATTTCTTCAGTGTTACACATATGTGTCATTTGTGATGGGAAACAGGTTGACCTCCAAAGCGCACAAAGGGATGTTTTGTTCAACCTGGTGGATGGGGAGGTTCAGCCAACCATATGCTTTTGCCATGCAGTAGCATGAAAAGCAGCTGAAAGCCCCACTTTACAGTTGCCAGCTGCTTTCAAGGCTTTTTTTTTTTTTTTTTCGTTTTCTGAGATTGATGCTTGGAAGTGTACATTTGTCCATGGAATTTCAGAAGCACGGAAACAGGAGTTGGGTCTCAGGAAATATCCGCTGTCACTGAGTGATGGAGGACAGTGAATGGAGCTGTCCAAGGGATTAGAGTGATGGAACAAGACATCCTCTTTGGTCTTGCCTTCTTTGTCCATATCTTTCATCCCCTGGTTCTCGCTCATTTATGCCGGCCTTTTTTTATACATAGCTGCCGGAATTTGTCCACTAGAAACATCTGTAGCACCATAATCCATCTCTGACTGTCACACTGATAAACCTTTATTAGTATAGACAGTAGATTAAAAATGTTGCTGTCACAGTAGCATAGATAGATCCTTGTGGAGACCTTTCAACCTCTGTGTGTTGTAATTTGAAAAAAGCCACGGCCATTTAGTCATCAGCAAGCATGGGCGTTGCAGCGTGGACAGAATGATATATCACCTGGTCCAGCTTAATAACAATTTTATTCCTTACCTCCAGTTTCACAAGCCCACTATTCTCCATGGCAACTTTAGATTGAGTCAGTCAGGCTAACTAGCGACCACTTGTAAAAAACTGACATCATCAGCCAATGCGGACTGATTTGTCGACTAACAATATGAAACGAGATAAACACATTTGAAGTAATACTGAAGTCATGCATGGGATGGGAAACAGGAAACATAACAGATGCCCTTAGTGTGGGTCTCTCCAACAAGGCCTGTAATTTCCAGCATAATAGTTGACGCCAGTGCCGCTAGAGGCAGCTATGAGGGAGACAGTGTAGGAATGGAGGGAGAGCGCTCCATCATGGAAAAGGGAGCTCCTGTCTACTGCAGTGGTCCAGGACAAAGCTGAGAGCTCCCAGACGCCCTGTATGATTAATGACTTATGGCCACGCTGTGTGGAAGCCTGGTAATTAGCTACAGGCTGATTAAAGACAAGTAAACTTCTGCTGATAACCCGATTCTGTTTCTCCCCAGCGCTGACACTGGCATGTGGAAGCTCTTACTGCCAGGGTTGCAAGAAACAGACCAACATTGAGTATGATGAATGTAGTCTCCAACAGGCGTATACAGGCTCTAATTTAAAACTATTTAGCGTGTGACATATTGGCATTGTGCTCTCTCTGTCTCCCTCTGTTCATGTTCGCGGTCTGCGATGCTGTCCAAGTTTCAGGGGGCCGTTTTGTTTTGAGTCGGTGCCTGGTATATTCATGAATAAAGTTTTGTGCTGGGCTCCCCCCTCCTTTTTGCTCCTCTGGTCTTTTCCCTTTTTATACATTTTCTTACAAACATTTGCACTTTCTATATTAGCAAACAAGTAGAACAGCAGCCTGCCAAGAGTATTCATCAAGTACAACATTTTGTAGTCCCGGCTGTCCAGCTGAGCGACAGGAGAGCTGAAGCCAGAGCAGACAGCATTACTGGATTTACCTTATGAGACAACATGCAGAGCGGAGTTAACTTAGGCATAAAATGAACAGAAAAGGCCTCCAAGTTCCACTAGCTCCAAACGCAGCCAAAACAATCCACACTGGCCTCCAAAGCCTTGTCTGTGTAGTTTCATCAGGTTGGGACTTTCCTCTGAGGTAAACGGATGGAGAAAAAGAATAATGTATGGTAACAATAATAAAGCTGATGTCAGTTGTTTTACAGTTAGTCCCTGTTGAAAAGTTGGGAAAGCGTTACTTAAGAAATACAGTGTACCTCAGGAAAACTTTAAAGGTGGGGTGGAAGTTTTGGGGCTTTACGATGACATCTGGTGGCAAAAGTATAAATTGCAACCACCTTCCTCCTTCTTCATGTGTACAGCTTTGACAATTAAAAGTTAAAATCTGATTAGTTCATAAATACCCAAAACCTTTATGCAGTAATGTGTGGTCAAAAAGTAAGATGTGTGTGCTTCTTTTTAGCAGTGCTCAGTTTGTCTGCACTAGGCAATTGGAAAGAAAGACTACTTCTATAGAGCTTTACATGTCTACTTTTCCAAGATAAAGAAATGGAAAAAGTGTTACTTTGATGTGCAAACAGAATTGAAATAGTTTTGCATTACAGTGCAATATGTACAGTATATTTTATACTGTACATTTTATGTTATAAGTGGCCTTATGCCAAAGAAGTATTTATTTTTGTATAAAAGTGAACCCTGTAGTATTATATTGTACCACAAGATTGTAGTTGGTCTACACAAAACCATAGATTGTATGAATATGGATGATATCCGCCCATTGGTCCCCTATTCACCAATATTGTCATTACGAATGGGCCCCCCCCCCAGAGTTGTCATGTAATAAAAACTTAGCTCTAGAGACCGGAGCCATCTTTTGTACCAGGCTGTAAACATGAGTTTTACTCTTGTAAAGTTGCCATTGGGTTTCTCCTTATATTTACGCTTTTGGAGCCTGCCCTCTGGTGGACGGAGGTATATCGCTGTATTTTGCTGTAAAATCACCGTATGGTGGCGCCCTTACACGAGGACCATTTTAGAGGTTCCATGGGAGAGGCTTGCACAAAACCATAACTAGCTAATTAGCATAAATGAATAAAAAAAACATTTTCAAAGTCGGCATTTTGTTTTTGTGTATATACCGCTACATGTGCACTTAGTTAATCATTAAGTTTTCTTAACGCTGAGCTTTCCAATTCATGCGGAAGCCGCCTCACTCTTGTTATCCTGTTGTTACTAACTCCAGTGGCGTCATTAAGGTTGAGCAACTTTACACCCCTGTTGGTTATAATTAGAATGATATTTGTATCATAAGTAATTATAACAAATCGACCATTTAACAAGACGTCACAGAGGAAAAGCATCATAGTCTCCTATAAAAGTGTAAGGCAAGCATTGGGAACTACTGGAAGCTTTGCACTCACTAATTGTACAACCTAATTTGTCTGTGGGAGTGAAAAATGGGCTGAAATGAAATACGGGGGTGTTTGTGTGAAGGGCTCTCTTGTACAAAGAAGGACAGTGCCACAGGGCAACAGTACATGGTGAGATGAAATGCCTGGCCACCCACTCTTTGCCTTTTATCACCCCTCTCATAATTAGGTTGGTTAACATACCACCGTGTATGCAGTCATATTGACTAGAAGTTTAATCACATTACTATCGAGTTCCCGTCCTGGCTCGCCCCAGGTGACACTTATAAGTCCAGAGTTATGGCCATAACCTATGGGAGGAAATTAGCTGTGGACACAAGTTTGTTCTTGCTTTCCACTCTCAGGGTAAAAATATTTAGCAGGCTGGGCGGGCGACAACACTGTGAGGAATGAACAGGGAAGCACAATGTTCACATAAAGCAACCAGTCGGAAAAATGAAAAATGCAGGAAGAGCAGAAAGAGGTGCCGTGTGTGTTAGTTTGGCTGGCAGTCCATTAGACCTGATAGACATTTCACTTACCAAAGTCAAATACAACAGTCTAACATTCATTAATATGAGGAAGGGTCTGGGGAATCAAACCCACCATCTGGTTAAGACGACAGTATAATCTACAACTCATGATTAGGTCTAAGGAGTGGAATTTCACTTTAATCTTTTTCAGGGCTTGAAATTTCCATCTGCACACCGCGGCACATCATTTTTCTTCAAGACAAATGTGCTGTTTTTCATGTTCCAAAATTAGATCAGAAGAAAACGATTAATCATGTCATGGCCTGGGAAAGGAAACAAAGATCTGATTTTTCTCTCTTCCCTCACTCTCTTTCTCTGTGCATCATGCCCCACCCCTCTCCTCACCTTTCTCCCACATCCACACTGTAAGACTTCCTCTCTCCTACCTCCTTCCTCTATCTATATCCCTTCTACTTGCTCTATTTTCAACCTTAATGTGGACTGCATTTCTGAGCCATGACTTTCTATCTGCCTTCATGTGAAAAAGTGTAATTTCATTCCTCATCTTTCAACACCAACTTTAAAAGAGAGAATACACAGGCTTGATGATTAATATAGAATGACACATCTGCATCTTCAATTAGCATAGGCTTCTCTTTTTGCCTGTGTCCTCCCTGCGGCGGTCAACAACAGATGGCGGCCTGTTTGTATGTGACACCAAAACCAAATCTAAACCAAGAAGAGTGCAAGTCACCGGGACTGCAAATTAGTGAGGCCACACAACTGTCAGGTGCTGGCCTCCTCTGACAGTTGTAGCCCATTACGGGAACATTGATGTTTTCACAGTGTGACAAAAAGGATTCCTTTTTTCCCCCTCCTTACAGAGGACCTGTCTGTCAGCCAGCTCTCAAGTCATAACAAATCACTGGCACTCAGCTGAAGCTGAGCATTGGGAGCGTCAGGGGAAGATAAATGACCTGCAGGCCTTTGAAGTGCTTTGGCAGTTCAGATGGCTCGGCGGCGCTGACAGAGAAATATACACAACAGCGTAACCAATAATGAGAACATTAAACATTCCTGCCTCCTGACAGGCTGACAGGAAAGCCCAGCCTGGCATCAATCATCTTCCGAGGCATAACCTTGACAATTAGTCTCCTCTCTGCCTCTAGCTCTCACCCCTTGCTCTCCAGACTCCAATACCCAGACTGCACTCGCTGCCAGGCTCCAGGCACATGGCAGGGTGAGGAAGACAGCAGGGAGGCAGACAGGAATGAGGCCTAAAATCAGTGGACCAGGACACATATGTACAGTATGTGACAGGAGATGTTGGTCCAAACATCTTGTGACAGGGTGACTGTGTCAGGACACTGCAAGATTTATAGTGTCATTTAAGCAGGATGGGAGACTTATGCCATCTGTTCAAGTGTATTTTCTCCTATACCATCAAAAATATTTATATACAGTCTGCTATGAATATTGTTAGCATTTACATTTCCTCACAAATACAATTGACAATGGTTTTAAATTAGTTTTTAAACATTTTTATATAGCATAGTACAGAGTGGTGCACAACAAAGCAGTTTGCACTCCAATACCACATGATATTAGTCACCCCTTTTGTTCATCTCTAGTATACACATTTGGCAGCATGGCTATTTCTAAATTTAAGTTGGTGCATAATTTCCTAAAATATTACATTAAATGCCTTTGCATATAATAAAGGTCGACAAGAAACAGCTATTCACTTTATAGGTACTGGTGTGACATTTTTGGGGTACGCATCACTATATTATTATGTATTAGACAAACAGCCTTCAATTTGTATTGAAATACAACTGAACAAATGTAAAACTATTTCTAATGCACTTTGTGGCTGACATGCATCCAAACATGCATGTCTCTCAATATTAGGCACTGACCCAGGAGAATGCTAAGTCCCTTGGCTATACCAGGGTGGAGTACAGTATTTCACTTATGTTTCCTCCATTAGCCATCAGCATGTAAATCAACACAGACAGGCTGACTCTCAAAATGTTTATAGTCTCCAGTTTCCAGCACTTGTGCACAGTTCTGGTTGAACATTTTGTTGCTGCACCAGAAGAGATGATTTATGTGGAATGAAGACATTTCCCCTTTGACTAGCACATTCGCGCAAAAGGTATGTCAAGGATGTGAGCTGCACGGTACAGGCAACCTTTCAAGAGAGTATTTTTTACCCGCTTATTGGAAGAGCAATAAATATCTGGGCGACAGGGCCTTCTCATGGTTACAAAGCTTACCTGCAACTGAGCTGGATAATTAGCAAGCCCTGAAGATGATGTATGACTTTCATTACCCTTTGGGACGGGGCAAACTAAATGAGGACACAGTTAATTGCCGTGCAAAGCAGTCTGCCATGATGGGGAAAAATGTGGGCCCTGCCTCTCTCTTTCTCATTCCTCCTCCATGTCCTTTGTTATGGTGAAAAAAAGAGGCCCTGTTGCGGTTGTGGGGCTGTGATCTCCCTCTTCTGTCTACTTCGCTGCCCGCAAGAGTTCACTGGCTGTCCATAAATCAGGAGCTGCTTACAGCCCAAACTACCCTGAGTCATCAACATGCAATAAGCTGAGTGACAGATTCCATCCTGACTACATTACACTCGACTCAAATACTCTTGTACACCCTGCTTTTTCTTCCCCTTCACCTTCACTACGTCTCTTTATCTTTCCGTCTGCCTGCCACATATTGAACTTCTTAGAAAGCCATTGAGGCGTGCTGAGTCCAAAACAAAAAGCCGGTATAATCATAAGATGTGCGTCTGTGCCAAGCAATCTGGGGGTGTAAGTGTGGGGGGATAGAAGGACAGGCTATAAGTGGGCCAAAAGTGTTTCCAGAGGCGGCCCCCTCAAGAGTTCCAGAGGTGGAAGCTAATGTCTAAAATGGTGGGGTTAAGTATGTTGGCATCCATTACAACACCGAAGCTGCGCTCTCCTGCTGCCAGCTCCATCCAGGGTCCTGTTCATTATGGGAACATAACGGAGTCTGCTGGAGATGAGAGTGTACATGGGGGGATTGGAGGTGGCACATAGTGGAACTGATTACAACCTTTGTGATGAAACTAAATCCCTATTCAGCCAAGTCGCCAGGAAACATTTTGTCATTGCATCTGCCACTATCAATATATCTATGATCACCTACACTTTTTATACAAGGTTAATTTGGACACTATAGGAGGCTCTCTGAAAATGACAAAAGGACATTGTAGCACGTGGTTGAATTGAAAACCCAATCTTTCAGGCACAAGGGGTCACAAGGCAATGTACCTTTGTGCCAGTCTCAAGCCCAGATAAATGGAGAGGGTTGCAACATAAAAACCTATGCCGGAATTAAAATGCTAACCACTAGATGCTTCACTGAGACTCCTGAAGGAAGCAGCTGAAATAAATAGTAGATGGGAAAAAACGCAGGACTTTTCTCACAATCTTTACATTAACATTGTCTGGCAGAAAAGGATTTCGATTGCCTTGGTCATGGGGCGCCCTCGGCTCAGTGGTAGGGGTTGTCCTATAACCAGAAGGCTTGGCGGTTCAATTCCCGCTCTCTCCAGTTTATACTGCCGTTGTGTCCTTGGGCAAGACACTTCACACACCTTGCCTCCAGTGTCAGTGGCTCTGGTGTATGAATGTGTGAGTATGTTTGGAGGTCGAACAGTCCGTATGCGCAAAATGGCTGCCAGGTGTCCACCACCAGTGTGTGACTGTGGAGTGAATGAATAATCATTCTAGTTTGACTGCCTTATCTGAGATAGAGTTGGAGTAGGGGCTCTGTGAATGCTCCACTCAGCCGCCAGAAAAGCAAAAGAAGTAAAAAAAAAATTATAAATACGGACATCTTGTTTAAAATTACAAGTTGTGTTTCTCTTCTCTATAGTGACAAAAAAAAAACTAAACAGCCCACAGTCCATCCTTGATCCCAGCCACTTTAGAATAATAAGGAAGTCAAACCATCACATCTGAAAGATATTTACTAACTCAATGGTGAATAAAAAAAAACTTACTATTTACTTTACCCTTAAACCCTAAACTGGGACATCCTACCCCAAAATATCAAAACATTTTCTTGGGTCATATTTTTAGCAATCTATATAATCACATTTATTCATTGTGGTCTGATTCATTCCCTGCACTTTACCCTCAATCAACCTAATTATGATCATTTACATTCTCATGGAGGGTCAATGTGCACATAACAGCCCCTGCCCTTTTCTTTGCCAATGCCAAAGACCTTTAAAATACTCTGCAGCAGCTCTATTACCAAATGATTTTGTCAGCCATGAACTTAATTTACTTTAGTCGAAGCAATGATCTAGAGCCATTAATCCCCGGCTCAGTGCAGCGAATGAGCTCTTTTTGAAACTATTCCACCTCCAACTAATGAAGCGATTGTTTCCTTCGTTGTGCATCGGTTTTGCAGAGCGTCGCTAACCACAGAGAGACACAGAAAGGCTTTTGAGTTGTCAGGAGGGCTTTTGTTTGTTTCCGTCAGTTGTGCTGATCTGAGACTTGAAAACGTAGGGGTTTGGATCCACATAAAACAGACATGGTGCGGTTATGTGAGGACGTGGCTACTGGTAATACAACTAATATCTCGCATTTACCTGCACTTTACCAAAAATAGGTTTGTTCTGAAGTGAAGCAAAATGCTAATTGCACCTAAGGGCATTTGTATTTTCACCTTAACTTTTCTTTCTTCCATTGATTCCAACTTCAATTCCCATTCTCCTTCGCTTGGTTAGAACTCATTGGATCTAGTGTTTTATTTATCCTGACAGCCGATGAACTCTGTGTGTTAGTTTAATTCCTGCTCGTCCCGGATGGAAACGTTGGCTAAGCGCAGCAGGAAGGGAGCAGGCCTCACCTTGTTTATCTCAAGGTGAGAATTGTTTTTGTTCTCACAATTCTCACAACAGCTCTCCCTCCCTGGCCTGCAGCTCTAGGGGGTGAGCATGAAGCAGAGGAGAATGATTCAGTCTCTGATATCCTTGACTTTTTCTCAACCTTTATTTTTGTGTGCATTTTTATCAGTAAACACATAAACATCAACGAGCCTTACATACCTATATAGCACATAAAAGATGCAAGTTTGAGTTGATCCATCAGTGCATCAGTCAGTGTGTCAGTTTTTTCTGTTCATTCTTGGATCTGTCGATGAAAAAAACGAAGCTGTGCAAGTTCCTTGACAAGGAAATATAAGCATGCATAAACATAAGCATATTTGATACAATCCTAATGCAGTCTTCTAGATGGTATGGTATGGTGTGGTGTGGTAAAGTAAAAACATTTTTTATTTAAGTCCCACCACTGAAGTTAAATTACAGGGAGGGAATGGAAACTCCCAGCCCTGGTCGGGGATCAAACCCAGGACCTTCTTGCTGTGATAGCATAGCATGGCATAGTATAGCTGTAGAGTACAGTATATTACAAAAATAGTATAGAATAATATAATACAGTATATCCCAGTGTTAGTTAGTTGTAACATAAAATAACATGAAAATAAATGTTTATTTTAAAAATGAACACAATTATTCTACATGTACAATCGAATTCAAATATTTAAGAACTGAACAAATGTAGCCATACCCTTTTTGTGGTATGGCTACATTTGTCCCACTTATTCTCATAAAGGGATTATCTTATAAATAATAAATGCTACTTATATTTTTAACAACTGACAATTTCATACTATGTAGCCTTGAATCATAGAGCACTGCCTCTAAATATGAACCTGTTTCAGTTACACTGTTTCATAACAGTTCAATCTTTATGTTCTCAGACCGGCGGAGTCCAGAGGTTCAGAGAAGTTTGCTATTGAAACAAAACAGCTTCCTAACAAATCCTCTAGGGTTAGCCTCCTAATGCAGCTGCTGTTCCTGAGCAGTTGTTAATATCGGGCTACAACCGAGACCAAAGTGAACTTTGTTGTGTCCAAAGTTGGAATCCTTTCTTCAACATTTTCATTAAAAAGTGTTTTCTGACATTTGAATTTTATACAGCATTTCATTTTAACGTTGCTGGAAATGAGGAAAGAAAAGGAACAAATGAATTACACTCAGGCCCTACCTCCAATCCAGCCAAGCCTGTTATGCAATCAGCTACAAATGAAACTGTATCCACATATCGTCCAACTTTGTTTATTTTTTTCATAAACTCTGGGCCTGCTGCTGAAACAAAACTGGTGGAGTTTTGAATGAAACCTGACAAGCACCAATAAATCACGCTAAATCACCAATCGATAACAAATGCATTGTAAATTATGAATAATGGCTTGACGGTCATAAACTAACACAAGCACAACTCAGCAAGCTATTCATTTCATGGCAGTGCAAAATAAACAGACACATTTCTTACACGGCACTAATAAATTTCCCTGAAAAACTCAAAGAACAGTCCATCTGCTTCGAATAATTTTTAATTTCCTTTTCTGTCCCGTCCCCATTAGGTATTCCACAGAGATATTTTCAAAATTCTTTCATTTACCTCTTCCCATATGCATCCAATTACTGCTCTCCCAGCAATGGCTCGGTGCATGGTTTCTCTCGAGTATGGTGCAAAATACCCCCACCTGTACCTTAAGCAAACTTTACGCCTGTTTTATTATCTGTGAGAGCCTGTGAGTCATTGGGTAGTGTTCTGGGGATTTGGCCCAGGCTTTGGTTTTGATGTCTTCTGGCTCTGGCCACAAACACCTGCACCTCTGCTGCTGTCGCTCTTTCCAGCCTGATCTATTAGCTGGCTAAACGGCCCAGCAGATGTTCACGGGCCGGCAGGGGAATCCGCACTATCCCCACGTCTGCTTCAGCAGCCATGTACACGGTGAACACAAGACTGCGACACATTTTAGTTAATTTATCAGTAAATCATATTTTGGTAAACGATTCCTCTGGGCGTCATTAGTGCTAAATGAAACTAAAACGACCCCTCTTTTCCCATGGAACAGACTAGACCTGGCTCTTCTGCATCCAAGGAAAGTTGTCTTGTAGGAAGCAAATATTAACCACTGAGGTGAGGCCAATGATAATCTTTTTTGCGAGTGTCATATGAAGGTGTAATGAACTGCACATTACAACTGTTTTAAATGTAGTGTGTTGTATTGGTGTCGGTGTTGTGTAGTTATAGATATACGTCAATCAAGGCGATAAGTTGACATAAGTTGGCAATAACTTCAATCTGTGGGTTCTATGTATGGTAAAGGTTTAGAAAATTATGTTCACTATGGAAGAGGTACTTTCAACTTCAACTAAAAATTACATTTATTCATTTGAAGAGGGTTTTCATATTTCACTGAATACTTAATGTCTTAGTTATATATGTTAAATAACTTACTTTTACTTGAGTACAGATTTTGAACACTCAACCCACACTTGCAGATACCATAGAAAACTGAATGTTGTGGAATGTGCACAATAAGAAGAACCGTTAGCTTAAAATGATATATATATTTGTAGTCTCAAATTTTGATGATTTTTGGACATGAGATTGGTAAAATCATGCCTATCTCACTGACACAGTACCCTCAGCTGGACACAAACATTCTAAAAACTTTCCTGCCACCAGAACACTGGCATACGGCGAGAGATTAGTGATTGATGCACTCTACCACACTGCACATCTAATAAAGAAAACAGGTCAATACGCCGGACCCTAGCAGAGTTGTATTTGTACTAAATACACTACAATGAGCCTACTGTTTCAGAAAACATAAACTTTCTTCCAAACTTGCCGTCTTTAAAGTCTACTTGTTAATAAAGCTATCCATGGGTTGCACAGAAAGGGATCTGTGCCCTCTGCTGGCTAAAGGTTACACAGAGTGACTTTGCCCACAAGATGTTAGAGAAGTAACTGAGAATACCTTAGATATAGGAGATAAAAGTAAAAATTATATAATATACTCGATGACACTTAACTTAAACTGAAAAAATCTGTGTAATGCCTTTTATCTGCTTTTTTGGTTAATAATAACAACATCAGAGATATAAATCAAATTGAGGCCTCACCCAGTCATTGCTGTAAGTGGAGATGACGACCCAAGCCTAAGAGGTGTGAACTGCAGCTGGGGCTGTGTGAGTCGCATGGTGATCTCGTGTTCACACAGTTCTTTCCTTCACACTTTGCCCTCATCTTCAACTTGCCCTTAGGTCACCACAGCTCTAAATAGGGCCCTGGTATCTCTTTTTTACACCGCTGTTGTGACAGGCCGCACAACAGGACGTGGCAGCTAATGAATGCCCCAAGTCCAAAAGTGTCTTTATTCAAATTTTGTGAAAAAAAGACTCCCCCAGGACACTGTAAAGGACACATACCCTTTTAGAGGAACCGTTACTCTTCCAATCATATTGATAGGCACACAGCTTGATTGATACAGCCTAGGCAGACTTTGAAAATATTTCCAGGGCTAACATATGATTTGATTTACTGAGCAGTTCAAGAGGACAAGCTTGACAAGCAGAGGTAGGGATTGAATGACATTTTTGGTAAGAGAGCAATAATTTATGTTTTCCCATGCCAACTATTAATACCCAGCCGGCCTCAGCACTGCGCCACTTATGTAGGTCTTAAAGGCCAAGGAGGACATGTTGTCACTGGCGTTTTATAAATCTTGCCCACAGGAATGCAGCACTAAACAGAAGACTGGAAACAGAGCTGTGAGTGATGTGTCTATGTGTGCAATGTGCATGTGCGCCTGCCGTCAGGATTATCTATGGTACCTAACTTTATGACTGTGACTCCTGGTGGCACCCTCAACTCTCATTACAGCAGATCACAAATTTCACTGTAACTTTTGTAGCAAAACTAGGCACGGGAGATAATATCGAGACAAGGCTGAGTTATCTCTGCTGTAAATCAATGGGTTCAACTCAAATGAGTACGAGAATAAGAATTGTACAAGTCCAAATCTTGTGGTAGCTATAAAGACATTCATCCACTGCTATTTTATTCCAAACCAAAATTACACCAAGTTCTAAAAGTAAAAGTGTCACATCATCTTTGACTTTTTAATTAACAGGCCTCTTAAAAATTTATAAGGGCAGCTATTATATACATCTAAGCTGAGAGGAGGAGTGGGGGCTGTGATAGCCATGCAGTAGTAAAGAAGTCTTTGCTCTTTAGAGAATTTACAGGCCCAGCAAGGGATGAGAAGACATTAAAGGGTAGGTGCCTGTTCCCAGACCTGACAGTTTGATGGCCGTGTGAAACTCTAGAAAGGCCAAGCTGGTTTGTTTTCAATCTGTTTATAAAGTGAACCAACATGCTCCTATCACACTGGAGCTGCTAATTCACTGCTGACTTTAATCACTCATCTTAATACTGCTGCTAACTCTAGATACAGTCACTCTGAGTGAATGTATGCAGAACATTATTCAGCATTATAAATTCATATATTTATTTAAATATTTTATTTGTGATGTGTTAATCATTGCCCCTCTGTTGTGTCAGACAACTTTTTTTTCAGTTACAAAGAATTAGTCTGGTTTCTATAAATTTGAGTTGGATTTTCATGGGACAGTACTAGCAGACAGAATAAATCTACAAACGACACATGCTATAAAAGCAGTGGGACAACTAGACCACATCGCCACAAGTACCAACAAGAGATATTCAACATGAGCTCCTGTATGAGTCATAAGGCCCTCCTTCATTTTGGTGCAACCTTTGTTCAGTGGAACTTGCTGTGAAGCAATACTAGACACATTTCATAAAAGTAATCTTTTTTAAATGAATGTGAATAGCTAATAGTAATCCAATTCTGTCAAGAAAGATTTTGTTTTACCAGAGACCAACTTACATGAATTATTGCTCATTGTCTGCAATGTTGGAGGGAGGAGGGGGTTAGAAAATTTTCCAAAACAGAGAAAAAAACTTTGTACATACAGAGATCTCTCTGTATGTAAAATGTTTAGCATGGTTCTTTCTTCAGGACACATGTGAAAAAGTTGTAAAAGCTATAGAGATGGTCAGGAGCAGTGGATGAAAAGATGAAGATACTATGACTGTTTCAATTACTGTTTTTTTTTTGTCAAAAATAGTACTGCCATTTTTAATAAATCTCCAAGAAGAAAAATTAATCATTCAAGTCAGAGAAATATATAGTGTAAACCATATGTGGCTGATTCAACAAAACACAGACAACTATTTAAAACAACAAATAGGGCCAAGCTAGTTACCACAATATTAATCCAAATCTTGGAATTTACCCTTTTCCACAGGATTAACTATGTGCTCCATAAGTGTTTTGATTCTTGAGTAACATTTTTTAAGACAAGAGTGATAGAGTGAGATGAATACTGGTACCGACAAAAAAGTGTCTTTGCTGTGGTGGATTTTAAACATTTGGCAGGATGCTTTTTCTTGGAAAATTCAAAGAAACAGTTGGTTGTGAGTAAATCTGACCAGTGCAAACTCTTGCTAATGTAGCCAACAGTCCCATCTTTCCACTTTGCTCTTAACTGTTAAATGAGTGTCTTCTTCCTGGGCTAGGAGTGCTAATCCGGTGTCCCAGCATTCCTGCCTAGTTCACAGGACACTTGTCAGCTCCTCTGGGGAACAGATGCTTTCCTGTCAGTGCCACTTCAAGGTGACAGAATTGATGAACGAAACAGGCTTAGCGGTGCTGCGTCCATCTTCCGTGTTAACTTACAGTGGAAAATGCTAAACACCTCCCATGACCCCGTCCGTGTCCATCACTGAGCTAGTTAATGTGAATGTTGGAGAGGTTTAAGATGGAGAATCTCACATTGGTGGAGGGATAAAGAGTTTAGAGAGGCTCGACTGTTGTGTTTGACCGCGTCACCATGGTGATCGTTATTCACACATACATGAGGTCTTAACATGATGATATATTCATCTGCGGTCAAGTTTATTAAAAGTCAAGTGCTACATTTAACTTTTATGGGAAGGCACTTAAACGCATGGGTTTCGTCAAATTAAAGTTACACACTCACGAAACTGGAGACGAAGTAAAAACGCCATATCTTTCTTTTGAGTTTTATGTGTATGTTTATAGGCATTACATTACCACTCATGGACAAGTTCAACACATTGGTCTGTTATCTAAGGTATCAGTCAAAATAGCACTTTGTAAGCACCAGTTGACATGGGCCTTGAGAGACAGTGCAGGGATAGTCCTCCCCTCCCGGCTCAAGTTTCCCCTCTTGGGCCACATGATTGAGGCTGCCCACCTGCCCCGTGGCCGCAGCCAGCTGGCCCACGCAGTGATTAACGGCTAGTGTAAACTTACTCAGCAGGGTCTCAGACACATTTGTGCATTCACTCACACGTCGAAGTGGTACATGACACAAAAGCTATTAGAGAGCAAGTCCCTGGGACCGAAGCAGGAATGACATCCATAAATGTTTAGTGGGTCTGCCCTGTGAAGCTTTTCAAACCAAAAAAAAGGGTGTCAATAGGGGTAGTTCTGGAGATCGACAGAGCATATTTACACACTGCAGTATGATGGAGATTACTGCAAAACCTGGATCTCAAATCTGCCTTGAGCTTTAAACCTCCTGCTTCGTCCATAAAAAAGAAAATGACATCATAAAGAGTAAACTGGGCTTGATATCAGACTCTGAACTTGGCTCTGATCCCTATAGGAGCTTTTTCATACCTTTGATTTTCATTTTTCAAGGGCAGCACATTTATAATATTTTTGTGGTGTGTAAAAAGTGCTATCTCTGGGAAAAATGAAAAGTCTTTACCTTGAATAAGACCTTGTAGATAAAGAGAATGGGAAACATTTTAATGAAAGTGATTTTGCCTAAACATTACCACAAGTTATTTGATATTACTGTAAAGTTTATATTTTTATATAATTTTCAAAGACATACAATGGCTAAGTAATCACACCCTACAATTCAGGATGTTTGAGACAAATTTTCCCACCGGTATTTTCCAGATAGGAAACCATTCAGGGTGAAAAAAACGAAGCATGACCCGCTCATCATTGGACAAATGTCTAGGATGAGATGGGCCACTGTACAAAGATCACTATATAATGTCTGGGGAAGGAGAACAGACTTGAAAACTATATTAAGTCATTCTGTTGCTGCACATGACACCTTTAATTTCCACATGCCCTAACGAAATAAAAAAATCAAGTACAAAGCAACCCAACTTTTTCCACCACTGTGTGGTACCTGTGTGTGGCTATCCCAGGCCTGAAATATGTGATGGAGATGAATTAAAGAGACTGCATATGCAAATATGTCTTTATCCCATTATTTCAACAACGTGCACCAGGGTCGGTAATGTTCAGAGCCAAGCCTCCCAACAGCAATAAAATGAAATGCTTCGGAGGATTTTCAAATGCACATTATCACCGCCTGTTAATTTTAGAGCGTAATTCAGCATTGGATAAAAAAGAATAGGAAGCAGGTCATTTTTTAAGGCAGCCATTTGTTCATTATGTAGATATTGATAAGGAGCCTCGTTGTGCAGAGGATAGTTAGTATTCTGGAAAGGGCTCTTGAAGCAATAGGCTGTTTTTTATACCTCCCATGAAACACCGCGGGCCATACCATTGCTCCAGCTCCAATTAATTTCTACACCCCATTCATATTACTCTTCTATGTAAGTGCAACGTTTTCTAATTGCATTCATCACCAAAAGCCTTACTTAAGTTCCCTCAGTATATTTATTATAACACTAACTGGGCCTAAATTATTAAACCTTAATGATGTGGGCTCTGAAAATATGTTGTCCTTTATTTTCCCCACAGAGAATCAATGTTATACATTAGCAGTATAAATTAAGTAATACTTTACCTAGGCATGTTGCTGCCTTCAATATTCTCCCTCACTGAAATGTATTCTCACAGTCCGGTGGCTCGGGGGTGCCTCTGGGGAGTGGATGATATAGTTCATTCTAATGAAAGAGCTAGCGGCTGCTAATGGTTTAAATGATACATTTGTGCAAGAACAGCAGAGAAAATACATATGAGAGATCTGGTGAAAACAAGATAATTCACGCTCCCGCTGGGATATGATGTCATCGCAAGCTTGGTTTGCCTGGAGGCTTTGGATTTAAGGAATGGCTACATATTCTGCTGTGATATATGTGGGTCAGTAATAGAAATGGGCAATATACGCTGAAGTCCATCACACTTAAAGGTTAATTACAATAGCTACTGTAGTCCTACCTCTTTATTACAAAATTGGTTGTTATTAATCAACTTTAGAAGCTCCTTTTAACATTGCATGCTATGGGGCGGCGTAATGGACTGACACAATGTAATCTCAGGCTTTGCAGGACACTTAAGAAAGTCCTTTATTTGAAAATTATGACCAGGTGCCAATATACAAACTAAATCAAGACCTCGGCGTGATAAGCTCATGAGAAAGAGCAACAGAATCAATGCAGTCGTTAACATAAGTCGCATTAACAAATGTGTGCCGTTCTAAATCTCCTTTTTATTATCTTTGCAGCAAATCTAAATTAGCTGCGGCACTGCCACAGTTTTTCAAGGAATGCCTCGAGATAAACGGAGATTAGAGAGCATTGTCTCATTGCAACAGCATCATTTATAACACCTTTCCTCACAGAGAGTTCAATTACATTAACAAGCTAAATGCTAGCGAGGGAAGGCATTTAGAACTAGGACTGCAATGAAAGTAACGGCTGTAAAAGATGACACACAGATTGTAGAAAGAGATACAAAAGTGAGAAGGAGCAGACCTGAGAGGTAAGCGGTGATCTTTGCTAAAAAGAGAAAAGAAGTTCCTGCTGCCTTGTGTCTCTTACCACCAGGATAAATCCTACCCGATCGCTAATTGTGCGATTCTTCTTGTCTTCATCAACTTCAGCTTGACAGGTTATTTCAGCTTGTTATCGGGAAAACATTTATCCACTTGGAATTATTACTGTGCTAGGGCCTCTGGTGAAACCCAAACAGTCGTGAATCTTGTAGAGTTATGGTAAGGCCTCTCCTCATTAGATGGCCAATCGACTGTCGGAGCGGAGGGCCCAATCCCAGCCCTTTATTGAGTGTTAAGGAGACACAGACTGACATTTACATCTCTTGCTTCTTCATGACTGGCTAGAGAGAAAATGGCTGCCATAGATCGTGGCTCTGAAGAGCAGCACAGAAGGTCAGACAGTAAGACGCATCTTTGGTGGTGAGTGATGCTTCATGCACGAGATACTGCATTTCTAAGTAAATAAAATGGAGGTAGGAAATAGTATACAGTGGTTGCTTGGTAAAATCATTTGTCATTTTGATGAGAGCGCAACTTGCTTGCATAGAACAAACACTATTGTCTCAGGGCAAAAAACCCACCTAAGAGATGTAAACAAGACAAGTCACCCAATCTCATCTTGTCTGTATTGACTTATTGAGCAGAAAGAGAGGAAAACACAGTTGTGGATAAAGCACCCCAACAAACCACAACGGCCCTTCACTTCTGAGGTGCTCTTTTCATTCAATGGCAATTACAATCCACACCTGGCAACACAGAAGACATCCCAGCGCCTAACAATGTCGCAGAGGAACTCTCTTCCAAACTACCCTCCCAAATTGGCTGCGTAGCTTCGACCCAATTAGGGCTGAAATATGGTAACTGCATCAGCCATTACGGAGCCGCCGAGACCGCGCAGGGAGAAGTCTTGAAGGTTAGGAGGGGGTACGTGTTAGAAAGTGATATGTTGTGCGGACTTGTGCTTACACAGCAGAAAAGAGCACCATGATGAGGGGACAGCAGAACGAAGCAAGAAGCACAGGGGATGATAAATAAACACTCCTGGATAGATAGCCCCAAAACATATATTAAAGAAGCAAGACAGATTAGTGTTCACACCCAGAGCCGGATTTTTTCATTTGAGCTTTAGCTTCCTAATAAAGAGTCTGTTGGTAAATGCTAAAATGGTCTGCCTAACCTAATGAGCCATACTCATACTAATTTTGCTGAATTTGCAGTTCAACATGAACTATTTTACCAATTTATTATAAAAAATATAAAAAGCAAACTCTCATTTGCCAAGCAGTTCTAGCTACTATGCATACTGTGAAAATAAAACCAGACTCTTCGGAGTTATAACATAATATAAAGCACAAAGTCACAAATCAATGTATAAATTTATTTTTATTACAAAAAAGGAGAATGATTTTTTTATAGTAGCTCATCAATATCTCAGGACATTTCAGCAGAGCTGCATAAAATAACAAGCACCTTCCCTCTTTCTCTTCTGGATGGCTGGCTGTGGCCTACATGTGCTTGTGACACCAAGGTAACTAATGTTCCCCGTGCCAGCAAAGGATTCTGATTTGATATAAGCATTCAAACCTGTCTGCTTTGAGATATGGCGTGTGTCACCCTCCACTACGATTGATTCCCCCTTGCCCTTAAATGCAGTGCTTGCAATGCAAGCCAAGGACAGTGCCTCCTGGTCAAGTAATGACAATCGTCTTTAAGGAATAATGGCTTGAACGTTGCTTTTGAAAAGTTACTAGGCCGCATTCAATAATGAATTCCTAGTCAATGACACATTGATAGATTCCCATTCTTCAGATGGGACACTGTAGCTGCAGTTTAATTGACAAGAAATGAATTCAGGAGCTTGAAGAAGGAAAGGAAGGGATGAGATGGCGGGTGGAGGAAGGGTGAGGGGGACTAAATTCTGTGTGATCAGCAAGGTTTCAAACAATCATTGGCAAAGTGAAGTCTCTGCCATATCTATAAGTCATCATGTTTTATAGGCCATTAGGATCTCCAGAGAAGGGCTGCATAGAGACTGTGGCTTTTTGTCGAAATTAAAATGTCAGAGAGGAAGAAATAGAACAAAACATGGAATCTGCAATTAATTACCTGGCCATAAAAATTCAATAATCGGGAGGCAATGCTGTTTTCTGCACAGCAGTACCTCTGATCACAGCAAACTGGAATAGAATACATTCATCTCTCCAAATTACATTTCTAATCTAAAAGGGGATACACTGGAGAGGCAAAGCACCATCAGTGAGCTCCACATTATGTCCCGAGTGGGCTTCAGAAAATGAGACTACACATCTTCAGCAACTATAAAATTATTAAAATGTAGTCATGACGTTGGATTTTACTGTTGGGCCTGCCTGTAGTAACTTTGTACCACTAGACGGAGTCTGAAGTACTGTAACGCACAACATGACAACCTGAAATACTGTGTGAGAATGCATGCCCAACCCAACACATATAACCACTGTCTCCTTACCTAAAGACAAATCACAGCCCCTCTGGTAAAGGGAACGTCCTTTGGGTTGGACTGAGTGGGACTAGACCCAATTTGTGTAATAAATCTTGACTCCACCTAGTGGCACAAAAGTGGACCAGGTTTTTTGTTGATATGTTTGTGACATTGTATGAAGACATTGTCTAACTAATGATATCTTAAATATATTTCATGTAAATTATAAGATAATTAAGTCCCTTAGCTGTTAATATTTTTGACTTTATTGTTGTGTGTAGGTCAGTACCCTATTCCACATCAGATTTAACTCTTTCAGTACCACTTGAGTTAATGACACGTGTGTAATGTCACTTGGTTGTCTAGGTAAGACAGGTGTCATCCGTCAGTTTGATTGACAGCGTTCTTTATGAATGACGTAACGATGACTTCAAATTTCCTCAAATAGAGAAGGTTATTTTAATTACGAATGAATCAAAGCTGTCATTGGGACAATATAGAAAATGGAATACAATGAAGTGGGAGTGATTTATTGAGGTGTGGTATTATAGGTCCATTCAGTGGGAGATGACTTATGTGTTGAAAGCCTATTGTTCAAAACTGATCAAAAAGATTGACCTCTCAAAGTCAAAACTTTCCTTCTAGGTTATATATCTTTTTCAAACTTTTCCCATAAATCTCTTTGCCTGAAAGGCTATAATTTGAGGCCACTTAACCTACTGTGTAATTAAATAGTTTTTCTTAAAAATATGTATCAGCATTTGTGCAAACTGTTGTGTGACTTTGAAGTGTATATGAAGGTGAAGGAAGGGCAGTTGCTACTGACAACAGCCTCCCAGAGTACAGGGTGGTCTGAATGTGGAAAAAGGAGTGGTTTTAATTTAGAGAATGCAGCGGTGCTATATTTCACCCCGTGCTGTTGTCTCCCATTATCTTGGTAAACATCCCAGGTACTAATATGATATATTTCCAAGCAGGAGGTGTTTCATCCTGCTCCCGCTCGTGATTGATGAATGACTCAGGGATGAAACAGCGACAGAGATTTATGGCCCCCCGGCACATAGAATATGTATGATTATCAGCTGTGTGGTGAAAGCAGCTCAGTTTGAGTGATAGGCGCAAGGAAAGAAATTTACTAAATGACTCCATTCTCCCTCAGAAGTCACAGGAGGAGGATTTTCATCTCTGTCAATTTCATTTTGGCTTCTTTTGTTTAGGATGGTTGCTACTAACACCTTAAATGAACTTTAGTCATGATAGTACTCACACTACTGTATGCACAATTCAAATTAGGCTTCATTAGACCCAGTTTTGGGTCATGTGTAGTTAATGATGGTACATACAAACACAAAACAACTTTTCAACAACAGCAAGATGCCCAATCAAACTTTGTCCATCAGCACTTCCACATCAGTCACTTTGTCTTCTCCTATTAACTTCTAAAAAAGTGGGACAGTAATTATCAGAGTGAGATGCCATTGTTGATCTTGTCTTATACAGACAATTCTGTCTAACCACTGATTTAGTTATAATACCCATTGGCATCTCTGAGTGCTTTGAACAGTCAGCTATCTAATTGATCGATAGGACGTCATCATAAATCCTTAATCCTATGCACTTTATTGATCCTTCAGGAGCACTTGATGCTTTGCTGCATATGCGATTGCCACACACGCCAAGTAACGGGCATATTTTATCCACCAGCACCCATCATCATATGCAGACGATATTGTTTTCCGCGTCTGTGAATTACTGCTTTCTGTCGCCAATTGAATGACACCCTAGAGAGGACTTCATTTCCTATTCACCTCAATTTATATTTATGTGAGGGTCATAAATAACACTAATGCACCAAGGCGCTTTGGTCAGAGTAATTGTTTATTTGTTTCCTAGTGGACTTGCTTGACAATATTGCTAATGAACACTCACATGTCGGTTTGAAATTGCATCAGTGGGAGTGTGTTACATGCAGTACATAAGTAAAAATTTCTGTGTGCCCTATGTAATGTTACTGCATGTTGTAAATTATTATTAGTATTTTTATAATCACAGTGAACTGTAGATCAGATATGAGGTTTAAGAATTGATTTAGCTTTGAGTAGTTAGAAGTCTACTGTTGTATGTATTGCTAAAATATTAACTTTTTGTTAATCGTCAAGTAGACAACAGGGTCATATTTCAAACTCCAAACAAGCAACAGTGACATTATAATATCTGTACAATGTGGAAACTACTACTAAACAAGGTATAAAGGGGGCTTTGGTCATTAAAACTTACATATTCTTCATAAACGATGATCTGTTGCAAATGGCAACCAAAAGACTGCATGTGTGCGCTGTCAGTGAGAGGGTAGAGAACATTAAAGAGTAGCTCAATTTTCATTTGCTTTATTCACACAAGCATTAAGGCTACACCAGCTAAAGGCAAAAAGCTAAAAGTCACTGAATGTTTATGATTTGCTGGACACAGGGACCCAGCCTGATACACAGATGGAGTGAATACCCCTGCTTTTTCATCAAAGATGGTAAAACTGGGATTTGGAAGACTAGAATATAAATTGCTGAAGTTGCAAAACCTACACACATCATCATCTCTATCTGTGTATCTTTTTTAACAATTTACTCGTGGAATGGTCATTGGATGCATTGGCTAAGCTGCTTTATTAGCTTAGCAAACACATCTCACTGTACCTCCTTTCATTCACCACAACAAAACCAGCTACTATAAACTCAGACAATAGTCCATAAACATCAGCAATCCATACTTGTTAAAGCAAAGTGCACGCCGGTTTATAGAAGGAGAAACAGTCTGTGATGTTACCCAAATAACCTGCTAATGGCTTGGAGCTACAAGTGATTACTATCTATCTATCTATCTGGAAATCACACTATTTATGCCATAAAAATGTGAAGTCAGTTAGCAATAGTTGGTCAAACTGACAATCATGTCTGTCAACAGTTCCCCATTCACTGGCCTGTTATATTTGTCTACAAACAGTAATTACCAAGAAAGTGTTCAAATAAAGACTATGAGGGAAAACCCCTGTGACAATTTTTGAATCCTTCAGGCCAGTTCAACTGTCTATAGTTAGGAAGTATACACAATCATCACTAATATTTGATTTTTTTTTTTGTGTGATTGCTTGTCTTTCCTTGCGTGCAAAAATAAATAAATAAATAAAACATTGCTAATTACAGTGGTGCCTGTTGGAGGTGGGTTTATCTAAAATGTATTGGCCTGCAGCAAATGTAATTGTCTCAGACAGTGTATGTGCTCACTTTATGTATCTCACAGTTTAGTTGCTATGGAGGACAAGATGCCTGAAAGACCCATCCTACAGAAATGACTCACCCTACGTTCATGTGACAGTGGCACGTGTCCAAGCACGGTCCATAAGGTGGAACAATGAGAGGATTTGTCGTCTCATAATTGTAATTTAATAAAGATCTCACATGGTATCATCGGGGCCTGACAGCCAGGGCCTTCTGGCGCTTGTTAATGCAATTGTTCTGGTCAGACGGTGCTGTCACAAATCATGCTGAAAGTTAGGTGACAGAGCCCATGGAGCTGGGACAGAGTTTGGAAAAAGGCCAGGGTTGGATGCACATGCAGTTATGCCTCTTCATTAAACAGAAAATAAATATTTGTATTTGACAAAAATTGAGGTCAGTAAATACCACTGCAGGGAAAAGGTTGAAGGCAGATTATTCTGTAATTATTACTTTATTACTCAATGTTCTGTGATGTCCTAAAAATGGAAAAATGAGGTGCTGACAGTTTGACTGAAACCATTTCAAATGTGAAGGCCGCTTGAGGCTTAAACAATGCCCTCTCTTGACACTGACACGCCGCCCTCCCTCTGCTGTTCTTGTTTTACCTCTTTCTTCCTCAGCACTGATGTACGGGTGATGTATGGTAAGGGGAGCTCCAGTAAAACCCTGCATACATGCCAAAATACATTTTACAAGCGCTGCTCTAATCAGCCTGCAGCCAGAGGCCCATAAATTGCCTTAGTGCGTCTGGAGGCAGCAAGCAAATGCAGCTTATGGTCACTGCTGAGAGTTGGATATACAGCAGGCCATGCTCCCTGGGCAGGACCAACTCGGAATAGTGCTGCTCATGTTTGTGAGTCAATTCAATAGAGGGAGGAAAGAGTCACTGCCTTTATATCAAAAGATGACAAGGAACAATAATTTATGCAACTATTTAATCAGCTGAGTGCATGTAGGCAAATGTTTGCATATTGCGGCATGTTTTATGTTAGATCTAAGCCTGTGAAAACTTGTCCTTGGAACTAGATTCTCTCAGTCAAGCGTACAAACACATGTATGTTAAAAGCTGTCATTGCATCCGTATTTAGACACTACTGAAGTATTCTTAGTGCTCATCACAACAGTCAGAATTATTCAGAGCACTTGGGCAGGTAGAATGTGTCACCATTCTGGGCCGCTTGTTTTGTTCTTTTTAATCTCAGCCATAACCTTCAGCGTCCTCCACTGACAGGAAATGCAGTTTATCATGTGGGGCTGACACCGGCGGAGGTGATATATGCGGGGCCGTACTTCCCCAGATAATTCTAATAGCACAGCGCCCCTGTTCTTGCTCTCTTACTCGTCTTCAAGTGAAAGGAAATTTCTAGAGCAGGAAAGCTTGATCAAATTAAATGATATTTTGAAGTATGCATCTGGAAAGACTTCCCTAAAGTCTTCAAATGACATTTTAGGATTAAATAAAGGCACCTTGTCATTTTAGGAAGAAGGTGGAATGTAGTTTCTATATCAGGAATGTGTTTGCAATGGTGTTGAAGCTGCTTTTTATGTCTTAGTTGTATAAAAAGTATACCCCCACCATGGTAACCGATCACTAATAAAATAAGTTATTGAGTTAATAGAAATGTGTCATTTAATTTATAACTCTTGGCTTTTGGCCATGACAGTTTGTATTACAACTATAGGCATGTGATAAATGCACATCTTACAATACTTCTGCTGTAAACATTGTGCACTGTGTCTTTAATAAAATGCTTAGTGTTCAATATCCTTGATTCTTGTTCAACAGTCTTGATTTTTATAGATTTTTATACACTTCTTAGGTCATGGAGTCGCGTCCATAAGAAACTGCCCAGAAAAAGAAAAGGAAAAAATCTGGGTAAAATGCCAACCAATAAATTTACTTTGAACTACATGAAGAAAACCCAGAATCATTTTGAGAGGTTTCACCTTCAACATTTTCTCACATATACTGTAGGTGTCACATAAAAGCCATGCCAGGGACAGTTCATAACTGCTCTCACAGACAGACAGCAACTATGAAATATAAGATTTGTTGCCTTTTATTCTGGAAGATAAGGTTGGCTTAGGAGTACCTTATGCCTGGGCAGTCAATAAGCAGTCTGTGGGCTTGGCAGTGCTCTGTCTTATTTACAGGACGTTTGTTGCACTTGACATTTATCGTGGCTCCGGGGCCATGAACTTCATGCAAACGCCATTGAAGCATTCAATGCCAAGGGCCCGGGGCCTCCTGTCTCAGCGTCATCACAAGTCTTTTCACGCTAAGATAAATCACTTCTACTGGACCCCGAGCAGCGGGACCAAGGAAAGTGGGGTATGAGACAATGGACATTTGGAGTTTGGATGGGGGTGGCAACACAAAATGTTCAGAACAATAAGGGTGTCACCACTACAGGGAACACCCGCAGCCTCTTTTCTCATTGTTAATTGTTAGGTCCGTGATACAAATATCACTAAACATTATGAAAGCTGCAGCATATGGTTCGGGTAAATGCTCTTTATCTTCTTAGAGGGATGTAAATACTCTCACCATATGATTGTGGCCACAGGGTAGAAAAGCTTTCTTTCTTCATTATTCTGTATATTAGCCCCATGCTATTAGGGGGCTTTGTCTTGTTTAGACTTTATTTCATAGACAAAAGATTAAACTTATGTTGGCTCTATAGTTTAGCAACAACTAAAGTGGCATGTCTTTTTATTTTATTACAGGAAATGCAAAATTTTTACTTAGGTTAAAATGATACTGTATAAGGCCATGCTTGTCAGTTTAGAATAAGGATATCTATATTTTCTAAACAATCTGAGAGATATTTACTAACCTTAATTTGCAAATAACACTTAACTATGTTTAGAAGTGATTCTGAATTTTGACATACTTAACTCATACTTTACTTAATGCTTTTAATAACTGTAGTTGGCAGAATGCTAATACAGAGGCTAATAGCTAACTCAGCTTCTTCCCCTACCGAGCCAAGAGGGTGTTACTAGGTATGCAGTGACGGCCACAGTACACACTGTTTGTGTTGCAATTTGTAAATCTCATCAGTAAAATGACTTTCAGTTGACCTTGTTTTCTCTAACATGAAACATAATTGAGTCAGAACACTTAGTCAAACCAAACCACATTACACAAAATGAAAACATGCAGTTACGGTACTGTTGCTTGTAAGACATCGTCATCGGATTTTATCTGGTAAAAATATTTGCCACATATAGTATATAAATAAATCAAATGTAGGGATTTGCTTTTGTCTTCCATCATGAAAACTGGTATACATTCTGTCTACAATTAAATACCACCATGGACAGGTTGATAGTCAGTCAGTGGTAATGTCTTGTAAGGAACAGTACAAGACTTAATAGTGGTTGGAATTAAAAATGTCTTGACTATGGAGTGATAAATGTGCCTATTGCGCTCACCAAATCTTCCCTAAAGCTCTCAAGGCAATATATCCTGCCTCAGCCCCAAATTATAAATCAGACATCTTGCAGCTCTATATGATTCATTACAATTTATCGACAATCATTTACAGAAGTGGTTTTCAGATGCTTTTAACTTTGCTGCAGCAGTAAATTACCCACCAAGGTAGGAAAAAAGAAAAACCAACACTGTATTTTTTCCTACTTGACTGGCAGTGTCAGAGCTACGCGATACGGACGGGGAAAAAATTAGATAGCTGATGAAGGCTCATTGATTCAAATGCTTGATGTTTTCGGAAAAGCAAAAAAAGGATGACAGTGAAGACTTAGCTCGGAGGCTTCCTTCTAAGCATCTTACGAAATGCTACAGAGGTATCTTGACTGAGATACAAAGAAGGGAAATGTGATCATCACTTTTAGCAAAAAAGATACCTAAGGCAAACAACTAACAGACAGCACAAAGAATAATACAAGAAACAGCATATACAAGGCTATTTACACAAGCAACACAATCACTTCAATAATACTATTCCAGATTTATCATCGATATCAGCGGTTTGAGGGAAGCTTTGATAGTCGCCTTTAACATCCTAACCTGTATCTGTCCGTGTGTTCATTACGCTCTCTGCCGGGGCTATTTCTAGTGACATATGACTCTGATGATGTTGACAGCGATCGCCTTCCCACATCACAGCCTGCCGCAAAAGGTCAAGCCAAATGAGAGGGATGTGTAAAGCAAGGCCTGTCCGCTCGCCACATCCTCCACTGGCCCCGGGGTGCTCCGGCTGATGAGGCCTAAACATCAGCGCGTGGTCATTATTTCGACTAGAGAGGCACTTAACTTCTTTACTCCCGGTAGATACTGCTGTGGAAACATAGAACGCAGAGGGAGGAGGCACATTGTTGGGTTTTTGTCCCCAAAGTATGCAGCAGAAAGACTATTTTTTTCTTTCCATTCCTTATATCAGCCTTGTCTCTCAGTAAATGTAATTCCTGCACACCCTGGGTGAATTAATTAATTACAAAGCTGGCTTGGTATCAAAGGTAAATGATTTAATTATATTCCTGGCGTCTTTGTTAAGAAGCCAACTGTCAGGCGGCGGTAAGTGGGGCTGTGGCCCTCTGTGGCGCCTGAGGCATGAGTGCTGTGTGTGTATTGTATGTGTGTGTCTTTTATATAAGAAAGAATTGAACAAAGAAATAGACTATGTTTGTCTATATTTCTCACAGTATTGGCCTCCCCACAAAGATTCTTCTCACATCTACCGCTGCTCAGAGCGACCTATAGTATGTTTATGTGGTCAAGAGGGCGATGACTGTCCTCTTTCAAAGGCTGAATCAGTGTGACGTTTTTATAGTGCCACAAAACCTTTTCCTCGGGCTGTTTGCACCAGCAGAGCTCCTTTAGATACTACACTGAGCGCCCATGTCAATACTATATTCTTAACCAAAACACAAACTTTCCCTGACCTTAACAGTTGTTTAGACTCACAGAGGTATGGCAAATAGTAATTTCAGTAAGAGTCAAAAGGTTTATGCCACTGCGAAGACTAGCTTTATATAACGAATTGTACATGTTTTTAATATAAAACACAATAAGTCAAACTAATTTGATAGCTAGCTGTTCATCAGCAAGATTAAAACATGTTGCCATACTTATGTTAATCTCAGCAGTTGCTTAGTATATATTGACCAACCATATAAATAATTTCACAAAGTGTATAATACATGAATACATTCCAACCAGTTATATATACAAAAGTAACCCCTTATTAACTTGGTTTGACATTTGGAGGTTAAATAACAATAACTTACTGTTAAATAAATGATAGCTATTAATGATGCTTACTGAAGAAGACACATTTTCAGTTCTAAATGTTTGACCCTATCTATATATGTTGCAAATATATAATAATAAGATGTTTACACAATAAGTACTTAAAATTTAGTAACTAACTGAGTATGAATATAGATTTGATACCACACAATGCTGTGTTAAGTTTATTAAGGCAGATAAGTCACACTATCTGAGGAGGTTAAACCAGTTTGACCACGAGAACAAAAGGCTCTGATACTGACAAGTACTGAGTACTATTAGTGGTAGCATCATAAAGAGAAGTGGTGTCATACTGTTTATAGATGATCTTTTTTACTGTCAAAAGAATCCCCTTACCTTCAAAGCCCAGGGTTTAGACTTGTGAAGGTGAAAGTGACTATAGTTGCTGACAAAGCCTTCTGTAAAGACACACAAAGTACACAATAAAGCTTACCATTAATAACACATATCAGTTGATACTGCTTTAAAACCGCCTCCATGATATCTGTGAAAAAGTGACTTTTAATAAAAACTACTTGTACTACTTCATATACACATTATACACCAGCTGTTTCTTGTTTGTGCTGTAAATAATCTGCAATCCGTTTATGCAGACATCACACCTTTTTGTGCTTTGCTATAGTGCTTTTGTTATATGTTGGTGACCCTTTTTATTTTACATATTGAAACATTATTTTCTCTATACACCAAAGTCTGTAGATGCACATACAAGATCCAAAATGGTTGGCTATTCTGTATCTATTTTTTACTGGTGAAGAATTCTCAAAACATTACTCAATAGATCTTGACGTCACTGGAAGTGTAGTGCCTGAGAACCCATGGGTCAGAGCAGGAATGTACCGCAAAAGGCAGAAGGTCAAACATGAGTCATGGTAGTTCGGTAATGTGACGGCAGTACCGTAGTGGGTAGAGCGGCCATCCTTCGACCGGCGGGACCCGCTCGAAACATCCCAAAACATCATAACGTCCCGCTCTCCCCCACATACTGTCGTTGTGTCCTTGGACAAGACACTTAACCTACATTGCCTCCAGTGAGTGTTCCGTAACACTGTTATTTAGCTTAATGTATGTAAAGCGCTTTGAGTGCCTACTACAGTACAGTATTATTATTATTATAGAGAGGAAAGTTATTAGTCTTGCCTATGTCCTTTGCCTTTGGAGTTAACATAAATATAAAGCATTCTGAGTCTGCCCCTCACCTACTCACATTAGCTTCAGATAAGCACAGAGACTCCTAACACGTCCTTAATGATAAACTGTGATTGTAAAGAATCCTCCTATTAACACAGTTGAATAATTGCTGAAGAAGCAGGGCCACAATTCAAGATAAATAGAGCCGTTAGTGGGGTTTTGTCACCGCACAAAAGAGCTGTTTATAGCACAGGGACCTAGAATAAACCATTTTCTGGCCAAACAAGGTAAATGAAGCATAATTGGAAGCCCATTACCAAATTGAAAAACGGGTGTCTTTTGTTTTAACTGTGTTAGAATCGAACCGAGGGCGCTGCTCCTACTCTGTAAACCTGCATCCAACTGCAGGGCTCAATAATTATAATGTTCAGGATCCTTCTGAGGGCCCAGGAAAATCAATAGACTAAGGACAAAGAACCTATAGCCATCACTTAATTCTCTTATCACTGTGATTTAGAGGAAGAGGAGGATGTTAAATAACTGTAAATCTTTAGCTATGACTTTGAGGGTGCTTTATGGCACTTCTTACAGCTTCTCCCAGACAGAATGTCCATACCTTCCGCAGACCACACAATTTATAGCTTTATTACCCTTTGTCTTAAAGAGCAGGGAGACATAGCAGGCAGGAAGGAGATAACAGCCAGCGCAGCACAGCACAGGAGCAGCTGGGACAAAAAAAAAAGTGGGGTGCCATCATCAAAAGAGACATATCTTTGTGACAGGTTTACGGCCTAGGAGCAGGGGCTTCTATTTGAGGATGGGAGTTGAGGAAAGCGTGGGTGTCCCAATCCTCTAACCCCACCTGGTAAATTGTGAAAGGAAAATAAATAAAGAAATAAAGAAATAAATAAATAAATACCCCGCCTCCTATAGGAGGGAGAAAAATTCAATTTGTGACTTATTCCCTGATGATCAGATTAAGTGAGATGTTCGGATGCTTCCCCACCCTAGCACCAGCCTGCGGTAGAGGTCACAGGGAGGACTGGCAAAGGGGGCAGGGCCACGAGAGAGGTCCACTCTAAAGGCTGAGTGCTTTTTACCACACAGAGTCATGAGTTCCTTTAGACCGGGCAGATACTTCCTCATATTTTCTTGCGGCGCTGACAAGTGGCTTATTGTTTCCCTTGATAAGGCTACAGTGTTCCCGGTAATGGGAATTAGAGAGAGGCGTAAGTCACAGAGACACAGGGTGAGACCGAATCAATAGATAATGGGAGATTTTTCACAGATGCAAAAGGAAGGGTTATTATCAGTGCTGTTTAAAAGAGCAAGGCCCTTGATTTGTCTTGGAGCAACTCTCCCGGCCAGTGTGATGGCTTGAATAAAAGTTACACTTTGCTTGAACCCTGTAAAAGTGGTTTTACAATGTTTCCAGACACATGCCCAAGACACTACGTTTTAAAGCGTGTCAGCTCATGACAAATTGACTGTACACAATTTAATGACTCTGTGCCAATGGCAAAAAGCAAAAGGCCAATAGTTCACGGTAAATCTGTTTGCATTTGGCTTCTCAATAACTCTCTTATTGAATAATTTGTTTAGTAAAAAATGTCAACAGGATACTAAAATATAATTTATATAATGATTCATTTTAACTGGAGAAGTGACAATACTATACTATCCCTAGACTTATAAGTACTTGTAATATAATTATGGACCATGTAGAGATTTTTGTGCTATGTGGATTTTTCAGATGTTTCATAAGTGACATTTTTAAGGAGATAGTATTGAGGCTCTTGACTTTAACAGAGCATCAGGTGCAATTTGCTCTGCTTTTATCATCTTTATTGACAGTACAATATGTCCAGCTCTAGAGAAAAAGGAGAACAAAAACTCTTGCAACCATGAATCAAGTACTCCTAGGGCAGTATAGGAAGAGGTCATTACAACTATAAAGAGGCCACTAGGCTGCAGTGCAAGATGCTGCAGAGGTGTTTCTTCTGCAGTAATCAGACCAAATAATTTCATCTTCATCACCAGTAAACAAAGCGTATGCCCATTTCCACTGCCATCTCAGTGAAATTTAGAGTGTCATTTCAAATCACACTGTATTTCAACCGCCAGATTTATCAACAGCTGATTATCATGCAGCTGAGCATACGCTGGCATTGGTGTGGTGCACAGTTTCATAAATCCCACGCTTGCTCTGGTCTATACCCATTTTGTGGCACTCATTTCTACCCAACTTTCATAAATGAGAGCTATTGTGTTAGTGTTAACACTGCCTTGTATTCTTTTGGTTGTTTTCAAAACAAACAAGACCCAGCATTCATGATATGCACACTCTTAAGGCTAAATATGAGTTTAGTGATTCACAGGATTGCTAAATCCTGGAAACAAAAACATTTGTACAAAATATTTTTGAGTTTGTACAGTCAACGGCATACACTGCTATTTTTTGAACACACCCCTTTCAACTAATTGTCCATTTGCACAGCCTTAAGAGCGTGCATATCATGAATGCTGGGTCTTGTTTGTTTTCTGAGAATCTACTGCACCTTCTGGTAACTTGTTTGCCACTTAGCAATAAAAAATATACTTAAAAACATGGATTATTCTGGTTAGTCACATTGTACTGCTATTATTTTTACAATACTGTATATTCTTGCTAGCATTGAAGTGACAGATGACATCTCCATGACTTTATCAATTATGTCCTCAAAAACACACAACATAAATATCACAATTAAATAAATCTTTTTTCTATGTGTATGTCTAACAGACTTTTATTAAAATTTAAATGTATTACGATAATTGCCCAAGTGCAAATGCATCTGGAAAGTCTTTAGTTATTTTTATTTATGATCACAACAGAAATTACAGTGATGCTAAAATGATAACATAGGGCTATACAGATGGTAATACATTTACTGAGCTATGGTCTACAAAACTTGTCATTGTGAACCTCTATATTGTTCTCTGTCCTCTGCAAGTTTGTCACAATAAGTGGGCTACTAGAAAAGCACACCTATTTGTTACTTTGACCCAGTTACTGACCGTCTCCCTAAACAATACCACGATCAAAGAGAGCCTGGATTCTGCTGCTTGATAACTTATTGCAAACATCTGCTTAGACAAGAAATGACTCGCCACAACTTTACACTTCACTACAACGGCAGACAGGAAGCCAACAAAACAATAGTGCTTTCATGTGATAAACACAAATGTTTGATGCTTTTGACTTCAAAACCACAGCAGAAATATGTACTTCATCTCTCTTTTGTGAAAACGCAGGTGTATGTCACTCAATTTCCTGGACGTCTCTTCATCAGTGTAGCCCTCGGCGCCACAGGATTTACAAGAACTTCAATGATTACAAAGCATCATAGAAGGATTAATGGGTGTGTTTGAAAAGCACAAACATGGTCTGGGAGCAGTGCCGCAGTAAGGGTGTCCTCTTCCTGACAGCTCCCCCTAGGGCCCTGGAATACATTAGCCGCTGTGGTCTATGGGTGTTGGGAATAATTACTCACTCCCGCCATGTGACACCCTCAATAAATTAAACTCCCTTTTAAGCTCTAAAGGCAAATGCATATTGTGGCCATCACTTAGAGGCTGCCCTGTCCGTGATTGTGCATAATTCGTTGTAACAATGTGTTAGCTTGACTCTGTAACTCGACCTAGCAGCTGACTACAGATGAGTGAGCAATGTGCCAATGAAGTCAAAGGGGACACAGCAAAGTGTATCAAAAGCTGTGTGTGCGTCTTTACAATTAATAAATTCTACTCTGTCAGACTGTAATCTAATTATAAATTATGCCCTCTTCTGCCCTGAATCATCCCTGCACTTTGTTAGCTAATTTGGGAGAAAGAATCTAGACACACTATTGAGATTAAAATTGCAGAAAAAGTTAATGTCCTAAAAGAAGATGATTGGTAAAGCCCCGCAGTTAAAAGCTTTTCAAAGGAAATGGAATTATGATTTAATAATTGACGAATTAAGCCCAAGGAGTTTACAATTTTTGGCAATGGCCGTGATCCATAAAATTAGTTTTTCCAACAGCTGCATGTCTAACCGGGGTAATTACATCGTCGTGTAAAACTAAAACAAACACGCTCAGCAGACGGATGTGGATTAGGGGTGAGATGGAGATGTCAGCTCATCCTCACAATTGCACATCTGGATAATAACTGGGAGAAAACTGCAACTGGTGCTAGTTTTTTTTAATAATAATGCCCACCCCTCCCCAAAAAATCTGAAAGTAACTTCTTGTGCAGCTCTGACAGCCTTAAGACAAACTCCATGAGCAGCGCTGAGAAATGTCAACACCTCTGCTCAACAAAAACATGACAGGTACCAGGACTAATTACATGTCACATCATGCTCTTATTGGGAAAATTCTACTCACTTCAGTTTAACATACAGCAAAACCAAAACACCCAAAACAGACTATAATTCTTGAAATAAGTCCTCATTTCTTTATTTCCTTACAGTTGTTGTTTTCCCAGTTCTGACATGTAACAATACAGCTACACTTGTGGAATCCTGTGTCAGCCTTTCACAAAGCGACACTCAAGTCCTCCCCCCCAATAAAGAACTTGACAATTCCCATCTTATTAGACTTCCTGGAGCCAACGCTCTGTCATTACATGAAACGTCCAGCAGCTTCAAGTTGAGTGAAACTTTAGATTTCCCTCCTGCCTGTGCTCTTTTCAACACGTACTAATGATCTCGATGAGCAACACATGCAGCAGTGAGACGGAGCAAAGGACACAGGGCAGATATAGAAACAGAATGTAATGTATAATTTGTGTAATGTGATTAGTCAAGTCCCTGACCAAAGCTTTCAGTCAAAGCCAACGGTAAAGATCATAAAGTACATTAAGAGACACCCTGTCACGATGTGAAAGAACATCTGAGTTCTCAGCTGCCTCCGCTCATTTCCCGTAATGACAGTGAACGTGGTTGAAAGCACTGGGATTTCTGTAAGGCAATGGGCTCTTCTCTTCTTTCAACTCTGATTAGGTGACTTGCGCGAGATGAAGAGAAATCATTTAGGGAGCAGATAAGTGTGTCAGGAGATAATGACTCCACAGGTTGAACACGACAGAGAAACGCTGGCGTCCCAAGTGAAGCTGATGAAACATAGCAACAACCGCCGAAATCTAGGTGTGGGTCTGTTTTTCCCCGCATTGTTTTATGTTTGTTGTGATGAGAGTGAAATTTGAATGCATGCCCCTGTTTACAGCTTGGTATCTCCGTTTTTTTTAAAATGTCAGCCATCGTGGTGAGACCTTAGATTATGCTGAATGTAGCTAATGGCACAGAATATGGCCACTTTTTGAGATCTACCTGCATCCTTTTGTGCCATGCAATGATAGCCTGGCCAGGTATTGTAATTATTTTTCTAATCTAGAGTTTATGTGGACTCCATTATGATAACCCATACCAAGGAACACAGAATAAACCTGTATGAATAAACCTGTATGTATGTCTGTTCAATTGTGTCCAGAGGACTAACAACTGTGAATAATGGTGCATCACATAAAGTTTGTCCCATTTTATTGAACAGTTATGATTGTTCACTCAGGATTTCTACCCTACTGAAATCGCTGTGAAGGGAAGGAATTCCAAACCCATTCCATGAAGAAGAGAGAACATTCCCAAGGTCAATGGGTGAGGCTGGCCAGACAAATACTTCAACTTATACTTCTCGAAACCCAAACATTTCTTAAGCTCTGTGAACTAATATGAAGGACTGAGCCCCACCTGGAGATTTAAAATGTATCTGAGAAAGAACTAAATCCTTCAAAATGTCTTTTTAAAAACTTTACGAATGTTCTTTGTACCCTGACCAAAACAAAACAAGATGACAGGTGCCAGTTTACGACATCCCTCTCTTTATCTTTGAGTCTTCTCAGTTCCCCCTGACAACGGGAAACAGGGAGAGAAGAGAGGGAAAGAAAGGAGGAAAAAGAAAAAGGCGGGTAGGAGAGAAAGAGGGCTGCAGCACGCGGGGGACCTGAAGTGTGTTTAGGAGGAAGACGGCTGTCAGTAGCTGTCAATCGTCGGTTTTTTGATGCCATCGTCTTGGCACAGGCCTGTCTGTCTCACAGTGTAACAGCTATCAAAGACTCACTCACAGCAAAGACAGGCGCTAGGGTGGAAACACGAGGAAATCTACACGTTCACTCATTTACACCTGGCATAAAAACTGAGAAATCTGGGTCTGCCAGATCGGATGGTTTAGTTCATTCTCACCTGGCCTTCAAAGTGTAAACATGGACAGATTTTCTGAAAGTCTTGCCTTTTCATCAGAGAAACACAAAGAAAGTCCAAATTTTACAAATGTCTAAAACGGTTTGCCCAAATAGTCAGAGAAAACTACATAAGCGCTAAAAGTCTTTTATTTTTTACTGTGATGGGTGGAGCACTTTTTCTGGGAGTTTCTAAATGAATATCTGTGCAAACCATGGTAGAAACCTGAACCTCCACTATTCCCCTTTAGCCACTGGAGGGCTCTCCTAAATAAAATACTATTTCAATAAAATTATATTTGTCTAACAGAGATTCATGTTGTATTGTTTATCTATAGTCACTCACCTGCCCTGTTCATCAATTAGTCATTTTACAACTTCTGACTTGGAGATAGCAGCATAGAAATTATTTTACTTTTAAATAGCTTGAAATAGTTCTCTGAATATCTAAAGGGTTGAAACATCTAAAAGGGTATGATTACTAGACTGTAGGTTTTTGATTATTGATGAGAAAATATTGCATATTATTACATATTCAGAGGTTCAATATTCCATATCGAGTTTAACAGTTTTACACAATTTATCTTCACTGCGTGCAATTTTATAAAGCAGAATAATATATGGTTTTTTTTTACTACTTATGTGCATTTTAATTGTGAAATGTAATAATAAATGATATACTTTTTGGTCTGATTTGTGGGCTTTAAGCTGTGTTGGTAATGTTTCATTAAAAGCTTAGGTCATCTTTTAACACCTGCTATTATTCATAATTTATACATATAGTTATTTCCTTTTCCTTATCAGTAATGATATCAGTCACAAGAAAGCAAATCTGTTTGCAAGTACATGTCTTTCCAGAAACTTCTACATGGATCTTATTGCCTGCTATAAAACATTCTGAGCAGTAAGTGTCACTGTACACCACTTTGTTGATAACATCAGTATGTCCTTGGTGAACTGTCTGTTTTTCCATGTTGTTCAGGAGAGATCACTTACAACACATCTGCTCTGGTCCAGGACATCACATCACATCATGGGAGTGACTGCGACCAGATGACCAGAAGGCCATGGGACAGAACAAAAGCACTGAACTGTCCTGACATTAAGTTAGTTCCCATTGTCTATTTGGCAGGTATACTGTGCTTTGACACACAACTCAATCGCAGTTCACCCCTGTCTATAGTGCTTCCTTTGGGAAGTCCTGTCAGCGCTTACTCCTTGGCCTTGAACCAGTGCTAAACTATTGAGTTCATCATGCATAAAACATTAAAGATGTACATCCAAAAGGCGGATGCTGCCTGTTTATTGGCACTCACAGCTCCATAAACCAGTTTCATCCTTTCCAGAATGAGACACACATGCTCCACAGTCCTATTGATGCCATTTAACACAGAAAATAAACCATAAAACATAATAATAAACATAAGAGGAGCAAATAAATCAGATTTATAGAAACCCTGAGGTGGGATTTATGTAAGCAAAGATAGAGTCTTTGAGCAAATTGATGGTAGTAGTTCTATCAAAGCACCATTGAGACACTAATATAGTCTTATAAAAACACTAGCAACACACTTAAGTAGCGTCATCTCTCCTCTTTGGCTGGCCTAAGTGCTTAAGTAATGTATTGCTTTCATAAGTGTGGAACTTCGCAGCACTTTCTTTGGTGAAAATATGCCTCCTTCCTCTGGGTAGTGTGATTAAGAAATAAAATACAAAGAGCATTAGTACGGAATAAATTCAAACAGCGACAGAAAGCAGGGGACGTGTTAGCTGCTGTGAGTCGAGCAGCAGCAGTTCTCTCACTGAGAGGCCCCAGCGACAACAGCCAGTAGCTCTTGAGGAATCCATCACAAGCACACACTGTCCCCATGGCACCTGAGCTAATGTATCACCTCTGGATTGCAGTAATATCAGTCTGATGGATGTTTTCTGAGTGGAGTGGGCCACATGTACCCTAGTCAGGAAGCCCGGTTGCTTGTAGTAGCTCTGAGGAGATGGGACTCTGCTCCTGGAGGTCCATTATGCCCCTAGTGTCTACCCCTCCACCTGAATCCTATACCTCGTCCCAGTCCATTCATCCACTGTCCTTTCCCATTCGTAGTCTCTTTGTGTATGTATGTGTGCTTGCATGCTTGCCTGCGTTAGTCACAGGTCTCCACTGAGAGGCTGACTGCCATCCTGGGGCAATGCCTGGGTTCCTCCAGTCAACTTTACTGCCTTCATTTGGTCTGATGAATGGCTAGCCGCCTTATCAGTCCCTCTGCCTGCAATCTCAAGTGGTTCCCTGGAGCCTCACACTGCCTGCAGCTCCGGTCGCTCTCTCCTGCATGTGCTCTTTTGCCTGTTCCACATACACATTTCACAGCCAGAGACATACACACGGAAACAGAGGTGCACAATTACATACAGATAATACCATTCTAGATGTACAGTTCAGAAAATGACACAAAAACAATGCAGCAATTGTAGAAGAACAAAAAATAAAATCTGCAGAGCACGCAAACACAACTGCACGCACAAACACATGTCAACTAGCAAATCCATCATCTTTATTTCTTCCCCAATGCACTTATATTTTTCTTGTGGCTGCACTGTGCTTACAAAAATATTTATTTTGCTGATTTTTCTTGCAGGAACACAAAAGAAATCACACCTCTCTTCCTCCCTGGCTCATGCCAAAATAATCAATGCTTTCCAGAGAGGGACTTGTGGCGCGACATGCGTGGAGGGAAGGCAGAAGGATGCAGACATAGCTCCAGGGCTCTGGTTGTAGATAATAAGTGAGGAGCAGTCCTTGGGTATGTTTTACAGCTATCAAGACTCATCATATTTGACATGCATTCTGGTGTTTACACAGTCTCCTCCGTAAAATCCTCTCCAGCTATAGAAGGGAACAGGGCGCAGGGAGCACACACAACGCAGCACGTACACATTCTGCACACAAAAGTGCTTCGAAAAGAAGAGCCAGTTGTTGCCTTTGCTTTTCTCTCTCTCCCTCTTTTCTCCATGTCCCATCTCTTATCCACGGCACAATTGGCGGCGTTAGCACCTGTCAGCTGACTGACTTCTTGTTCCCGGTGGCTTATGAAAAAATCATGGCTGTTGGGCTTCAGAGGCTGCATTCCCATCAATATGAATTCACCATGGTCTTCATGCAACATTAGGCCAGACCCTGTTTTCATACAGCAAGCCACACGTTCCTCTGTCTGTAATACACAAGAGGAAATGAAAAGAGTAAATAGTCCTTTTAGAATGTTACATTCAATCATGGGTGGAACCAAGTCGCCTATGAAAGAAACCAGTATATTTGGCTCTCAAAAGCACATTTGCTTCCAATCCCCAGATATTACCGCACTGTGCTTTGTTCCTTATTAGTGTGTCCCCTCTTCACTGGAATGAAACACTACCATTTTAGTGCACCCTTGCAACGGTTGTCCCCTATTGTTGTAATCTAAACACGCTCCTACAGCCTAAAGACGGGGCTTTTCCATAGAGGCTTTAGTGCCAAAGGAGTATGTAACATTAGGGAGTTGCCTTTGAGGTATACAATCATCAAATAACATCTGCAAATTATAACTAAATGAATGAATGAATGAATTGAATGCATTATCTCTTTTAGCTTTATGTTCTGACATGTCATTTAAAATAAAATAAAATTCAAAAGCAAAGAGAAAATTTAGGGTGTTAGATACAACAAGGATGAATATAAAGATCCACAATGCAAATAAAGAAAACATACAAGGCCACATACATTATTTTATTGTTTTTTTAATTGCACTTTCACCCTTATTTTTTTATCACTTCACCCTTTTTACTGTCAATGTTCACAACTGAGGATTTTTAGCTTATGCGTTTTAAAGGTTTGACATATTGCCGACAAAATTGTTTTTGCTCAGTCTGTTATGGCTCTAATAAACTACACAAAAATATTCTAATGCAGAACTGAAAGTCAAGCTTTGTTTCAACCACAGGCACGCACTCTGTGACAAAATTATGATTTCTTGCAGTGTACAATCAATGTTTTAAATTATCTGAAGCATTGAAATAGGGAAGCTATCCCCTAAAATATTGAAATTTCAAACAGCTAATACAACATTGATTTGTTTAGTCATCACTTCACATGTGCTTGGCTGGACCTGCTGCAAAACCTCTGCTTCCCTTCATCTCTCTTATGCTTTCAAACATGTTGAAAGTCAATTATCTACACCACTTCTCTCTGACATCATCCCACTAATACAAGCTGCTCTTGACCTTATGTTTGTGTGTCTTGAGCGGATGGGAGCACGATGCGTCTCCCTGATTGGATTAACTTCAGATGTGGTGTGTGTCTGGCTCTATTACACAGGCTGTGTTGTGATACTGAACCTAGAGCCTGAGCCCTCCCCTTCTGCAGCCACTGTCCCACCCTTTACACCTCCCTGAAGGCCTGCTCTTTCTACACGCCATCTCTTAGCGCCCCATGCAACACTGTCTCACGCACACACATATGCCTCTACTCACACTTCCAAGCAGTCATATCCCATGTGTCTCTGCACAGTGATGGAATGCCTGAAGAAACCCTCCATCCAGTCCTTCAGTGCCTTTCTCTTTTATTTTCCCCCAACTCCGGAGGGGTCATCTTGGATGGAGAGCTTAATCAACTCAATTAAGTAAGCCTGATTGCCATGGCAAATTGGTCTGGGGTATAACGTTATCATTAGTGCCTCAAGTGCACTCACAATGGGACACAGCAGTTGTGAGGATAAGTATTAAAGAGGGGAGTAGGGCTACACAGTATGCCACACATTTACTGTTATTGCAATATCATATTGTATCCATATTGCAAAAAAATCTCACTGAATTGCAAAAATACCTTAAAAAAACCATTGAAGATATCAAAGAAAAAGTTGCATTGTGGTAGCATTAAATATTAGTATTCAGTAAATATAAAGAGGAAGCCCCCATAACTTAAGGTAATTAAATCTCAGTGGGTCACCTGCAGTAATTGTTTTGGAGACACTTTTTTGTGGTAACCTAAGGTGTCACCACTTTTTATTCTACCAAGATCAATTTTAAATTGTGGCTTGTTTTCTAGAGCAGCCTTTTTGATCTTTTTGAAGACTGTCAACTTATTGCATAGAAATTGAATTCAGTATTATTTACATAGTAGGTTAAAAGAATAGATGTATGAATGATTTGAAAGTCAACAACCACACCTGTCATTTACCCCTTTTTTCTTTTCAACAGCTGCTGCCAAGTCCCTTGTTTTGTTAATCAAAGGTTGAACCTACAAAGAGATAATGAACCGAATGGCTATTATGCCAGGTTTATATTTAATAGGTCACCTGAAAATAAGTTTTCATTATGTTTGTCACATTCTCGTCTAGTTTCCACAGCTCCTGAAGTGGCCTACTTAAAATTATTCTCTTTGTGAAAAAATATTGGACTTCCACAGGCTCGGTAGGCTACAGTGCATCTCTAATCGTCTATGCATGCGTACAAACCTTTCCTGGGCGCCTTAAACAGACTTGTCAAGTGAGGAGACGCTGCTGTCAGATGGAGGGTGAATCTGAGGGTGTCAATTGAATGCTGAGAAATGTCTGTCAATCGTCTTGACGTTGGTCTCTCCATTGTGATTAGCGTCACTCGGTATTCATGCGCGCATGTCTGACGGCTGAGTGGCTGGTGTTGAAACTGCCTCATAAGCTTCACTGTGATAAACACCCAAATGATGTAGCTAACAATCATGTGTAATTACAAGCATGTGCAGTTTCGTGGTGTCACAGGTTAACTCAACAAGGGAAAGAGTGGTACCACTTACCATGGTCAACAGGCCCCGTGTTGTCTTTTGGGATAACGATTAGCAAATAGCTAAACAACACTGCCACTTCCTGGTCAACTTTAGGTACTGAAGGTGAATGGGAAAGTGTAGGAATTATGAACTACAGAATGTAACAATAGTCTATGTTTTTTCCAGGCCTCCAAAGCAAAATCTGAAACCACAGTTTGAACTTTTGTTTACAATTAACAGAAAGAGATTTGTAGCGTTAGCATGATTAGCCTGATTAGCTAGACTACGAACAGTTCCCCAATGATTCTTCTTTGCACTCGTTAGACAAGTAGTATGTGTTCCCCAGCATACATAAAATGTGCAGGATGCTCCTGAATAATTTTGTTTCATATAAACAGTTCTATGTGTCAGTTTTCTTTCTTGTCTCGTTTGCCTTCACCTCGGAGAGTGTATGAATGTGTATCATTGTGGCACTGTGACAGTCACGGCCGCGAGGAAAAACAGTGGTGTGCTCGTTGCAGATGGCAGCACATTTTTTATTCCTTAAACAGACACAAAAAGCAGCAGAGGGACCAGGGCCTGTCTGTAGAATGTGCTAGGGAAGAGTCGGTACTTGGCACAAGTAGCAGAAACAATTAGCGTCACATAAGCAAAGGCCCGAAGCAGCGAGAGAGTGGGGATGGTAGAAAACACAGCGTCTCATTTTCACTAAGCGCACACTTTGAGACATCCCCTTCCTTTTCTTGTCTCAACACAAACATTTTAGAGGTAGTTTATGTCATGGCTCATTTATTTGATATGCTTCTGTCTGTGGCATGTTTTTGTTTCTATTCGCGCCTTTGTTAATTAGGGAATAGAACGAGGAAGCTCTGCGTCCTTGGAGAAACCTTGTATCCCACTCAAAACCCCATAAATCCTTTTTGAACTTTCCTGGATACCGTACCGATACTGTTCTGAAGTTTCCAAACATTTTCATAGACATTATTATTTCATGAATTACAGCCAAAAAGAAAAGGCTACATGTCACAAGCATAAATAAATAATTAAAGAATTTAAACCTGTATGGAAACTATGTTTTACAAACAATTCATTATTCATATGAATTTCATTTCGTCATTTCATCAAAAACGTAGCTTACAGGTTATGTTGAAAATAAAACTACATGATAACCAAAAAAGTTAGCAAGTTTTAGTTTAACCTAAAATTATACAAAGCTTTTTTTTTGTCTATGTTTTATTATAGTTATTATTAGTTAAATATATTCCACATGTTGCAGTTGCCCCCAGGGAGGGGACAGCAACCATGTTGAAGGTAATTAAAACAACACATTTTATTTTGTTTTTTATTAAAAGCATGAATACACATGTGAACTTCTGTGAATACTTCCATAAATGTGTGTTTGTATGTGCGTGTGCTGGCTAAAGGTGCATTGTGCAAAATGTTAGCTAAACAAAATGGAACACATCAGTCAAAGTATCATTTTAATAGTGTATAATCAAACTAAATAATACTGTGTGCATTTGTTTATCCTGAAATGAACATATTAATATAAAGCTCCAAAGAACAGAGCACATTAAAGTACAAACAGGCACTCACCTCAGTGGCTCACCTGATAAAGCATTTGATTCCAGCTCGGGTACATTTGCCATGTCATTTTTCCCTCCACCAAACTAGAAAAGCTAGAAAAAAAAATTCAAGGGACCTGTTTCAACTACGTTAGTTCATGGACATCAGCATGTCCCTGCAGGGCTGCCATAATTGTTCATGTTTGAAAAAGGAGGAGTGTGTATAGAATTTAAATCTGCACTTTTGCCCTATGATTAAAGGAAAAAGGGAAAAAACTATTTCCCGCACTTTTAAATGTGTGACAAAAAGAGGAGAAAATTGGTCCACATCATGCTCACATTTTCTGCAAATAAATGTCTCCCCCTCAGTGGCATGCCTTGCATTGACAGCACTGTGGCCTATCCAAACTTTTCTTATGAGTAACTTTCCAAAAAATCCTGGGATCTTCTTCTTTCTCTGAGTTAGTTTTATTGTCTGAGTTGTTTTTTTTTTTCTTCTCCTCCTTCCTTTTGGAACTTGTCTGGTCTTGCTTTTGAGTGGGGTCTTTGGGTTGTACTTTTAAATAGCTCCATTTTAGAGGCACTGGTACGCACTGTATAGATGACAGTGGCTAAGCTGTGGTGGCTGGAGGAGCATGGTCCGTTACCAAAGATGGTGCAAATTCAACATTGTGAATAACCCCTCGATAGCCAAATACTAATACTAATACAAATTTGACCTGTGTGACTCTGTAAACACAATGGCTGCAGCTTATGAGAGCAGTGGGATGGAAAAGAAAGCAAGCCATTGTGTCTGCAAAATGCATTCTTCTCAAAGACAAGGGAAGAATAGGTTACATGAGCATAAGCAAGACAATTCACTAGTGTGATTTTGAAATTGTTGCATTCAGGTAGGTCATTGTAAATAAAATAGCCTTTAACACAAACAACCAAACCTATTTCCCAGAGCATTTTCTGCACAAGCAAGTGTCACAAGTGACCCTCTCTGATAAAAAAAAATAAAAAATACAAAAACAAATAGATAGAAAATACAATATATAAAATAAACATTTTTTATACATTTTCTCAATTTATTTTCTTTGTCCACTTTGTGTCTCCTTGCCTTTTTACTTTGATAAACACGCTGTCACTTATTATTGTATACCTGCACTGTTTGATTTGATATCTAGGGGAGGGAACACACAACTCTCTATTGTGTGTTCCCTCACTCATTGCATACTGACAAATGACATGTGAAATGTTGTCCTGAGTACTTTTAAAACCTTAAAGGTGAGATAACAATCTAACCCCATGTAATAAAATGTGGGAGAGACAGACCATTTCTTAAGATTACACACAATTATTAACCAAGCCTGCAAAATATGCATAGTACAGTAAACTACAGTGCCAACACAACAGGAAGAAATGTTGACTACTCAGAGGGGGCCACCAGAGGGCAGTAATAGGCTACTTAAACAACAGGAAATCTTTCTTTCCCACACCTATGTGCCTATTGTTTGTAATCATATGTCTAAGCACAAGCTCTGACTGTATTTTATTGTTTTTTGTTTTGTTGACATTTATCCTTTTGAGGGAATCTTTGGTGTTTTAGCCATCAGCCAATACAACCCGTGACCAAAGCTGTAGCTACTGTACTGGGATGTTTTGAAAGCTTACGCCATGGCAGTCTTTCATAACTCTGTAGCCTATTTCAACTCTCTGTTGTTTTGTCTTTATTTGGCCGCCTTCACCATTTTTACCGTTTGAACTATTAAAAGTAGTAGGTTATTACAATATTTTGTTCTTTTGTTCTGTAATCACTTTTTAAGAGGCTATTCTTAGCCTATAAGGTCATATTTTTAATCACACAGGGTTATGTGTTACTATCATTTGGAAGTATTCATCTCTGCTTCAATTTGATAAAAGAGATGGTCAAGTTCAAATGATTTATTTTAAGCCAGCATACTTTTAAAGTACTACATTTGCAGCAAAGTTTGAAGACATTTGGATTTAATCAATACAGAGTCAATGAAATGAAAACGAGTGTTTCTGGAGTTCAAGGGTACATGCAGAAAAGGCTCCTGTCAAAGAGAACCGATGACTTCATTTGTACAAGTGTTCGTTCAAACTATGCATTTAGCTTTGAAAATTTTGCACATGAAAAATAAATCAATAGGCAGTGATCTAAAGGATGCAATTATCATATTTAGGCATATTTAGTTTTTATTTAAAACAAGGTAGGTATTTGAGCACCACAATGACTACACTATGGTAGTCTATTTAGCTAACGTGCATTTGGGGAGTATATTCCCTACATTTACATGACGTCGTCATGGGAATCTGTTCCGTTGCCCAGAGACGTACCTGTTGCAAATGTTACTGCCACTGCTCTGGGTAAGTAATAAATGTTTTTATTAGGATTTCAGAATTCTGAGCTCCAAAAACACAGCTTCAGATTAGGCTTGTGACAGACATATTTTATCGAAATATGTTTGCATATTAGGATAACTAAATGAGAGGCTAATTCTCCAGACATACATTAGCACGCCTATGTACAAGGACGGTTGAGGGTTGTTCGGGCGCCCGGGCAAACCGTTCGCAGAGTGCCCCCCTCCCTCCCTGTTTTCAGAGGCTCTATAACAGGGTCAGGGGCCCTGGTAGTCAGAGGATCCTAGAGAATGGAGTCCCTCTGTCACGCAGTTACGCAATAGACAGATGAAAATATATTGTTGATAGTCAGTGCAAATTGTTTTGGGCTAGGGCCCCCCAGGGGCTCTTTATTGTACAATCCATCCCTGCGTATGTAGGAATCCCTTTGTTTGCTGAAACACTAACCTTCTGTTTGTTGCTGTGCTGCAGGCATTGCTCTGGGGTTAATCCTATACTCACATTAACCCACTATGTCTATTTTCCTGAAGCAATGCTTGTGTGAACTCTTCACTGTGTGCGTGAAGTCAAAGATGCAAATCTTGAAATAATTTATCCCTCAACAAAGATGTTTGTTTGTTAAATCCACAAAAAGAAACAAACCATAAAGGATCAATTTTAATAGCTCATCACAAATTTCAACACAATGTGCCACTTCTGCTGCAGTTCCACATTTATTCATTATTATTGATGTTTGCTGTTGTGAAATTCTAACGTGATGCATCAGATCAGACTTCTGCTTCTGTCCTTAATTCATCCTTAGTTCAAATGTCAGTTATTTTTTTGGTCTGTGCATTTCATTAAATAACACCAGAACCAGACAATTCAGTCAGATGTATACTAGTCCTCTGACCTCCACTGCTTCAACCAGAGTTCCAAACTTATAGTTGAACCAGCCCTTTCTATTAGTTTTTCAGGTCATCATTCATGATTTTTTTTGATTGGATTTTTCTGAAATGGGAAATAACTAAGCCATGCCACCTTGTCAGTTACATGTGGTTGTCTTCTCCTTTATCTGGGGATCACTCCAAAAAGTAAAGTGCTGTATCTACATTTACTTTGGAAGAATAAAATGTTGAGTAACTTATCTGAATCCAGCTGAGACTGTGGTGGTGTAATAATATAGTCCACCCTTCACAAGGAAAGCCGGTGTGCAGATGGCGTACACTGTCATCAGCACTCTGTCGTCTATGGTTGTAGGTAAGACCATCACATCATGTATTTCTTGTAGGGTTAGTGTTTGATATGTATTTTTTTGGTCTGTGTTATTGTTGTAGAAGCCTGTGTGGTTATACTGCTGGTACCAGGACTGGACTGGGCCTGTGGACTTTTCTTTTACAACTGTGAGCGATCTGGGCCTGTTTTGGTAAAAGAGTGGGGTTTCTACACATATGTCTCACTACTGCTTTTAAGCAACACTATTTCACTATTCTTGTTTGTGTCTTTAGTTGACAAGAAACAGGATGAGAGAGATGACATTGGGCAAATGACCTGTCTGAGATACAAACCAGGTCTCCCATGTTTTTGCGTATTTGCGAGTGCTCTGCTAACTGAGCTAGGGGCGGCATTCATCTTGACATGATTAATATAGAATTAATGCAAACAGCAGATTCATTAGAAAACAGTCGGCTGCACAAGAGCCATCTGCTGCAGTGTAGAGTTAAAAATGGAGCCATATAAAACAGAAAACAACATAATCTGTGTCTATGTATTTTTAAACCTGACTGATTCTGTTTCCTTCGTTTCCTTCCTCTGTTTGCTCTTTATTGTGTGTTTAATTTTTGTCAATTCCTGCATTCGGTCCAAAATCCAAACTATTTTAAAATGCTTTTTCACAAACAAACCAACCCTCAAATCAGTTTGTCTGGACCATCATAGTCTACTAAACGGGAACGTCCAGACCAAACAATGCGGTGAAAGCCCCCATTAAAAGTCTCACAAGATAGTTACTCAGAGTCACACAGTGGAGTTTCTGTCAAACAAGACTCAAGAGGTTTTACTGTTTCATCTGAGGCTTTTATTTTCTATTCCATATTTAGAGGTAAAAAGGATACATAGTGCTGCTTTTAGTTGTATAGTAGGGTTACATTTGCAGAAACTGAATACAGTTTTCTGTTATCGTTTGTAGGAATGTGGTGCCAGGGAATGTTTTGGACATCCAAATGGAATGATATTCATGGGTCTGACCTATATTTTACATTTGTTTGTCTTACATCGGTATAAGATTATAAAGACGGTTGGTTCAGACTGAGGCGGAGCAGTTTAATGCCACTATTGAAAAGATTTCCATCATTATCATGAAATGTTCTTGTTTGTAATGTTTCAGCCCTTGAGCCGCAATGCGGAGTCCAAAGAGTCCAAAGACTGCCATCAACAAAATCATTCAACTTGTGGTCAGATGGACCCAGAAGTGAGTAATTTCTGCAAATCTACTGATTGTGTTCCCATCTCCTTTTGTGCATGTGTTTGATGTTGTGTTTTTTCAGACATATGTTTGTAGCCTTCTTCATGACTCTGTACTTTGTGCTTCGGTATGAGAACATATTCTACAGCCTATCGCAGTGGATCTGTTACCACACATTCAAGATGTCCTGGATGACTGAGAACCTTCACAGACACATATGGAGGTAAAGAAATGAAAGGGATTTGTTGTCTGTTCAAACTACTCTCTGACTTTCCAAAGCTGTGAGGAAGACATTGGTGACCGTAGAACTTTTCTCATGAACAGAACTGCTCTCTATGATGTAGCTGCTGCTTTCTCCTCGCCAAAATGCATTGCATGACCTTTGACCTGACAATAATAGTTTCAGTGGGGTAAGTTGCCGAGTGTTGTTGCCCATAAACACTGAACATTTATTTATTTATTTATTTATTTGGATCCCCATTAGCTTCCACAATGTGGTTGCTAGTCTTCCTGGGGCCCATAAAAGTGCTGAAACGTATGTACAGTTAAAATACACAAATATAACATACATAAATATAACTTACATATAACATAACCACATATATACATTTATCCACATATACACATTCACACACATACAACATTTGAAAATGTCAGTACCTATAACAGTCACAAATTAACTGGTGTAATGCTATTAATAATAATCTGTTTTAGAGTCTTCTTAAAATTACATATGTTGGATATATGCCTTGTTCTTAAGTCCAATTTATTCCAAGCAGATGACGATCTAACTAAAACTGTTCTTGTCATACAATTGGACCTTGCAGATGGAACCACTAACACACCTGAGCTCACCTGACGCGTAACATGTCCGTGACAATACCCACTAAAGACCAATTTATCTACAAAAGATTTTGGATTGCTTTTAAATAGAGCATTGTGCATTTAACAGAGAATACTTATATTAAGTTTGTCCTCCACCTTTAGCCAGCCCAAACAGGTATGCATTTTATCCACACTGGAGCGAAAAGAGCAACCAAGGGCTACTCTTGCGGCTCTGTTCTGAACGATTTGTAATTTTTTCAGATGTCCCTGTGCAGCACTGGACCAAATTACTGGGCAGTACCCCAGATGTGACAGAACTAAAGATTGGACAACTGTTTTCATAACTAATGGTGGACAATATACTGAACATCTCCGGGAAAAAGCAATGCCTTTGGAGATTTTAGACACAATGTGGTCCATCTGATCAGCCCAAGAGAGCTGACTATCCAGCTTCATACCTTAGAGTTTAGTCTGACTCACCTGCTCTACCACAGATGTATCAATAATTAGATTTAAGTTGCAACGCTTGCCAAGCATACGTTTAGTACCAAAGACTATACATTTAGTTTTAGATATATTGAGAGCCAGTTTATTAAGTTTCACCCAAATTGTAATGGCATTAAGTTCATTCTGCAAGGTACAACTTATGTCAGTTATTGTAGATGATGCATAAAACATTGTAGCATCATCTGCATACAGTACAACATCTGCTCTTGAAACAGCACGTGACAAATCATTGACAAACACAGAAAACAACAATGGACCCATACAGCTGCCCTGAGGAATACCACATGACAACTGCTTACAATCAAAAAAGCTCCCGTTGAAAAATACCCGCTGACTAACATACTGAACAAAAGGTTTCTCAGGAGAGGAATGGGACAGGGACATGGGAATGATTGATAATATAAAAATACTGTGATCAACTCCAAAATGATATAAATGATGTAAATATGGACAATAAAAAAAGAAACAGTTAGGTGAAGTTTTAAATTTGAACAAGACCCCAAGATACTTGAACTCCTCCACTTGAGGCAGGAGCTCCCCACCAACTTGAACAAGCCACCCTTTTACGACTGAGAACCATGGTCTCAGACTTGGAGGTGCTGATCCTCATCCCAGCCGCTTCACACTCGGCTGCAAACCAACCGTGCACACTGAAGGTCCTGACTTGATGGAGCCAACAGGACAACCTTTCCATAAAGATAATGAACAGGACCGGTGACAAAGGGCAGCCCTGCCGGAGTCCACAGTATATCTGGCAAAATAAAAGAGCCAGGATTAAATATAAAACGAAGGACAAAGGAGATGGGAGGGTTGGCCCTGCTATATATACTATGTACTATATTTCTAATTTTAATGTGAGCTCTCAGAAATCACAGCTGGGTTCAGTATTAAAACAGGAATGTGATCTTTTAAAATTTGTACTTTATCACAAAATTGTTCGGCCTGGCAAGGTATAGACTAACTAACTAATAATAATAGTGAAAAAAGGTAGCAAAAACATCCAAAGGGAGGGGCCTAAAAGAACACACGTTGATGGTCTGACATATGAAGAAATTAGGGAAGTGGTCAAACTGTTGTTTTTCTGCTGCGTTCACTGCCTGACAGCACTTACTGTAATGGCTCTTTGTGTAACATTCATTTTCATCTCTGTGGGACTCTCAGGTCAGTTACAAGTTATTTTTTTTTTGTTAAAATGAAAAATAATGGAACATCTCTGTGTTTTTTACCAGTCCTTATGTTGATGTATCTGAATGCCTGAAATGTTCTTTTGTTGCAGGTATTCAAAGTTTAGTCACAGTCAGTCATATATCGGTGGAAACTGGAGGCTCTGTTTCTATCCCGTGTCAGTACGAGTCAGAGTACAAGAGCAATGTCAAATATCTGTGTCGAGAATCTACATGGTCCTGCTCAGAGAAAATCAAAACAAATCAAGCCAATTCTTCTAAATATTTGGTTTTTGATGACAAAAGCCAATGTATTGTTACCTTCACTATTGAGAATTTAGAGTTGGGGGATTCAGGTTATTACGGGTGTGCGATAGAAAAAACACTGCTTGATCCTCGAGAACAGTTTCAGCTTTCAGTCACCACAAAAGGTAAAATGTTGGTATGTTGTTTAAAATGTATTAGTACTAGTACAATAACATAGGCTCTGTCATTTTTCTTGAAGCTGAATCTGGGCTCTCTGTGGACTCGCAGTGGAAAACGGCATATATCGGTGGCCAAATAACCATTTATTGTAACTATAGTGGTTCTGGAGAAAAGAAGTGGTGCAGATTTGGTTTGTACTCATCCTGTATTAAAACATCTGGAACGATAGATGGATCAAATGTCACACTTGAAGCAAAGGATCCTGCCTTTTATGCGGTGAGTATGAGTGGACTGAGGACAGAAAACAGCGGCTGGTATTGGTGTGCCTTCAGACACTTGCAGATCCCAGTGTTTTTAAGTATTACAGAAAGACCTACCACTAGTAAGTGATCATGGAGCTATATATTTCAGTTGTAATTGTTAAAATTCACGACACATCTGTTGAACATTAGCAGCACTGGCAACAACGGGGGTGACAACAACAGTGGAGTGGACTACCCACAAGTCTGGGCCGAACACGTCAGTCATTAATATGTTATTGTGCTTGAAAAATAAATTTTAATCACTTTTAAATGTAAATCAAAGAAAAGTGGAAAGTTCAATTTTATTTTATTGTTTTACTCTGCAGTGTGTCTAACCCTTACTGGGGACTATTATCTCTTTGAGCCTGCTGATACTCATTATAATGGTGGCTCTGGGCATCTGGTTCATGCTGAAAAGAAACAGTAAGTTTAACAGTAAGTAATAACTAATCATTGTTTTTTGTCAAATGATGGCAAATTAGAATTAATTAATTAACCTGTCCACTTTTTAGTGAAGACTGAAGCAGAATCATCATCCTCACACGTAAAGTATACTATCATATACTCATGTGTTTATAGTTTAAAGTCCCACAACATGTTAAGCTACGTCAGCTTATGTTGTGATTGTGAATGCTTTGTCCTTTGTTAGTAATAAAGTTTAAATGGTAAACAGGCCATTCTTTTTTAGCTTACAGTATGTTTTCTTGGTTTATTAATGCAGTGTGGAGTAGACATAATATACTGTAATGTTACAAAAGGACCAGCACCTCGCCAGGTATTGTTCAAAAAAGTAAAGATCTGCATTGTTTTGTTTTTTTATTTTTTTATGAGTATTTATATGGGGTTAATTTGTATGGTACATGTCAACGTTTGTACTTGCTTTCCTTCCTGTTGCAGAAACCATGTGCTGATGATGAAATAGTGTACAGTCAAGTCCATGCCATTCAAAAACAAAGTACAAATAAGGTACATTAGCTGTCACAATCTGTCTCAGACATTTCTATCCTTCAGAGTTTCCTAACTTGTGTTTTTTTTTCTCAAGTTTCAAGTAAAAGAAGAGGATGTTGTATACAGCACATTGGCTCATCACTGATAGAAATTCAATGCTTCTGTGAGAGTTTCCAAAAGAAAAAGGAAATGTAACTCTTTTAGCAACAAAGAAATATCCTAATGTAATGAAATGTACTTTACTGTCACTTCTTCACACTCGGAATAGAAAGTTCAACATGCTGTGCCATGTGCATGCAAAAAATGTAATGTTGTCTATGAAACATATTTAAATAAAGATATTTGCAATAACATTTCACAAGTGCACTTCATACTGTTTTAGAGGGACATAGATGTAGAACAAAAGAGATTTCAGGATTAATCCTGTATATTAAATTAACATTTTATTGTAGAATATTAGCTTTTACTGTATGGCCTATGTGTTTATACTGCTGTTCCTTGCTACTAACACTAATATAACTATTAACTAGGATGCGTTGTAGCCCATTTTAAACGTATTAAGCCAAATTTCTGCATAAATAAAGAAGTAGGGGAAGAGCAGACACAGTTGCAACACTTTTTGCATTTGACTCTGTTACTCAGGTTTGGATTAGACAAACCAAGATTTTATACAATAAACATACAGTCAGGTCCATAAATATTGGGACATCGACACAATTCAAATCTTTTTGGCCCTATACTCCACCACAATGGATTTGAAATGAAATGAAAAAGATGTGCTTTAACTGCAGACTTTTAGCTTTAATTTGAGGGTATTTACATCCAAATCAGGTGAACGGTGTAGGAACAGTTTGTATATGTGCCTCCCACTTTTTAAGGGACCAAACGTAATGGGACAATTGGCTGCTCAGCTGTTCCATGGCCAGGTGTGTGTTATTCCCTCATTATCCCATTTACAAGGAGCAGATAAAAGGTTCAAAGTTAATTTCAAGTGTGCTATTTGCATTTGGAAACTGATGCTGTCATCTCTTAATATAAAATCCAAAGAGCTGTCTGGAGGATTGCAGGTGGTGAAAAGACAGTGGGGACAGTTGGTGGCACGGAAGGCTAGTAGGGCCCTGTATAGAGTTTATCTGAGTCTGGTGTGTGTGTGTGTGTGTGTGTGCGTGTGTGCGTGCGTGTGTGGGGGGTGGGGTGGGGTGGGCACACTGGTTCCACTGATGTAATCAGATGTGGATAATCGGAGCCAATCAGCAGTAGCGGCTGGGAGCCCTTGATGGTAGGCAGTGTAATGTTTCTCAGGTGGGGATATTTCTGCTGCAGAGCTTTAATTGGATAGGTATGGCAGGCGTAGGTTACTTTCTCTGGCAGTGAAGTTTGGTGATGTTATAGCACTTGCCTGGCTCTGATGCAAAAGCTACAGGGAAGGAGACAGCTGATTACTTGACGGACTGTGCAGACTGTGAGGTCTTCAGCCTTTCCAATGAAGGCCTAAATGTTACTCAACTTGAGTCACATTTGGTGGCTTCTGGCTGGCCGATCAATGTACAGTCTCTGACACAGAACTCACTAGCCAGGTACTTGATTTGGGTGCTTTAGGCTTACCTGTTGCTGTGGCACTTTGGCTGGAATTACCTTCATGTCTGCATCTCCAACATCTGTTGTGTGCTTTAACCTACTGCGTCTTCGGTCTGCGTGGATTGGTGGATTATATGGGCAGACTGTGACTAGACCAAGACCAGACCAGGGCCAGGACTATGGCTGGATTACAGCTTGCTGTTGGTGAGTCTTTTGTGTAGGCTATTGAATAGGCTACATGCATACACTTGCTCAAAAATAAATTCTACAGATGGAACTAATCCTGACAGATAATATAAAAATAAATGCAACTTTAACTTTGAACAACATGTGTAATTTTAAATAAACAGTTTAACTGACCTAGCACTGACTAGGAATGCAGTTATAAAAATTTAATTGCTTAAATTTTATAAACTACTTTTGCCCTGGTGCTGTAGCTTAGCTTGCTACATTTCTCTAGTGTAGTGAAGTTTAATTTAATGTAGAGTAACTGGTAGCTTAGCTTCCTATATTTTCCAAATAGCTTGCCCAACAATGCGCTCAGGTAACATCTAATAACTACTGGCATTACTGTGTTAAATTAAGTCTGTCCAATTGTGCTGGTGTTTTTTTCTGCCATTATGGCCGATAGAACGCAGTTAGTCACGTGGTGTCTGGAGCTCTATTGCTAACGAGCCTTAATTGGGGTAAGTTACGAAGCTGGCGGCAACCATTGATATTAAAATCTAAATATATTCATAACAACCATAAACCTACACAAAACACGGTGAAAATGTAGCATTACATAGCACTATTCCATGGCCTCACCGAACTCCTCCCAGACCCGTGTTTTAGCCTCCACAACCACCCGGGCTGCAGTCTGCTTGGCCTGCCAGTACCTATCAGCTGCCTCAGGAGTCCCACAAGCCAACCAAGTCTCTTCTTCAGCTTGACGACATCCCTTACTTCTGGTGTCCACCACCGGGTTCAGGGGTTGCCGCCACAACAGGCACCGGAGACTTTACGGCCACAGCTTCGAGTGGCCACATCAACAATGGAAGTGGAGAACATGGTCCACTCGGACTCAATGTCTCCAACCTCCCTCGAGATCTGGTCGAAACTCTGCTGGAAGTGGGAGTTGAAGATTTTTCTGACAGGGGGCTCAGCCAAACGTTCTCAACAGACTCTCACAGTACGTTTGGGTCTGCCGAGTCTGTCCAGCTTTCTCCCCCGCCATCGGATCCAACTCACCACCAGGTGGTGATCAGTTGACAGCTCTGCCCCTCTCTTCACCCGAGTGTCCAAGACATACGGCCGGAGGTCAGTCGATCATCGACCTCCGGCCTAGGGTGTCCTGGTGCCACGTGCACTGATGGACACCCTTATGCTTGAACATGGTGTTCGTTACTGACAAACTGTGACTAGCACAGAAGTCCAATAACAGAACACCACTCGGGTTCAGATCCGGGGGTCCGTTCCTCTCAATCACGCCCCTCCAGGTGTCACTGTTGCTGCCCACGTGAGCGTTGAAGTTCCCCAGTAGAACAACAGAGTCCCCGGTCGGAGCACTTTCCAGCACCCCTCCCAGAGACTCCAAGAAGGCCGGGTACTCTACACTGCCATTTGGCCCGTAAGCACAAACAACAGTGAACAGAGACCTATCCCCGACCCAAAGGCGCAGGGAAGCGACCCTCTCGTTCACCGGGGTGAATTCAAACACATGGCAGCTGAGCCGGGGGGCTATGAGCAAGCCCACACCAGCCCTCCGCCTCTCGCCGCAGGCAACTCCAGAGTAGTGGAGAGTCCAGCCTCTCTCGAGGATTTGGGTTCCAGAGCCCAAGCTGTGCGTGGAGGTGAGCCTGACTATCTCTAGTCGGTATCTCTCAATCTCACACACAAGCTCAGGCTCCTTTCCTGCCAGCGAGGTGACATTCCATGTCCCTAGCACCATATTCCGTGTCTGGGGATTGGGTCGCTGAAGCCCCCGCCTTCAACTGCCACCCAATTCACATTGCACCGGCCTCTTACGGTTCCTCCTGCAGGTGGTGGGCCCACGGGAGGTCGGCCCCACGTCGCTCCCTCGGGCTGAGCCCGGCCGGGTCCCGTGGGGATACGAGCGTTAACCCTGGGCCTGGCTCCAGGGTGGGGCACCATACCGGGCGACGTAACGGTCCTTGATTTTTTAATATTCATAAAGGGTTTTGAACCGCTCTTTGTCTGGCCCGTCACCTACCACCCGTTTGCCTTGGGAGACCCTACCAGGGGCATATAGACCCCGAAAACCTTGCTCCTAGGATCATTCGGGCACTCAAACCCCTCCACCACAATAAGGTGGCGGTTCAAGGAGGGGTAAATGTAAGCAAAGAAATGTAAATAAAAATGTAATTGTAACCATAGCCTTAAATGAAAAAGGCTTTTTTAGTAATATAAAACTACGTCCTTAATCATAACCCAAAAGTAAAGTTTCCTAAATGTAGCTTAGCTGCTGTTGTGCGTTTATAAATCATTTCAGTATTTCTTTAATACTATACATTTTAGATGACTAACAGCCTACAGTAGGCGCCCTCATTAGATTCCATAAATAGAATTAATGGAACATCGCGAGTGGGCGTGGCTGGTGGGAGAGCCGTGAGCGAGCAGGTAACGTTACGTACAGTTGTCACAGTACGCACACAGTTGTCTTTGAAAGATGGATAAAGCAAAAAAGCTGTCGGGGCTAAAAATAGAAAAAGAAAGAGGGAAAAGGAGATGGCGTGTCAAGGTATGGGACAGCTGATAGACAAGTGGATGGTGAAAGGCAACAGGTAGGATTTAAAGTGAACCTCTGTGCTTGTAATATTCATGTTAACAGACTAGCTAGCGTTTGCTAACACTGGGAATGTAGCAGCCAAATGGGGTTTAAATTAAGGCTAGCTTAATATGCAAAACTGAGGTTACTGAACTGAAAACTGGAAAAAATATAATCCAGCATGCCATGTACAACAAATTACAATAATTTGGAAAATAACTAATCCAAACTGGTTTGTTCACAGGATACCCTGTGTAATACCCTGTGTGTAATACCCTGTGTGTAAGGCTGAGCTGGATAGCTCAAAATTGTTGCTGCATACCCCTCTAGCACTGGGTAGTTGCGCCCCTGCCCAAAAGTTATGATTAAGAATAAACTCATTCATTATTCTTAAGCCTGTGTTGAGGGGGTGCAGTCTTATTGCCTATTGGCTGTTAGGCTGTTAGAGGAAATTAATCATGTCTCTTGCCCTCGGACGGTGGCAATTGGCAGTTTGTTTATTGTGAAAAAAAAAACAAAATATATACTTACCTCCGATAAGCAGTTGATATCCATTAAGCTTTAATGTAGTGACAAGTCTTTTTCAATTTCCCCCCATAATCCGGGATTAACGTAATTTCCGTCCCTCTAACATGGCTCAGCCAATAGGCAGTGAGGCTCATGAAAAATGAATGAGTATAATTTTTAATTGTAACTTTTGGATTGTAAAAGCAAAGGAAAGGGCGCGTAAACTTAGTTTTATATTACAAAAAAGCCTTACAAACTGAACGTTCACGCACCTAGGTTTACAATTCTAACGCCTTTCTTTCATTTACGATTAATGGACCCCGTATTTGAAACCAAAGGAGTTGATTTTACGAGTTGAGCTTTGATTTGGTCGTTATTTTTAACTCCAATCATCTTTTTTTTCCTTCAGCCTCTACAGTTCTTCTGCTATTTTGTTTCCCTGTGGTGACAGAATTACGCTAAATAATAACTGCTAAGTTGCATTTGGAGAGGATACATTTGAAGTAGGCCCAGATAATATAGTTCAGACTTCGGACAGAAATGTTATCTTAACGATAGAATCAATATAGGCTATTGGGACATAGTCTAGGCCTACTTTCAAAGGTTAACTAGAACAAACAAAGGATGTTCCAGCTATCCGGATAGTCACTTACAAAAGTTACAACAGTTGTTTAAAGCTCAAAACCTAGAGCATAATTGTCCGCAGATATGAAAATATTCTTTTGTATTGGTTTTGTTCTGTTTTTAGGTAGGTTAGGCTCTTCATGGTGATCTAGTTTGTTTGCATTTGGGCCAAATGTTTTCAGGATTAAATTTTTATTTTTGTTTGTTTTTATGTTGGACAGGTGTGGGAAAATCTGCTTTTATCGGGAAAAGCCACAGTGGAGGAAAAAGGATCTTGTACTGCAGTATGTGGTCAACAACTCCTTGAGAGAACATCCAGTCCTCACCAAACTCAAACTTGTAAGATAGCATTTGTGACCTAAGTGGTAATTGTAATTGTTATGTAGCCTAAAGCACAACCTATTTTTTTATAACAACAAACTTTTATGCATGAGCATATTAAACAAAATACAGCGCAGTGCTCTTTGTTTTTCTCTGTATAGAAAAATAATTCAAGATGTTGGTAGAGTAGACTAATTAGAGGGACCAGGTAGTGTTGTAACACAGACTAGGTTTTAACATTGTCATTTTGACCACTTAAAAAAGAGATACAGTTGTGCCATTGATACAGAACACCCACCGTTGGATTATGGGCTCACAGGAGACCTTTCATTTCTCTTTGAGCAACATTGTAGATTTTAGAGCCAGATTTTTAGATACAGTCGTAACTTTTTTTTACCTGCTGCTGTTTTTCTAGTTTAATTTGATATTTTGTTCACACAACTTCCCAACTCGCACATGGAAAAAACATCACAGTCACCTACCGAACAGCCTTCAGTAGGTGACTGTACAGAGGAGAGTATTCAGAGAGACTCAGAGAGAGCTCTTTAGCTTAAATTTAACTCAAGTAGAAGGTCTGTAATGTGAAGTAAGAGTTTTGTAAAATGGAGCACCGTGTTACAAACATGGGGTTGCTTGTAACACGGGAAATTCGGAGATAATGTAATACGTTATAGAGCTGGTCGGTCCTTTTAGTATCTGACAATTGTGGCTATTGTTGTCTATATAAATTTGAGAGCTTTAACAATAACATTCAAGTTACAGATGCTCAAAAAAAGTGTCTAAGAACTCAGAAATTGTTACGCAGTATTTGTTAGGTTCAGAAATCTTTGGTTTAACTGTGATTTCTGTCGTCGTGACGACGGGGGGCGTGCCTCCTGTAGCTTTACTGTGTCTCTCCAGAGGCTCACAGAGAAACACAATAATCAGACGTAAGGTTGACATGTTACTATAAAATAGAATACAAACAGCTGAAACTTCAAATGCATTATTATTTGACTCAGGAAACGGCTTCACATGAGGCATCTGTCATAGCTTAGAGATAAATATACTTAAAACAACGTGTGTTATGTGTGTTTCGAAACCCGACCGATATCTCTTTTCCCCGTTCACTTCCTCCGTTCACTCTTCTTTGTTTGTTTAATTTTGTTGTTTAAGCAAACCGGACCTTGGTTCACCATGGTCCGCTGGAGCTTTTAAACCTGAAGATTTGGTTTGAACCAAACAGGAAAGTCCAAACCAAACAGTGCAGGTGTGAAAGTGCCCTTACTTTAAATACCCCGTCTCCCTTATTGACCACTAGAGAGCAGCATAACATAGTGTAGCTACTGGTTTGGCAGTGACAGTACAAGCAGTGCAGAATTGCAACAGAATTAATGAACACTAGTGGATTTCAGGCAACACTGGGATTTTACTTCTTCTATTTATATTACAAACCAAATACAAGTATATAGATTTATATGTATAAATATTAACTTTAGGTAAATTACTTTGAACTACTTAATAATCATCATATATAGAGCAACTAAACTAAATATATTTAAAAACAGACTCGTGTATAAGAAGCTAGTTAAATTTGCCTGATAATGTTCTTCAGAAAACCCTTGAAGATGAATGGAGCATCATGATGGTTGCCAGTGAACAAGCTCAGTTTATGGCAAACCTTATCCGACTGATTAATGGAACCAAGACTATTGAAATAGGTGAGAATGTATGACGTCACAATTAACATAAACAAAACGTACAAAATATTTCTCTCATACTGCTTTCATTTTGCAGGAATGTACACAGGGTATAATGCACTGAGTATGGCTTTGGCGCTGCCAGAGAACGGACGTGTGGTTGCTTGTGAAATAGAGGACACCTACATTGATATTGCTAAGCCATTTTTTAAAGAGGTAATATCTCTTTTAGTCTGAATATCTTATTAAAATAGACATGTAAGGCTCTACAGGACCTAGTGAAAGTTGCAGCACTTCCTTCTTCTGTCCCTGTTAGTTTACTGTAAGTGTTCTTACTTTCAAGAAGGGAGGGGTGTTGGGCATCAATCTGCTTTATCGCCAACAACAGATACTGTCAAATGCTTGCAATGTGCTCCTTTTAAAGTTTTCTTTTACCTTTTTCATGAATTCATCCTCACACAATCAAAGTCTCTTTCATATAGGAGGGGGTGGGGGGGCATCACTTTTACTCAGTGATGGGCACTAAAAGGAAGATAAAGTATAATAGGGGCAGAGCTGCATCTTTGTCTCCTATCACAGTTATATTATTAAGACTCTTAGTAATTATACCCTCATTTGGTTCTTGATAAACATTTATAATACCCAGGGAGGTTAAATATGTATTGATTTGTCTGCCAGAGCACATTTGTGCAGGATACAGCACAGTGTTTATCTAGATCCTGTCAAGGTGTTGTCACTAAATGCTGTAGACTGGACAGTAAAAGCTGTCTGCTCAGGAAACTGTGAGAACGCAAAGCCAAGCAGTAAAATACAATCTTGTCCAATCATTTAAACAAACAAACACTCTCTTTGGCCCTAATTGCAATGTACATTTTTTCTAGGCTGGCGTTGAAAATAAGATTGATGTACGACATCAAGAGGCAAATAAAACACTTGGTGAGACCTGTTTTCTTGTTTCTGAACTACATTAACAGCTTATTTTCTTTTTAATTTTATGAAATACTCTTTCCAGATGAGCTGATACAGGCCGGCGGGGCTGGAACATTTGACTTTGTTTTTATAGACGCTGATAAAATCAACTACAATACATATTATGAGAAATCGCTTGAGCTGATCAGGGAAAGAGGCATCATTGCTATCGACAATGTAAGCAGACGTCACAGTGACATTAAAGGTGCTGAGTTGATCGTCATTCTAACGTAAAAGCTCTGTGTGGACTTTTGCAGGTGCTGTGGAGCGGGAAGGTTCTGAATCCCGCTGATGATGATGTTAAGTCTAAGGCTCTGGATGCCCTCAATAAGAAGCTGCACAAGGATGAGAGGATAGATCTGAGCATGCTCACTGTGGGTGATGGCCTGACCATTGCCATTAAGCGCTAAAAGCACTTACAGTAACTATTAGAGTGCATTCGTCCATAAAAACTGTCTTTACTGACTTATGTTGCCTGTGTTTTCATTATTGGGTTACTGGTTTCGAGAAGTCACACATAAAACCATTTTAAAGGTGCTTTGTGTAACATTGGAAGAAAATAGTTAAACCCAATTGAACACCTCAGGCAGAACTACAGTATGTTTTCAGTTGTCTCAAAATAAAGAAGAACAAATGTGACATATTTGGCATAAAGTTGATTAGACAAGCTCCATAGAACCCATTGGAAGTTTTATTACTTCCTGCTCCTCTACTGTTGCCCAGAGCGGACAAACGGAGCACTGCTATTTTCTCAATCATGCATTAAGGGCTGCTAAAGGGCCACACACTGCACCTTTAAGAGAGCAACTGTATATTATGGTCACATTCTAAATTAAGTAGATAATACATACTGTCATACTAATACTTTTAAAAGAATAAAAGTAAGAAAATAGCTTTAATAATAGGCCTAATAATTGGTCTGATGCAATTAATCCCACTTTTGAAATGACCCTTGAAATCGTCTGGTCTGGGCTATGCTTAATGATGCAACAAAGAAGAAAAGTCTGTAAAGTTTGTCATTCATTCAGTCATGGTAGTTTAAAAGTAGGCATCTGGACATCATTAAATAGCCTTGCATCTTCAGGTGGCTAGAGTTGTCCAAAGCTGTTCTCAAGTAAAAAGTCTTGTTACTTTAAAATACTAAACCAGATTAACCCCTCATTTGATGGACTTCATAAACTATACTATAAGTTACTGTTACTGTTTCTTTATCTTATTTTTACGCAGTGACACAAAATCCCTGCTTTTACCACCTTTAACATAAAGATGGCAATAACATAACGAGTTAAAATGCATAAAGCAAAATCCTAAGCATAAATGTAGACATTCCCTTCATGCATCGCAAATATTGATCTCACAACAATTTCATTGACGGATAATTGTGTTGTCGACTCTGACTTCTACGGTCAGCCCTGCGTCTTATTCGAGCATGAACTGACGCTACACCTTGTCAGCACCTCGGACAGCTACAATATGCAGCGCGAGCAAACGGACGGGGCTATAAAAGCTCAAGTGAATCTACTCCGGGGCTTCACAGCAGCCACTATACGACGCACAACAATGGACACCACATTTCCGCATTGGAGAAGTGAGCAGCGTCAGGCAAAACGCGCAGGAACTGGCACGAGCAAAGGATTCGAGCTGACCGCATCCACCACAAGCATGAGTCTAAACGAAAAGGACTTTCTTCACGGCCTGAACGGTCGCCTCGCTGGCTTCATTGACAAGGTGCATCAACTGGAGCGCCACAATCAACTACTGGAGAAGGAGATCGAGGAAATCAAGGGGAGAGCTAAATCCGTGTCGTCTTTGGAGGAGCAATACGGGCCAGAACTCAGGAGACTGAGGCAGCTGGTTCGGGACATCGGGCAACAAAAGCATCACATTGAGATCGAGCACCGCAATTTGGAGGAGGAGCTTTCCATTTTGAGAAAGCGGCACGAGAAAGAAGCGAGAAGCAGGTCCGACGCAGAGAGTAATATTGTGGTCCTGAAGAGGGACATAGATGACGCATATCAAGCCAAACTGCAACTGGACAAGAAGGTGAAGCTTTTAGTGGATGAAGTGCAGGGTCTCAAACAGAGCCACGGGGTTGAGGTGTCAGAGATGACCGAGCACATAAAAAACACAGAGGAGATATTTAAGGCCCGTGAATTTGGCAACCCCATCGTCACTGCAGCACTAAGGGATATTAGGACCCAACTGGAAGGTCACGTGGGTTATGACGCACACCGGCTCGAGGAAACTTTCAGATCCCAGTTTGCCAAGTTGACCGAAGCAGCCGAGAGCAAACGAGAGTCGTTGAGAGCAAGTCAACAAGAGATTAACGAATACAGGAGACAACTGCAGGCCAAGGATATCGAGCTGGAGAGCGCTAAAGGCACAAGAGAGGCACTGGAGAAGCAGCTCCGTGAAGCAGAGGATCACCACAAGCAGGAACTCTTACATTACCAGGTAGGTCAAGTAGCACTGTGACAGCACTTGGTGGCCTGTAATAAACTTTGGCACTCTTTCTTTCACCCCAGGATACCATCAAGCAACTGGAAAATGAGCTCATAAATTGCAAATTTGACATGTCTGGTTACCTGAGGGAGTACCAAGATCTGCTTAATGTGAAGATGGCTTTGGACGTGGAAATACTGTCCTACAGGTAAGAAATAATTATTCATATGTGATTTGTGAGGGGATTCCTACAGCCAAAGAAACTGAATTTTGTGTGATATTAGAACAGGCTTTAGAATTAACCTAAAACATTGCTGTATTGAGACCATATGTAGGCCTGTGTTTTTTGTTTTGACCTTAATATATTGACAATATATAATAGAAACATGTAAATAACGTTATATGATCTACTAATGGGTTACTTAGGTGTATTTTTATGTTGTGATCACCATACCTCTTGCAGATAATGTACTATATTTAATATTCTTTCCGTAGAAAACTTCTGTGCGGAGAAGAAGCCCGTCTCTCCTCTGTGACCAGCTGTCCCGTGTCTCTGCCATACATCTACCACCAGTCTCCTGTCTACACACTGCCCTGTGTCAACAGACCGGGAGGCGCACACCGGCGACCTGAGCCCCAGTACAAGTTTGTTGAGGAGATTATAACTGAGACAACGCGGGAGATTGTGTTGTCAGATTTTGAGGACACTGGGCCTGAGGAGGCAGAGGACCAACAGTGTAGTAAAAGAGATGGAGGGAGCGGTAAAGAGGAAGATCATTACAGTAAAGACAGTGGAGAGGAAAGTGATGAGCAGATGCATGACAATCAGCAGGATCAAGGAGGAAGAATAGACGAAGCACATAAAGGATATAACGAAGGAGGAGAAAGTTGTAATGGAAATGTAGAAAGATGTCAAGAGAAGCCACCAAATTTAGAAGAAAGTGCTGGCGAGAAGGTTAATGGTCAAAATGTACTTGAAATAACTACAGAGAAAGTAGGTTTGGTAAGTTTAGAAAACAATCCGAAGTCACAAGAAGTCAAGGCAGGTACACAAGATGTAACTGAAAAGGATACAATAGATGAATATTTGAAGGAAAACGTTTCTGTTGATAAAATTTAAAAAAGGTATTAAAGGGAGGTCCACATTTTGGGTTTAATTCATAAAGCAGTCTACAGCAATAATGTCATTTGAATTGAGGATAAACTGACAAAATTATGCGAGCTGTTGAATATGAAACTAACAAATCCTTCTAAATCAACTGCAGAAAATGTTCCTCCACTTATGAGCAAAGGTGAAATGGCAAAAAAATAAAATAAAATAAAGCCAGAGCAAATGTCCGCTATTTCAAGACAAGACAGGGTTCACCAGAGAGCAGAAAATCTGAAGGGACTGGAAAAGGTGCCACGGAACATTTACAATGAAACACTTTCAAAGATGCCTGAATGAAAATAGCATGGCCGCGGGAAGTAGGGGTGCTGGGGGTGCTGCAGCACCCCCTAGTGACGAGAGGGAGATTAAAAAAAATGTAGGCCTATTAAAATATTTTGCACAATTTATAAATTCCTTATGAATATTTTAGAAAATGGACACACCGTATTCTTTTGGATTTTAATTTCATATTTTGAGGACTAATCAACACAGGTTCGGAAGTTACGTTGTCAACGTCAGGCAGGCAGGTCACCGCCTTGAACTCCAGCTCAAAATGCTTAGGCCAAGCATCGCCAAGCAGCTTGCCGATGTCACAAAAGACAGAGGGTTTATGTGTGTCACAGTCCAAGATGTAGCATCATGTTTGATAAAGCTCCAGCCACAAACAAGAGCCATGTTTTCAGAGATAGAAAAACTGATCGAGTTATGTCTGTGACTGACTACCCATCTCCGTGGCCGAACGCACTTTCTCCGCCTTGCGTTTTTTGAAGACATGGGTACGCAGCACCATGACCCAGAAAAGACTCACACACCTTTCGCTGATGCATACCAACACAGACATTCTGAACTCCCTGGACATTCGTCCCCTCATGAGAGACTTTATCTCCACGACCCCAGAGCGCACCTCGACATTTGGACACCTGTAACCACACTGCAGGGCACCCCGCCTGCATGTAGCTCAGGTAAGAGCATGGTGCTGCCGCGCTTGTTACATTTATTTTTTTGGCAACAAGTGTGGGATCAGCTTTGACTAGCCAAGCAATTGTAAGTAGTACACTATAGTATTTTTGTAAGGTGGTGGGGATGGAGATGGAGAGTATTATTTCGTTCGTGTGTTCTTTGCGTAATGGATATGGAGAACTGTTCAATAAACAAATTGCTTAAATAGGCAGAGATTATTTCCTTGTGGTGTGCGTAAAAAGATTTTGGAGTTAATAGAGTTGCGTGTGACATAAACGTGCAGTGACTCAAGCCAGCTGACCAAAACGATAGCATTGTTTTAGCGTTATTGTGAAGTTTGATTAATATTATTTTGTTGTAATATTATTTGTTGTATCTAAATAAGTTGCATGTATGTATAGGCTATCTGAAATTGTAATGAAAGTAATTATTTCGTTTTCTTTCGATTATTAAACTATTATTTCTGATTCTGCTTCTGCTTCAGATTAATAGCGCATTGCGCATATCTGAGAACTGATGTCTGTGTGTTTCAGACCCTGGCTGGCTGTGCACTGAAGTGTATATGACAATAAAGTAGTAAATCTCAATGTATTTATTTTTAAATGAGCCTATAAGCTCATAGGTTTTGTCAAAAAAAAAAAATTTTCACAGCACCCCTGTTCAAAATGACTTTCAAAGATGCCTAAATGAAAATAGTATGAGCTTTGAAGAGCTTAATTGACAAATTAAAGGTGAAAGCAGGATGTTCAAATAATGTGAAACCCTTAAAGTGAATGTGCATGTGAAGAAACCAAATGATTTATGCTGACAAAATAAACATTTTAAAAAGATGTGGTTCAGTCTTTCACACCAACACATCCATCGCTCAGTCACATGACACTGGTTGACCCTTTTTTTAACATATCTCCTTAGGTTTTATTGCCTAGTACAAACAAATCTTTCTTACCAACTAGGACAGGCATTAAAGTCATTTGAAATACAAATTCTTCATGGTGTTGTGTGTCATAAGTGGGAAAAATAAAATTAAAAACAAACAAGCCTTTAGTTCCCAGACTTTATTTAAACCTGTGTAGACATAAAGGACCTCCTAGACTTGGTTGTGGGCTTGACTGTGCCCAGTACAGACACTTGTCTCATAAACAGCTTATTATTCCCTTTCCAAACATATTTTGGCATAAGTGTTTAATGTTATACTCCCACCATTAAGAAAATAGCTCTGCTTGGTTGGCCATGCTTCCTTAACTTACAGTGACAGCTAAAAAAATACTATCCTAAAACTGCCTAGTTTGAGGGAAGGTCACATGAAACAGATCAAACCCCACTGGCTGAGTCAAACAAAACAAGGGCTTTAAATTTGCCCTCGTGTAAAAGGAGAGGGTAGAGTAATGGTGTACTTCAATAAATAAAAGCCGTTGAAAGAGAGGAATATCACATGTCAATACTGTAAAAGCAGGCAGAATTTATGACTGACTATGCTCCTCCAACAAAACTGTTGTTTACAATAACGGCTTGTCTGGGAATACCAATAAATACATCCACAAGGAGCTGAAACCAAACGTACGATTAGGCTTTTGGTAGTGCTGGTTAGGAACATTAACAGGATACATAAATGATATGCCCCACCAGTCAATTGAAAGACTGCAACTACTTAGTAAAAACTGAGGGTATACACCAGTAACAGAAGCACCCAGTGTAAATTGTACTCATGATTAGAGTTTATTGTTGTAGCCTTTGAGCTCTTCATATCCTTTGCTGGTTGGAAAATACATTTAAGGCCTGATTCTTCTGGTATTCCTAAGTCCCTTGCAGCATAAGTAAAGTTTAGGCCTCTAGTTCCAGGCCCAGACCCAGTTTGTGCCCTCCAGCATTAAAGTTCTTTCCATCAACCAGAGCAGACAGGGTGAGCTTCACACCTGTATGCAAAAGAACGAGATTTACCAGTTGTGCAAAAATGTCTACCATCATCTTAGTAGTAAATAACGGTGTTACACAAAGTGAGAGTACAGAGTTTTAAGGAAGACAGTCTCTGGTCGACTATTTAGTTGACAAGGTCCCATCTGACTCAAATTTCAGTTGGATATTTGCAAGTTACTTTTATCAGGGCTATTGAATTGACATGCTCATTACCAATGTCAACTTTGGGCAGACAACCTACAGATATTACAAGATATATCTTTAATGTACATACCTTGTCTAAGAGTCTGAGTGTAGCCAACACCAACAAGGCTATTGTTGTTCACTTTAGCCTATTCCAAAAAAAAAAAAAAAAAGTTGTTATTTGACTTGTACAGCATTTTACTTCATTTAATACATATCTTTCCTACTACTTACACTAAGGGAGGCATCCTTGTCCAACTGGTATTTGGCTGCAATACCAAAGCGTGTGCTGTTGCTTCCAGCGGTCCATGCCAGGTTGACTGCCGTTTCTAGGTTATCGCTAACCTTCTGGTAGATTGAGCCGCCAAACTCAGCACCATCATTACTATGCCAAAGAAATCATGTTTATTCAGATTTGTCCATTTTTTTTCTCAGAAGATTCCATTTGAACAGTTTACAGCAAACATTTAACATATAAACTAAATCAAAAGGCCACAATGAGCCTTTACTAGTTAGGATGGGGGGGGGGTTCTCACTTACACATTGGTGTGCAGCTGAAAGTCTCCAGTCTTATAGCCAATGGCAAAGTTGTTTTGACTCATTTTGGATTTGGCAGAATCGAAAGTCATTTGGTAGCCAGCCAACCACCCCTCAAAGCCTACAACAGCAGCGCCGTGGATGGTGGGACCGGCAAAGTCAAAGTCAACATCACACCCCAAGTTGACATACTCGCGCTTGTATGCCGTCTTGACTTTGCCACTCTTTTTGCTGGAAGAAAAAAAATTTCAATTAATACCACTGCAATACAATACATTGCAGTAGGCTCCCTTATATTATTTTACATTGACAATTGCCCAGGTTACACACCACTCTGCTTACAACCAACAAGTCATTAAATTAAAAAAAAAAAAGTCTTGAGTACTTAATGTTAATTTTTTTATGTGGCCAATACATGCAAAGGCTAACAAGGAAAAAGCCTTTACCGTTAAAAGAATGACACTATTCAAGCATGTATACAAAAGGGAAAGGAGGAATCACAGCAACAATCTGGTTCCATAACTAGACTGTAGTGTCACATGAACAGCCACTACACTCTGTTGCACAGGAGCTTGTGCAACAGAGCTCATGTTACCAGTATTATGCATGGGTGAAGGCGGAAAAGCTGGTATTTTATGTTAGATGGACAAGTACAAGCAATATTGGATTTAATTTGTTAGACATCTATGCATTAGATATGTTTGATAAGTTTACCCTGTGTTAGGTGAAAAGGTTGTGTCAAAAGTCAACTTTAGTCCCTTAGCAATCTGTAAAAACAAGACGGTCAAACTTACTGATGCTTAAAGTGATTTTTTTCACAGTAGACATTATACAGATAATCTGTAGTTCTAACCTGATCTTCAACTGTAATTTCTGTTCCCAAGGTATTGTCAGTGTTCCATTTCTCAGTGAAGGTCAAGCCATATTCCGCCCTCTTGTATTTTGTTTCCAAGGTGCCGGACACTTTGTTGGTATCCGTGATAGAGGAACCGGATGTTTTAAATTCCTACAAGACAGTGTCAATGAAGGGACAATAAAAATTGGTTAAGTGTAATATAACTTTAGTCTGTTTAAAACACACACACACGAAAAGATTATAGGGAATATTAGCATTAAACTGAAAGCAATGACTTTACCACTCCACTGGCTGACTTTGTCTTGACATCAAGTTTAACCAGGCCAAAGCCTACAGAAAGAATAGTTTCTCATTAGTTAAATGTTAATGTCCATTAGCAGCTTATTTAAACAAGCACAGCAGTTAGTGCCATACCATAGCCTTTGTTGAAGATGTCCTTAGCAGACTTGCCCAGGTCAGCATATGAGGGAGGCACTGCCATTGTATCTGTATAGAAAAATGCCAATTAAACACACATGTCAACACAACATTACCAAAGCTTGGGAAACTAATCTTAAATTTGTCTTTTTAGACAGAAAATGTTTTGTCTTAACGCCTATACGTAGGGGCGGCAGTAGCTCAGTGGGTAGAGTGGTCGTCTTTCAACCGGAAGGTAGGTGGTTCGATTCCCACTCTCCCCACAAGGAAAAAGCCTTTACCGTTAAAAGAATGACACTATTCAAGCATGTATACAAAAGGGAAAGGAGGAATCACAGCAACAATCTGGTTCCATAACTAAAGAATAGTTTCTCATTAGTTAAATGTTAATGTCCATTAGCAGCTTATTTAAACAAGCACAGCAGTTAGTGCCATACCATAGCCTTTGTTTAAGATGTCCTTAGCAGACTTGCCCAGGTCAGCATATGAGGGAGGCACTGCCATTGTATCTGTATAGAAAAATGCCAATTAAACACACATGTCAACACAACAGTATGGTATGGTCCTTGTGTCTTGCCCAAGGACCATACTGTCGTTGTGTCCTTGGGCAAGACACTTAACCCACCTTGCCTCCAGTGACTGTAACACTGGTAATTACATTAGAACAATGTAAGTCGCTTTGGATAAAAGCGTCAGCTAAATGAATAAATGTCTATAATTCTCAGCAAGGACTGAACAGCAGCATCTTCTAGTATTGTCCAAGGTAAATGACTACCAAGCCACAACAACTAAATGAACGAGTTACTGTGTTGGGTTCACTGGATTTATATACAGGTGCAGGTGGTTGGGATTTAGCGCTAAAGTCAGAAGAAAGGTTAACGACAGAAGCCATTTTGACGCACCATTCTCTAAGCCATGCCCGGGCCTGGTAATTTTTAACCTGTCCCATGGGAGTTGGCTGGTAAAGCCAGGCGTGGCAGGACATATGTCTTTCTCGATTAACTACTTAGACATGTAGACTAACCACTCCCGACTGTATTAGAAATGGACATGGTCTAATTGTGGGTAAAAAAACTAAATAAATGGAACATATAACCAATTCAAGGGTGATCGTTTCAACAGTCTAGCTTATTTAAATTAAAACTGAGGCAAGTGATACAACAAGCTACTCAATATTTTCATGTGACAGACATGCCGAGTTCAGCTAGCTAAGCTAACAATGATAGGCTGCATGTTACCGGCTCCACCGCATGGACATCAACAAGACCTTCGATACAAGAAGTATATTAACAGCCATAGATGAGTCTCGTGTCTCTTACCCGATGAAAACCGAGCTAGTTGTGCACTAAAGTGACTTTTAGTAGTGATATTGCTCACACCGCACGGCTGAGGTAGGCTTCACCAGTTGGAGGGCGAGCTGAAGGAGACAGCACTGCAACGAATTCCAAACCTATCACATCCCGGCGAAGGACCCCGGCTGACTACAGAAAAGCCTGACGATAAATCTTTAAATGAAATTACTGCTTTAGCTTTTTTATTTTTTGATACTCGTACAGAAGACAGTGCTAAAAATGCATATTTCCATTTATTATTTTGGTTTACTGCTTTTCCATCTAGTGCCTTATTAGAGGGGCAGGGAAGCGCATAGGAAAAAGCACCATGGCTCTGAGGCGTGTTTCTCAGCTCTAACATGGGCTTCTTTTAATTTCTAAATTACTGTGTACGTCCATTAAAAGTGAGTGGACGTCCATTAAAAGTGAGTACTAGTGTTGGCTCCCTCCTTGAACCGCAACCTTATTGTGGTGGAGGGGTTTGAGTGCCCGAATGATCCTAGGATCTATGTTGTCGGGGGCTATTTGCCCCTGGTAGGGTCTCCCAAGGCAAACAGGTCCTAGGTGACGGGCCAGACAAAGAGCGGTTAAAAACCCTTTATGGATAGTGGAATATCAAGGACCGTGACGTCGCCCGGTATGGCGCCACCGGGGCCCCACCCTGGAGCCAGGCCCGGGGTTGGGTCTCGTATGCGAGCGCCTGGTGGCCCGGCCGGGCTCAGCCCGAAAGAGCAACGTGGGGCCGACCTCCCGTGGGCCCACCACCTGTAGGAGGACTGGTGCAAAGTGGATTGGGTGGCAGACGAAGGCGGAGGCCTCGACGACCCAATCCCCGGACACGGAATCTAGCGCTAGGGACATGGAATGTAACCAAACTGGCAGGGAAGGAGCCTGAGCTTGTGCGGGAGGTTGAGAGATACCGACTAGAGATAGTCGGGCTCACCTCCACGCACAGCATGGGCTCTGGAACCTAAATCCTTCAGAGAGGCTGGACTCTCCACTACTCTGGAGTTGCCTGCGGTAAGAGGCAGCGGGCTGGTGTGGGCTTGCTCATTGCCCCCCTCCTCAGCCGCCATGTGTTGGAGTTCACCCCGGGTGAACGAGAGGGTCGCTTCCCTGTGCCTTTGGGTCGGAGATAAGTCTCTCACTGTTGTTTGTGCTTACGGGCCAAATGGCAGTGTAGAGTACCTGGCCTTCTTGGAGTCTCTGGGAGGGGTGCTGGAAAGTGCTCCGACCGGGGACTCCGTCGTTCTACTGGGGAACTTCAATGCTCACGTGGGCTGCGACAGTGACACCTGGAGGGGCGTGATTGGGAGGAACGGACCCCCGGTTCTGAACCCGAGTGGTGTTCTGTTATTGGACTTCTGTGCTAGTCACAGTTTGTCCATAACGAACACCATGTTCAAGCTTAAGGGTGTCCATCAGTGCACGTGGCACCAGGACACCCTAGGCCGGAGATCAATGATCAACTTTGTAGTTGTTTCATCTGACCTCCGGCCGTATGTCTTGGACACTCGGGTGAAGAGAGGGACGGAGCTGTCAACTGATCACCACCTGGTGGTGAGTTGGATCCGATGGTGGGGGAGAAAGCTGGACAGACTCGGCAGGCCCAAACGTACTGTGAGAGTCTGTAGGGAACGTTTGGCAGAGCCCCCTGTCAGAAAGATCTTCAACACCCCACCTCCGGCAGAGCTTCGACCAGATCCCGAGGGAGGTTGGAGACATTGAGTCCGAGTGGACCATGTTCTCCACTTCCATTGTCGATGCGGCCACTCGAAGCTGTGGCCGTAAAGTCTCATCGTGACGGCAACCCCTGAACCCGGTGGTGGACACCAGAAGTAAGGGATGTCGTCAAGCTGAAGAAGAGACTTGGTTGGCTTGTGGGACTCCTGAGGCAGCTGATAGGTACCGGCAGGCCAAGCGGACTGCAGCCCGGGTGGTTGTGGAGGCTAAAACACGGGTCTGGGAGGAGTTCGGTGAGGCCATGGAATAGTGCTATGTAATGCTACATTTTCACCGTGTTTTGTGTAGGTTTATGGTTGTTATGAATATATTTAGATTTTAATATCGATGGTTGCCGCCAGCTTCGTAACTTACACCAATTAAGGCTCGTTAGCAATAGAGCTCCAGACACCACGTGACTAACTGCGTTCTATCGGCCACAATGGCAGAAAAAAACACCAGCACAAGTGTAGATCTCAAATGGATAGACTTAATTTAACACAGTAATACCAGTTATTTAACCAAGGTAAACTTTATTAAATCTATATAACAAACCATATTATGCAGCAGGCAAGCATTTATTTAAAAAGTCTAATCCGATCACATAAACCTACAACACACAGGCTTTATCAGCTATCTATACTTGTTGCTGCTGTTACCCAAAATCACTAAAACAGCAAGACATTTTAAAATTCACAAGGTGTGCAGTTCTGTAAATGTAAAGTAAAAACATACAAATGAAAGGAGTAGTTATTAGATGTTACCTGAGCGCAGTGTTGGGCAAGCTATTTGGAAAATATAGGAAGCTAAGCTACATTAAATTAAACTTCACTACACTAGAGAAATGTAGCAAGCTAAGCTACAGCACCAGGGCAAAAGTAGTTTATAAAATTTAAGCAGTTTAATTTTTATAATTGCATTTCTAGTCAGTGCTAGGTCAGTTAAACTGTTTATTTAAAATTACACATGTTGTTCAAAGCAAAAGTTGCATTTATTTTTATATTATCTGTCAGGATTAGTTCCATCTGTAGAATTTATTTTTGAGCAAGTGTATGCATGTAGCCTATTCAATAGCCTACACAAAAGACTCACCAACAGCAAGCTGTAATCCAGCCATAGTCCTGGCCAGTATGAAGTGCACTTGTGAAATGTTATTGCAAATATCTTTATTTAAATATGTTTCATAGACAACATTAAATTTTTTGCATGCACATGGCACTGCATGTTGAACTTTCTATTCCGAGTGTGGAGAAGTGACAGTAAAGTACATTTCATTACATTAGGATATTTCTTTGTTGCTAAAAGAGTTACATTTCCTTTTTCTTTTGGAAACTCCCACAGAAGCATTGAATTTCTTATACAGCCACTGTGCTGTATGCAACATCCTCTTCTTTTACTTGAAACTTGAGAAAAAAAACACAAGTTAAGAAACTCTGAAGGATGGACAAGTCTGAGACAGATTGTGACAGCTAATGTACCTTATTTGGACTTTGTTTTTGAATGTCATGGACTTGGCTGTACACTATTTCATCATCAGCACCATACCATACAAATTAACCCCATGTAAATGCCCATAAAAAAACAAAAAAACAATGCAAATCTTAACTTTTTTGAACAATACCTGGCGAGGTGCTGGTCCTTTTGTAACATTACAATATATTATGTCTACTCCACACTGCATTAATAAACCAAGACAACATACTGTAAGCTAAAAAAGAATGACCTGTTTACCATTTAAACTTTATTACTAACAAAGGACAAAGCATTCACAATCACAACATAAGCTGACGTAGCTTAACATGTTGTGGGACTTTAAACTATAAACACATGAGTATATGATAGTATACTTTACGTGTGAGGATGATGATTCTGCTTCAGTCTTCACTAAAAAGTGGACAGGTTAATTAATTAATACTAATTTGCCATCATTTGACAAAAAACAATGATTAGTTATTATAACTTACTGTTTCTTTTCAGCATGAACCAGATGCCCAGAGCCACCATTATAATGAGTATCAGCAGGCTCAAAGAGATACTAGTCACATACTTAGACACACTGCAGAGTAAAACAATAAAATAAAATTGAACTTTCCACTTTTCTTTGATTTACATTTAAAAGTGATTAAAATTTTATTTTTCAAGCACACTAACATATTAATGACTGACGTGTTCGGCCCAGACTTGTGGGTAGTCCACTCCACTGTTGTTGTCACCCCCGTTGTTGCCAGTGCTGCTAATGTTCAACAGATGTGTCGTGAATTTTAACAATTACAACTGAAATATATATAGCTCCATGGTCACTTACTAGTGGTAGGTCTTTCTGTAATAGTTAAAAACACTGGGATCTGCAAGTTTCTGAAGGCACACCAATACCAGCCGCTGTTTTCTGTCCTCAGTCCACTCATACTCACCGCATAAAAGGCAGGATCCTTTGCTTCAAGTGTGACATTTGATCCATCTATCGTTCCAGATGTTTTAATACAGGATGAGTACAAACCAAATCTGCACCACTTCTTTTCTCCAGAACCACTATAGTTACAATAAATGGTTATTTGGCCACCGATATATGCCGTTTTCCACTGGGAGTCCACAGAGAGCCCAGATTAAGCTTCAAGAAAAATGACAGAGCCTATGTTATTGTACTAGTACTAATACATTTTAAACAACATACCAACATTTTACCTTTTGTGGTGACTGAAAGCTGAAACTGTTCTTGAGGATCAAACAGTGTTTTTTCTATCACACACCCGTAATAACCTGAATCCCCCAACTCTAAATTCTCAATAGTGAAGGTAACAATACTTTGGCTTTTGTCATCAAAAACCAAATATTTAGAAGAATTGGCTTGATTTGTTTTGATTTTCTCTGAGCAGGACCATGTGGACCATCCTCGACACAGATATTTGACATTGCTCTTGTACTCTGACTCGTACTGACACGGGATAGAAACAGAGCCTCCAGTTTCCACCGATATATGACTGACTGTGACTAAACTTTGAATACCTGCAACAAAAGAACAGGCATTCAGATACATCAACCTAAGGACTGGTAAAAAACACAGATGTTCTATTATTTTTCATTTTAACAAACGGAAATAACTTGTAACTGACCTGAGAGTCCCACAGAGATGAAAATTAATGTTACACAAAGAGCCATTACAGTAAGTGCTGTGAGGCAGTAAACGCAGCAGAATAACAACAGTCTGACCACTTCCCAAATTTCTTCATTTGTCAGACCATCAACTTGTGTTCTTTTAGGCCCCTCCCTTTGGATGTTTTTGCTACCTGTTAGGTGCCGGTGCACCTTTCTTTTTTCCTCTTTATATTGTGTAGTAATTTTGTTAATTGTTTATCTTCTTTGTATCATTTGGTATTAGGTGGTTTTTCATAGTTTAAATATTTTAGATGTTTAGATGTTTTTTCAGGCTCATTAGAGTATATAAGTCACCTGAGTAGGCTCGCTCGCTCTCTCTCGCTTCCGCCTCAGCTGTTCCGGTGACAACGCTGTTGAGTGCTGCCGGCTTGCTCCATGCCTCGGTAGTTTTGTTAGCCTAGCCTTGTTTTTGTTTGGCCTGATGGGACCGGTTGTGTGATTTATCGTTCTTTATTTTGTTCAGGTTAGTAATGTGGGTTTGTGTTGTGTAGGGTGGTAGAGGAGTTGGCCCCGGCTTCTACGGCCCTGTACAGGGTTGGCCCGGGGTCACTTCTTTTATGTTTGTTTAACCGGCTCACCAGGTCCACCTTTTCTTTGATACTTTTCAGTCTTTTTGGGGCACGGGAGGGTTGGAGTTTTTTTACTAACTCTACAGATTAAAGCATCAAGATAAAACAAAAGCTTAACAGTCTAAAAATAAATGAATAAAAACAATTTTTGAAATTAACTGTTTTGCCCAGGGCCGCGGGAAGTAATTTTGAACAGGGGGTGCTGTGAATTTTTTTTTGACAAAAAACCTATGAGCCTATAGGCCTATTTAAAATACATTTTAAAAATAAATACATTGAGATTTACTACTTTATTGTCATATACACTTCAGTGCACAGCCAGCCAGGGTCTGAAACACAGACATCAGTTCTCAGATATGCGCAATGCGCTATTAATCTGAAGCAGAATAAGACATAGCCTATACATACGTGCAACTTATTTAGATCAACAAATAATATTACAACAAAATATAATATTAATCAAGCTTCACAATAACGCTAAAACAACGCTGACAATTTTGGTCAGCTGGCTTGAGTCACTGCACGTTTGTCACGCAACTCTATTAACTCTAGAATCTTTTACGCACACCACAAGGAAATAATCTCTGACTATTTAAGCAATTTGTTTATTGAACAGTTCTCCACATCCATTACGCAAAAAACACACGCACAGTATAAAGCTTTCTGTCTCCATCTCCAACCTTTTACACAAACCACAAGGAAATAATCTCCGACTATTTAAAGCGTTATTGAACAGTTCTCCACAACCATTACGCAAAGAACACTGACGAAATAATACTCTCCATCTCCATCCCCACCACCTTACAAAAATACTATAGGGTACTACTTACAATTGCTTGGCTAGTCAAAGCTCATCCCACACTTGTTGCAAAAAAAATAAATGTTACAAGCGCGGCAGCACCATGCTTTTACCTGAGCTACATGCAGGCGGGGTGCCCTGCAGTGTGGTTACAGGTGTCCAAATGTCGAGGTGCGCTCTGGGATCGTGGAGATAAAGTCTCTCATGAGGGACGAATGTCAGGGAGTTCAGAATGTCTGTGTTGGTATGCATCAGCGAAAGGTGTGCGAGTCTTTTCTGGGTCATGGTGCTGCGTACCCATGTCTTCAAAAAGCATAAGCGGAGAAAGTGCGTTCGGATGAGGCCACGGAGATGGGTAGGCACAGACATAACTTTCGATCAGTTTTTCTATCTCTGAAAACATGGCTCTTGTTTGTGGCTGGAGCTTTATCAAACATGATGCTAAATCTTGGACTGTGACACACATAAACCCTCTGTCTTTTGTGACATCGGCAAGCTGCTTGGCGATGCTTGGCCTAAGCATTTTGAGCTGGAGTTCAAGGCGGTGACCTGCCTGCCTGACGTTGACCACGTAACTTCCGAACCTGATGATTAGGCCTCAAAATATGAAATAAAATCCAAAATATACGTAATAGCCTACGTGTGTCAAAATCATTTTCTAAAATATTCATAAGGAATTTATAAATTGTGCAAAATATTTTAATAGGTCTACATTTTTTTTAATCTCCCTCTCGTCTCTAGGGGGTGCTGCAGCACCCCCACTTCCCGCGGCCATGGTTTTGCCTCCTGTGTCCTCTTTTAAATATGTTCGACTCTTTTGGGCCGTAACACTACCTTTTTTCACTATTATTATTAGTGTGATAAAGTACACATTTTAAAAGATCACATTCCTGTTTTAACACTGAACCCAGCTGTGATTTCTGAGAGCTCACATTAAAATTAGAAATATAGTACATAGTATATATAGCAGGGCCAACCCTCCCATTTCCTTTGTCAACTGTAGTGTTTTATATTTATATATCGAACCTCAAAATAATGGATTTTCTGCAGTATTTGGAAAGTTGCATGTCAAGTTTTGTTTTGCAGTGTTTTTGCCGTAAACTGAATACGAAAGTCCACATCAAGCCTCTCCCATGGAACCTCTAAAATGGTCCTCGTGTAAGGGCGCCACTATACGGTGATTTTACAGCAAAATACAGCGATATACCTCCGTCCACCAGAGGGCAGGCTCCAAAAGCGGAAATATAAGGAGAAACCCAATGGCGACTTTACAAGTGTAAAACTCATGTTTACAGCCTGGTACAAAAGATGGCTCCAGTCTCTACAGCTAAGTTTTTACTACATGACAACTCTGGGGATTTTGATTAATATGTTTGTTTATGCTATCTAAAAACTATTGTTTTACTATGGAAAAAGCCCGGATGTAACGGCCATTTTATTGCCCATTCGTAATGACAATATTGGTGAATAGGGGACCAATGGGCGGATATCATCCATATTTATACTATCTATGGTCCACATGCGTACCGTGACGTCACGTGACGTATGGTCGCAAAGTCCTATGACCGACTGAAATTTAATTTTTTACTTAACTTCGTTTGTATGGTGTAATGTGTTTGAATGTTGGGTGCTCTCATCTGCCACTCCTGAATCACTCTTTTTAACTATTTTACTTCAAATTCTAAATGGGTAAAGGTCTTAAAGCTATTCATGTAAACATTAGAAGTCTATTCCCCAAAATTGATTTACTGAGAGCCTGGCTTGTTTATAATAACCCAAAAATAATTACATTATCTGAAACATGGCTCACTGAGAATATAGCAGACACTTATTAAACTTGATAACTATATTTTATATAGAAATGATAGAGGTTCCAGAGGAGGCGGTGTTGCCACTTATGTCTCTTCAAGTCTTAAATCTCAAGTATTTATTCCAAACGAGAAACCAATACACTTTGAGGGCTTGTTTGTGAAAATCACTTTTCATGAAAATAAACAAATGATTATTGGAAATATTTATAGACCACCTTCAGCTCCAAAGTTAGACTCTGTAAAAAATATTATATCTACTCTCTCTTCATTAGGAAGCTCTAAAGAAATGATCTTGATGGGGGACTTTAATATAAATTGGAATGAGCCTTCTTCTCTCACTGAACATATGTTCAATAGTGTTAATTTGACTCATCAAAGATCCTACTAGAGTCAATCAGAATACTAAAACTCTACTGGACTGGATTCTAGTTACCCATCCTAATAGAATAATTAAATCTGGAATTCTTTCAGATTGTTTTAGTGATCACTCTATTATTTACTGTATTTGGAAAATTTCTACACCACGACTCCAGCCTAAATATATCGAGGTAAGGGATACTAAAATTTTTAATAGTGAACTACTCAATCATGACCTGCAGCAGATAAACTGGTATAGGCTAAGGTTAATTCCGTCTATTGACCTAGCATTGGACTTTTTTATACTTAGTTCTTGAGAGTCTTGGATAAACAGTCTTGGATAAACATTGACTACTATTAAGATGAAAGGCAATCATTTACCCTGGGTGAATGGGGAGCTCATTAGTCTCTGTTAAACAACGAGCTGAGGAAATAATTATGGACCAAACAATTTTGGAAACAAATGAACTCCTTACTAGGTAAATCAGATCAGTCATATTGATTGTGGGACTATCAATAATGACCTTTCTAATGACCCTGTTGTGATTTCTAATGCTTTTTTTTTTGCATTTCTCCCAAACACCTCAGGTTCAGCTCCCGTTACACCACCCTGACTTATTGACAAATTTTCAGCCTTCAAATAATATGTTTTCCTTCAAACCAGTCAGCTCGTCTGAAGTTCAGCAGGTCATGTAAGCTCTCCTCTAGTAGTAATCCTAGACCTGATGGCATTGAGGGTAAGTTTATTAAAATGGCCTCACATGTTTTATCATTTCCATTGGCTGAACTTTTTAATATGTTTTTAGTTGCCTTTTTAAGTGCCTCAGGAATGGAAATGCACAAAAGTAATTTCTCTACACAAGGGACGTGACACTCAAAATTTGAACAACTATTGACCAATATCAATAATTAATTGTGTTATGAAATGCTTTGAGAATTATTTTTTTTTTTTTTTTTTTTTTTTCCCTTTTTATTAAACATTTTAATTATTACAAACAAAAACACATTAAAACAAAAACACAGCACAGGAAATAATTAACATATGTATGAACATGTGGATCATTTACATACAGCATTTCGTCATATGATTGTACCTAAATTTTATCCAGTTTCTGTTTATGACCGTTTAATCTTTAGACATTTTAAGATATTCTCCCATTTTTTAAACAGGTGCGATTTACCATTGAGACAATACCTCAATCTTTCTAGGGTTACAACTTCGGATATCATAGCTTTCCACATCTGAGTAGAAGGGGCATCATTACCAACCCATTTGACCATTATAGCCTTTCGAGCCAACATTAGTAGAAACTGAACAGTCTCTTTGTGAGCTCTCAGAGGATCAGGTATAAGCCCCAGTAGGCACATGAGAGGGCTGAGTGGAGCTGTCTGTCCTATCACCAAACTGATTTCATTGCATACTGCCTGCCAGAATACCTCAATGTTCTTGCACTCCCAAAGACAGTGATATCTAGTGCCCTTAGCTGAATTACATTTAGGACAATTCGGAGAAACACCTGGAGTATACTTACTGTATATATAAGGTGATATGTAAACATTATGTAGAATATTGAACTGCATTTCTTTGTATCTATTACAGATTGATATTCTAGAAGGCAGTCTTACTATTTCCTCCCACGACTCAGAGTCGATTGACATTTTAAGCAGCATATTCCAAGTTGTTCGTAAATGTTTCAGTTTGTCTTCCGTTATAGTCTGTATCTCAGAATAGAATCTAGATACAAAACGCCCACGTTCCGGCATTCTAGTAGAGTTTTTCAAGCAGGTAACAGTTCTTCGGTAGCTCGAGGGATCCAACCTTTGATTTTACGTAATGCCTGATCTGAAGATATTTATAAAAGTCTTTGGCAGGTATATTATATTGAGATCTTATATCTTCAAATGTCTTAAATTTACCTTTGTCCCACAGATCATACATTCTCTTGATACCAGTTTCTTGCCATGACTTGAGATTGAGTCCAGCACCCCCTGCTGTTAATTCTGGTATATCTACCAAAATTGCAAGAAAATTAAGAGTCTTAGACTTCACAAATAATTTCTTCAAAATACTCCATGTCTTAATAACATTATTAATTAGGTAATTGTCTTTAACAGCAGGTGGCAATTCTCTTGCACGTTTATCTAATAAGTTTATAAGACAAAGGGGTTGGGTAATTACTTTTTCAATCTCAAGCCACGGTGTCACATCTTGTTCACTTGCCCACTCTGAAACAATTCTAGCATGAATAGACAGTACATAGTTCTCAATCTTTGGTAAGCCCCACCCACCCTGTTGTTTTGGAAGTTGTAAAGTATCCATTTTAAGCTTAGGTTTTCTGCCTGCCCAGATAAAGTCTGATATCAGTTTATTAATGTCCTTAAGATCATTTGGATTCAAAAACACGAAGAGCATTGACACTGGATAAGAAATTTTTGGGAGTATTATCATTTTAATAAGGTTAATCCTACCAAGCATTGATAAAGGAAGCTTTTTCCATCTTGTAACTTTTTCTTTTATGTGACCAACTAAGGGATTGATATTCTCCGCATACAACTGATCAATTTTGGGTGTGATTTTTATTCCTAGATACTTAAATCCTTTAGGTGCCCAGCGAAAGGGTTTAACGTAGGCAGGCTCGACCTGAACACCGTTTGTTAAAGGCATTATTTCTGACTTTTCAAAATTTACCTTATATCCTGATATTTGTCCAAATTCTTTAATACAATCAATCAATGCTGGGATTGATTTATCCGGGTCTGTCAAAGTTAAAAGAATATCATCGGCATATAATAAAATTTTGTGCTGTTTTGTTCCTATTAAAGTTCCTCTTATATTTATATTCTGTCTGACGGCTAGCAAGCGGCTCTATAGCCAGTGAAAACAGCAAAGGTGATAAAGGACTGCCCTGAGCAGTACCACGTGTAATTTTAAATGGTGCAGATAAAAGACCGTTTGTCAAGACAGAGGCTACAGGCATCTTGTACAGGATCTTCACCCAGTCTATAAAAGTGGATTTAAAACCAAATCTTCTTAGCACTTGAACATGTACTCCAATTCAACACGATCAAAGGCTTTTTGGCATCCATTGAAACAATGGCGCCTGGTATTTGATGGTGATTAAGATGATTGATAATATTAATCAAGCGTCTTGTATTATTTGAGGATAACCCTTAATAAATCCAGTCTGGTCTGTGCCTACTATGTCTGGTACAACCCGCTCTAATCTGTTGGCCAACACCTTTGACAATATTTTCATGTCTACTCCTAGCAAGCTTATTGGCCGATAGGAAGAAGGTAGTTCTGGGTCCTTATCTGTTTTTGGTATAACTGTAATATTTGCAATATTCATAGTCCCCGGAAGACTTGAGTATTCAAAGGATGCATTAAATACTCTCTGTAATAGCTTATTAATCTTGCCTTTCAAAACCTTAAAAAACTCAACGGGATATCCGTCAGCTCCAGGGCTTTTGCCCGATTGGAGTGATGAAATGGCTGTATCAATTTCTAACAATGTAATGGGACCCTCCAGTAAGTTAGCCTGGTCTTCAGTTAGTCGTGGTATATTCAAGCTATTTAGAAAGTAACAATCCTTTAGTTTATCACAGTCAGACTCAGAACTATACAGTTCCTCATAAAATTGTCTAAAACACTCATTAATGTATTTATTATCCATATGTCGCTGACCATTATCATCCTTAACTGCAGAGATAAAGAATTTAGGGGGGGCATTGTTTGCCAGCCTCGCCAAGAATTTGTTTGGTTTATTGCCAAATTCGAATAGTTTTTGTTGTGCAAATAACATATCCTTCTCAGCTTTCCTTGTTATTAAGTCACTTAACCTGTCCCTGGATGTCTTTAATTTCTTAAGGACTTCGTCTGATTTTGATGCATAATATTCTTCTTCCAGTCTTTTAATTTTTATTTCAAGGTCGTTTTGTAGTATTAATCGTTCCTTCTTTTACGGCTTGTATATGAGATTATAACTCCTCTCAGGTAGGCTTTATAAGCATCCCATACAATTCTAGGGTCAGCGTCCTCTTTATCATTGATATTTAGATACAAATCTGTTTGTTCTTCTAATAGTTTAATGAAACTGTCATCAAAAAGTAATAGCCTGTTTAACTTCCAATAAATAGTTTGTTTTAGTGGTCTGGGCGGTTGCATCTCTAAACTAACAGGAGCATGATCAGAAATGGCAATAACTCCTATATCTGACTTCTCCACTAGATGGGCCAAATGCCTTGAGATAAATATATAATCAATGCGGGACATTGATGAATGAGGTAAGGAGTGAAATGTAAAACTTTGTGTTGAAGGATTCAAATGCCTCCAAATATCTAGCAGGCCGATTTCCTCTAATGTGTTATTAAGCGATCTTGCGCTTTTAGACTGAGTGTTCTGAGCTGGGCTCCTGTCTAAAAAAGGACAAAGAGAACAATTAAAATCGCCTCCTATCAAAATGTTTGAGGAATCCATTTCAACAAGCCGGTCAAAAAGTAAGGCAGAGAAATCATCATCGTTTACGTTAGGACTATAGATGCTACCCAGCAAAATAATTTCCCCATAAAGCGTTCCTTTAGCTAAGATGATTCTCCCCTCCGTATCCTTATATGTGTCTGTAACAATTAACGGCAAATTTTTATGTATCAATATTATTACCCCCCTCTTACTTGTTGAATAAGATGAGTAATAAACCTGACCAACCCACTCCCTGAGATATTTATTATGTTCATTGTCGCTGAGGTGTGTTTCCTGTAAAAAAGCTATTTGGATTTTGTCCTTTTTTAAACAGTTTAATATAGCTTTCCTTTTCACTGGGTTATTGGATCCCTTAACATTCCAAGTACAAATTCTAATACTCATTACTAAATATAATCTACTTTATGTACTTAATGCTGTATTCAAAAGATAGATATAGTTATGTTTAGTCCAGTCCCAACATTTAACTCTACCTGTGCTGATAAAGAAAACAAAAATTCCAAGCAAAAACAAAACACACAGCTTGGAGTAACGAACAGTGATCTAAGTATCCACAACAAACCCATTAACAGATGGAAGTTACCAAAACCAAAAACAAACTTGTCATACTCTTATCAAGGAGTATCCAACTGGGGTCTCAGCGAGTCGAATAAGGATTATCAATACAAAGAAAAAGAAAAAGAAAGCAAAAAACCTTCCCAACTGGGTCATTGGTCAATCAAGCCTTGTGATAACACTAATTAAAATTAGAGCAGCTACGGGCTGAGTGTCTCTTAACCCATAGCATGACTTAACGGATAGTGAAGCCCAGTATTATATTTGTCAAAGCATTCGTCTAAGCGCTATTTAAGTTCTGTCCTTCGTCGTCTGAGCTTAGTAATAGTCAAACGTTGCTATTACTGAAACACAGTTTAATTTATTTACCTGTGTCTAATCTCTCAGTCAGGCCTTCAATGTAATTGTTTACATCTTTCATGTTGGAGAGTGTTTTCATAGTCCCATCATGCTGATAGATCCGTATTACTGCCGGGTATACAAAAGCATATCGGATGCCCGCTTCCCGTAATCTCCGCCGGGCACTTGCCGACTCTTGCCTCTTCTTGATCACTTCAGCCGAGAAATCTTGGTAAAAGGACACCTCCTGACCGTCCACTGTCAGCCTGTTCTTGTTCCGTGCTGCAAAAGGATCTTCTGTTTATCGATGTAGTTGTGTAGTCTCACTAGGACCGCACGAGGGCCGCTTTTCTCTCTTCCTCCAAGCGCAGGTCCAGTGCGATGGGCTCTCTCAATCTTGACCCTGTCCTGCTGCATATCCAGAACTTCAGGAATCCATTTCTCAAAGAACGTAACTGGATCTTTCCCCTCAAGACCAGTTTTAAGCCCTGTGATCTTAATATTTTGGCGACGACTCTGATTCTCATAATTATCAAGGCGTTCCAGTGCTTTTTTGAGAGCATTTTCCAAAGATTCAAGTTTCGGCCCAGTTACCGTTGACACATCCTCAAGATCAGATACGCGATTTTCTATAGCCGTCACTCTTTCCAAAATGCCACCTAATTTCTCAGACAGTTCCGTAACTGGTTTAACAACAGCAGCAAGTTTAGCGTCTAGCATTTCAGCAATGTTGGTGGTCACTCTCTCAACCAATATGTCATCTCTGTGGAGGCTGACATTCTCCGGGTCCCCTTCACATTCTGTAGCCGCCAGCTCCGTCTCATGCTCGGCCTCGTCGTGTTCATTGTCAGCTTGGCTAGCAGCAATGACCGTCACATTAGCAGTGCTATTAGCATTAGTCTTGCTAACCGTTTTCTTTCGTCCGTCTCTCTTCTTACTCGATGCGGGCAGTGCAAAAAAGTTATCCAGGGACATTTTGACACTTATTACAGCTGTTGCAGTGAGTCACAAGGCGAAATTATTGCTTAAAATACTTATTTTACGTCAACCCAGTGGGGAGGCGAAAAAAGTGCGTCTATCTAGTTGCAAGCATCACGTGATCCCCGAGAAAATTATTTTTAATCAACTGTCCGATTATCTTTCATAATCTCTTATCTCAATGTCAATCAGGATTCAGAAAATACTTCTCAACCTCCATTGCACTTTTGAAATTTACCAATGACATTTTTTCTAATTGAGACAATAATAAATGTACTAGAGCTATCTTCATAGATTTAACTAAAGCCTTCGACCTTGTTGACCACTACCTGCTCCAGACAAACTATATAACATCGGTCTTTCTAGATCAGCTCTTCTTTGGGTTAATTCTTATTTCCACCATTGTCGCCAATGTCAGTCAAACTTTACAATCATAGACAGAGGCATTCCTCAAGGTTCCTCTTTAGGACCTTTTATTATTTTCAATTTTTATTAATGATCTCCCACTTTGCTGCTCTGACTGTAATATTCATCTATATGCAGATGATACCGTAATCTACTGCTCTAAACGTGCCATCTCTGACATCAGTAATTCCTTATAACAGGACTTTAACTCCGTGCAGCGGTGGTTACTAGTATCCAACAAACTACTCATTAACAAAACTAAATCATACTCCACGCTGTTTCAGAGAAAATGTAAATCACCTTCTAGCACTAACCTAAAACTGAGTTTCTTAGATAAGTCCCCCTTGAGTCTGTTGATACATTTAAATACCTCGGAGTCTGGTTTGACTCTGAACTTTCATTTAAAACACATGTGCTTTCCATCACAAATAAACTTAATTACCGGTTAAAAATCTTATACCAGTCAATTAATTGTTTTAATTTTCATGTTGAAGAGGAAGAGAATAGTTTCTCAATTATTACTTCCCATCTTAGATTATGCAGACATTGTATTTGAAAACTCTACAGCCTCCTGCCTTCACATCACTGTGAAATGTATGTACAGCCGTCCTGTCTCAAACTTTCAGCCAGAAGGCAATATCACTGGCTCCAATTCATTTTTAAAAGTATTCATTTTTGTTACCCCATGTATCTTAAACAGTAACTTGTACCTTTTAGCTCTTCATATAACTTACGCCACAGAGAATATCCTTTTTTTTTACATTTCTTAGAGTCAAAAAAGAACTTGGGAAATTTGCTTTTCAATTTAAGGCTCCCAATGACTGGAATAGACTTCCTGCCTATATCCGATCCATAAATTCTTTTCAGATGTATTGATTTGTTCTTTTATCTCATTTGCAAAATGTTTTTGACTACTTGTACTGTTTGTAAATAATGTTTATTATGTTTACTATTATTTTTGTAACTGAATTTTGATAGAGGGGGGGCTATGAGAGCTTGTGAGTGTAGTGTTGTGTGTGGAGTATGTGCATTTATTTAAGTTAATTTTATTTGAAATGTTCATTTTCATGTTGTGTACTGTATACGTTATAATGGCACTGCTGTCTGCAGTTACCTGTTCAACCAGAGGACCCCCTCGAAAACGAGATGATTCTCAAGGGATTATTCCTCACGAAAATGTGAATAAATAAATAAATATTTAATCCTGGCTCTTTTATTTTGCCAAATATATTATGGACCCTGGAAGGGCTGCCCTTTGTCACCGGTCCTGTTCATTATCTTTATGGACAGGATTTCTAGGCGCAGCCAGGGGCCGGAGGGTGTCTGGTTTGGGGACCACAGGATCTCGTCTCTGCTTTTTGCAGATGATGTTGTCCTGTTGGCTCCATCAAGCCAGGACCTTCAGTGTGCACTGGGACGGTTTGCAGCCGAGTGTGAAGCGGCTGGGATGAGGATCAGCACCACCAAGTCTGAGACTATAGTTCTCAGTCAAAAAAGGTATCTTGGGGTCTTGTTCACGAGTGAAGGAAGGAAGGGAGCATGAGAGGAGCCAGCTGAGGTGGCTCGGGCATCTGTTTCGGATGCCTCCTGGACGCCTCCTAGGGAGGTGTTCCGGGCATGTACCACCGGGAGGAGACCCGGACACGCTGGAGGGACTATGTCTCTCGGCTGGCCTGGGAACGCCTAGGTATACCCCCAGAAGAGCTGGAGGAAGTGTCTGGGGAGTGGGAAGTCTGGGCGTCTCTGCTTAGACTGCTGCCCCCACGACCCGGCCCCGAATAAGCGGTAGAAGATGGATGGATGGATAGAGATATACTGTATTTTGAAGAATGTAGGCTATGTGAGAGTAACATGTATGTTTGTAGTTTAACTTATTAACAAAATTAAATCTGTAAGGTAAAGGTTAACAAAATTAAGGACAGAGTAATTAAAAGAATAGCCTAAAAGATTAGAAGGTTAGCACAGACATAATAACAATTTTAACAAATTACATTTGCATCACTGAATGTTTTTGTTAATATAAATTAAAATTATATGTGTTACTATTTTTGGGCCGGGGCCGTAGAAGTTTGTTTATATCACAGTATACCCACTACAAAAATGTAAACTACACCACTGTGGCACACTAGTAATGGTCATTACTCCAGCTGATGTTTTGACACACTCACTGCCAAACTTTCACCACTGAAATCGGATTTGAGTTGTATTGTGACAGTCACACTTTTCCCAGGTACAGCAGCAATATTCTGCCGCTCCACATACAAACTTGGTACACACAGAAACATTCTCCATTAATGACACAATTTGTATCAAACATCTACATTATCCATTGTCTTACCTGGGGTGATATTTTGTGTTTCAAATCCCCCCATGGCTTTGACACCCCACACAAGTAACAAGTATTAACTGTCAGGTCTCCAATAGTCACAGTGAAGACATGCTGCAGTGTATCATCAATAACTGAATACTTCTCTGAACCACCTGTTCGGTCCGTTTCTGCAACTGGAGTGCAGGTTTTCCACAAAGACTTTGAAATAAATGTTTTAGTCGGACATGTACTACAGGTAATATATATTATTATTATAAGAGGGAAATGTTTGAGAGCATCATGTCCTTATGTGGTTAATTAGCAGCGGAAATATTCTTGTAACCTTGCTTCCTCATTTTAGCAGTGGTGTACTAATACTGGCAGCTACCTTTATTACATGTAGATTACATACATGTAAGGAACAGACATGTAGAGGAATACATTAGGCTTTATTATGAATATTTAGAATGTAAACATGATCTTTTTTTTTTTTTAAAGGGCCATAAGGGTGTATGCAAATATGCTGTTTTCCATGCTAAAGCTATTGTGAAAGATTCATAAAAGTACATATTTTTGGGTAATTAAAACATTCCACTGACTAGATAATATGAAGTAGACACCTAATTTTTTTTTACTATTTGCTTCTCTTAAATATAAAAATAATAAAATATGCAAATAACAACATACGAACCATAGATTGTATAATAACGAACACGTAAACCATGCTTTAAAAAACTACAAACTTTCCACAATGGCCGCCCAGATGACGTAACCGTTGTCTTCTTTTGATGACGATTTTACGTAACTTTACTTGCGCGAAATACAAAGCGACACGGAAACAGAAGTAGTGCTCTGGTATATTCCCTTCGTGTGTTAAGGAAGTTCTGGTTTCCTGTTCGGTAATGGAGTACGGTAAAGAGAGAGTGGTCGCGTTGGTGGACATGGACTGCTTTTACGTTCAGGTGGAGCAGCGTCTTAACCCGGCTCTGTCCAACAAACCCTGTGTGGTGGCCCAGTACAAGACGTGGAAGGGAGGCGGGTGAGTGTTTCTGACGATCAAAACCTGGAAACGTGTTTTTAACATTTACAGTAGGCAACATTATTGATCCATATAATCTGTGCTTCACATCATCTCATCAGTGAGTAAAAGTTAAATAAACTGTCTTCTATGTAGTTTTGCTGGGTGTTTTGTTCTGTGTATTCTGTGATATGTAACTTATGTATATATATATTATTGGTTAAGAGCTGCAGTCAAAAAACGCCTCTCATTAACATAGACAGAGGGCAGTTGATGTACAAATACAAACTCCTCCCCATTGTTCCAGAGGGCCATGTATGTAATGAAAAAGGGATTGCTTCAATGGGAAGAGTTACATTTTCACTTTAAGTAGTTTCCCCTTGAGTTGTTTTAAAACAAAAAATAATTTATTTAGCAAAGCAAAAAGTAAATGCTGCCACATTTATTTTCTTTTGATCTAAGACTTCCTGGTGCCTGTTCAATTGTATGGTCCATCATCCAAACAACTATCGTGTGCTTTATAAACTGCCAACTAATATAACTACACCCAATAACCACCCTTTATTTTGCATTAACATGGTGTCATTTCTTGATGTAATCTACCACACTGTGTTCAGTATCATAGCTGTGAGTTACGAGGCCAGAGCGCATGGGGTCACTAGGAACATGTGGGTGGACGATGCAAAGAAACTCTGTCCAGATCTCCAGGTGGCCCGAGTCCGCGAGTCTCACGGCAAGGCAGATTTAACGCAGTAAGTTCCAGCCCAACATGAATTATATATCGCCCACACTTGCATTTTTGTTCTTTCTTTTGTGTAATATGTGTCTTCTGCAGTTACAGAGAGGCGAGTGTGGAGGTGATTGAGGTAATGTCCCGGTTTGCTGTAATCGAGAGGGCCAGCATTGATGAGGCCTACATGGATCTCACTTCTGCAATCCAGCAGCGATTAAAAGACATGACCAGCAAGCAGATAGAGCCCCATCTGCTGAAGACCACCTATGTACAAGGTTACCCACAAGATCAAGATGATGAGGAAGTATCTGCACAGGCATCTCCCTCAGATAAAGGTTTGCTGGTAAAAGATGTAAGAAATCTGAAGCAACTTGCATCTTGCAGTTTGTTAATCTCATGTCCACTGTTGGTGTCCACAGAGACCCAGAGGTCCAGAGGTTTAGAGCAGTGGTTGTCTAACCTACCTGCCCCACTGTCGGTGGAGCAGTGCCCGGCAGACCTCCAGCTCACCATGGGAGCAGTCATTGTTGAGGAGATGAGAGCAGCTGTGGAGAAAGACACAGGGTTTAGTTGTTCAGCAGGAATATCACACAATAAGGTTTGTTATCACAGCTCATAAATTATTTTTACATCGACTTATTTAGCTTGACAGATTGTGTGACGTTTGCAGGTGCTGTCCAAACTAGCTTGTGGTATAAATAAGCCTAATCGACAAACCATTCTGCCCATGGACTCCGTAGCAGAGCTGTTCAACTCTCTGCCCATCAGTAAAATGTAAGTTCACATTCACATTCATAATAAGCTAAGTCCAGTTTATGTTCATGAATAACTTACTGACTCAAGATTTGGAGATGGTCTCTGAGCACTGGACAGTGGCTGCCCACTGCTAATGCTACATTTGTTAAATGCCAAGAATTAAATTCATAAAAAGTTTATATGGGTACTATAGCGTAATAAAGTAAATGGTTACTTGATTACAAATATTTTTTTTAAAAACATGTATTTTACACATTTTATTCACACAGTCGTAACCTTGGAGGCAAACTGGGCACATCTATTACTGAAACCTTGGGGATAGAAAAAATGGGAGAACTCAGACAATTCTCTCAGGCTCAGCTGGGAGAACACTTTGGTGAAAAAACAGGGTAAGACTGAGTAATTTGTAACTCTATAGACTTAAGGTAACTAATGCATTTACCATTTAATATCACTGATTTGCAGCCAGTGGCTATATGACTTGTGTCGAGGAATTGAGTCTGAAGCAGTAAAGCCCAGGCACCTTCCCAAGTCAATAGGTTGCAGTAAGAATTTCCCTGGAAAAACCTCACTGGCTACAAAAGACCAGGTACTGACACTTAGTCATGTTGAATGAAAATCGTGGTATGTTTCTAATAATATTTTAAACTATTGTTGTTTTTACTATTTAATGATCTGTGAAATGATTTTTGTAGGTGCAATATTGGCTTCATCAACTGGCTCTTGAGCTGGAGGAAAGACTGACTAAGGACAGAGATGTGGTGAGCCACGTTTCCAGTTTAAATATTATAACAGATAAATACATTTAAGTTTTGCATTTCATACAAGTTTCTACTTTCTCATGATCAAGAATGGTAGGGTGGCAAAATTGTTAACAGTTGGTGTACGTCAACTTGGAGACAAGAGGCCAAGCAGTTTCTCTCGCTGCTGTGCTTTGGTCCGCTACGAAGCAAGCAAAATTTCAAGTGACAGCTTTTCCATTATTAAGAGTCTGAACACAGCAGGGAACCACCAAGCAGCCTGGTAATAAAGTTTAAAATGGTAGAAAATAAAAATATTAAGTCCAAAATGTTGATCTTTTGTACTATTGTTTCACTAGGACTCCACCCCTCACCTTACTCCACCTGTCAGCAAGCAAATTCAGTGATGCACCATCAGCACGGGGGATTGCTGGCTTTCTTTCCAGTGAGGCCTCTTCAACACAGTTTCTTTTTTCTACCACTCAATCTACAACCCAAGTTTCCTCTGAAGTGAAAAATGACACGCCACCCAAGAGACTGGGAAGTATTGAATCCTTATTTCAAAAAGCTGCAGAAAAACACAAACATCAAATGTCAATACAGGCAGAAGAGGATGAGGGGAGTGAGTCTGAAAACACTGCACAAACACCTTCATCCTCCGTTTCTCAGGACATACCAACTACTGTAACTGAGAGTCAGAAAAGTTCCAGTTCTTCTTTCAGGGTTGGTACCACAAGCCACAACCCTGGTATCTCCTCTTTCTTCCTCAGTAAGAAAATAGAAAGAAACTTACAATCATTGTATTCTAGTGTACATAAATCAGAAACTGTGTTCTGTCCTGATCTTGCCAGTAAAGCCACCTCTGTTGCTCTTGAGGCAGACTTTCAGACAAACCTTACAAATGAAAACCTTAGCTCCAACTCTACATTTCAAGAAGTACCTTGCAGTGAACTTGATGTTGATTCAGATAAAAATGATTTGACACCAGGGTCTACTAGTATTTCTGACGACCTGTCTAAACTCTCTGGTAAGATCGACAAAGAAGACCTGCTAACCTGTGAAAAATGTGGACAGGAAGTCTTGGTTTGGGAAATGCCTGAACACAATGACTATCACTTTGCAATGGAGCTTCAGAAATCACTGTCATCATCTTCCAGTTCTCCCTCCACCTCCTCTTCCTCAGTGCCTCAAGCTGCCCACAAATTAGTGTCGGCAGTTGGTAAAACGAAAAGCAAAAGACAAACAGGACCTCAAAACAAACGACGGCGATCTGTAGGTGGAAATACAGGAACATTGGATTCATTTTTAAAAAGAAGCTGACAATGTACAGATTACACAACATGCAATGATAAGTATATTATATAATTTTTGTACATAAATACCATGACCTGCTATGAATATACTGCTATAATTTTGCTTTGTTGTATATGCACAGTTAAGAATTGAATAACTGTAAAGTATAAATGAAGACCCCAAATAATTACTTTAATATAAAAAGTAAATTAAAATTATTCAGAATGTTTGGCACCCACCATAAACAGCTTTAGTTATAAGTAATTTTTCAAAAACACATTTGCTTCATTCATCTTGGTGTCTCACAAAGCCTAAATAATTAAAATGACATTAAATACACAAACTTACTTTTATCATTTATAACATACGAGTCGGTAATACAAGAATTATCACTTGCAATGGACTACCAATGACATGCCTGATAACACACTACTTTAGTTTAATGGAAAAAAAGAAAAAAACAAAACAACCTCTGTTTAGATTTTGAAGTTTTTTTATTCTAATACATTCTAATACATTAATTGGATCTGTACATAAATATTGCATTTCACCCAAATGATTATAATAGAACATTACATTTTCAGTCAGGTCAACTTATACCTATTCAATTAAAATAAGTGAAAATGTTAAGTTTAATTTGTAAAATTCAAAACCACTAAAAATATATAAAATACCTCGCAGATGCATTAACCTTAAATGCAGAAATCTACAAATTGTTTGGTTTAATGCTTTATAGCTTTACCCTCCCTCAGTGTGCAAAAACAGGAGAGGTGTAATAAAACATTTAACTAGTCCTCCCTATCAAAAGTGTCAGTGGGAAAACGAGTAGAATCAAGTCAATATGCAATAAAAGGACAAAACCAGCCCCGAACAAGATAAACTATTAACATTTAACTACTAATAGTCTTATTCAAAATCTCAGAAGCTGCACTATTGAGTAGCACCAACTCAAGTAGTTTAACTGTTGTCAAAGTCAGGGCTTTTATGGAAGATTGTTGAAACAGTAGTTTCATTAGGCACCTTGTAAAACCTCCTCAGAGGCTGTGACATCAGTAACAAGGGGCAACTGCAGGTGCCACACACATAATTGCTTTTCAACAGAGCTACATGAAGGCAGTTATGCATACTGGATAATGCATAATCAAAAACATCTTTGGGCAACTTTCCGTCATAAACCTCAGCAACAGACGCCTCCACTGGGGCAGTTCTGTCAAAAGTGGCAGTTATTTAAACAAACCTGAGTAACTAAAAGCACTTGAAAGACAGTTGGGTAATAATGTGACTTATCTCCGCAGGTTGAAATACAAACTGGGTTAGAGTGACACTCAACCATCTATCTTTTCAGAAAGTGGCTTATCAGACAGACTGAAGAGCAGTGTCTGTAGTCATATTAGCACAATCTAGAAAATGAATGTGTGTATTAAAAATAGTCAATGAAGTCAAAGGCAAGTCTCGGGCACTATGCTGGTAACAAAAGTGACATCAATGGATTTTGGTACGCAGGCTAAAATACACACCCTCCTTAAGTCCGTGACAGCACACACATTTTTGTGACAATTAGGTTTGTAAATGTCTGCCCTGTGTTCAGGGTGACATCTGTGTTTCAGAGCAAGTGGTCATGTGCATCTCATTAGGAAGTGCTTTAGGAGTGCATGTAGCTTGTGTTAATCAGTACCGAAACGAAGAGATACTGGCACTTTGTTTTTTGGGTGGGACAGTGCCCTCTATCTGGGACCTCTAGGCCCCATCCTCCTCTCTTTGGGCTGATTTGTATTGGACAGTGGGTTGCAACTTAGTCACATGTCCAATGCCTTTGGTAACACCTTCTCTGAAGAGTATCTTCGCTCCCACTTTTAGGTACTCGGGATGTTTGATGAACTTAAAGCGAACTTCTGCTTTTTCACCCGTCCTCAGCTCCTCCTGTGGTAAGATAGCAGGAATTATGAAAACACCAGAGCGTTAGACAAATATTAGACCTAAGTCCCTCTTTATAATATCTGACCTAAAGTCAATACTGACCTTGCCATACACTGCTTCCACAATAGCAGTTTGTCTCACATTCCCAATGTGCACAGTCACCTGAAAACCTTTGTGGAAGGTCTTGGCATGGAAAAGTAACACAATCTCAGCCTCAAATGTCCAGCAGATAGTAGGATCCATCTCTGGACTGACCATCACCATGCCCTGTTAAAGAACAAATATATTAAATATTGTGCCCTAATATATTTACTTAATTTATTAGCTGTTTTCTGTCTTTGTTCTGACCTTTCGTAAAAGTGAGCGGTCAAAATCTCCGAGAGCAAGCGTAGCAGCCTGGCCGGCCCTTAATACCCTGCATGCCGAGCGATTCCTCTGGATGCTGCCGACAGTCAACTTGTGGAACTGTCCTACATCTGTAGGCCCTACCACAAGGTCATCTCCCTCACGACATATACCACTGTTCAGTCAAACAGAACTTAATTATTGTTTCCCATATAATATTTTGATATCTTAAAATATCATTAAAACACTGTCTTCATTGTAAATGTGTTGCATCATACATACATCAGTAAATGCCAGATAACCTTTAGGAACAATGACATTGTGCATTTATAATATATATATTATGTTCACCAACCTGTACAGAGTACCTCCCACAACAGTTCCGACCTCAGGAACAGAGTAGATCTCATCCACCTATTAAAACAGTTATTATAGTATCACTGTGACTCAAGAAGTGAGTCTAGACTTTAGTAATCTAAAACCAACCTGAAACTCAGTTAGTTGTTGCATAAGCTCCTCCTGTTCTTTACTGTTGCTGAGAGGAGGGATAATGTTGAAGAAGACCTTAAGCAGGTCTAAACTCTCTCCGGACACACTGGACAATGTGAAGATTGGCGTGATACTAAAAGTAAAAATAAAAATGTTGCTGCCATATCTGTTGAACAAAGAACTCTTAAAGCAAGTCAATAATGTGTATTCATACCTGGGTGACTGGGCAAACTGCTGTGCGGCTGTGACGGCATCATCCTTATTTCCTACCACCATTGGCACCTTGTTGCATCCTGGCTGCTTCAGGACACGCTCTAGCTGCCGCACTGTGCGCTCTACGGTAGCTCGCGCACAAAGGTCCACCTTACTAATGACAATGAAGATGGGAACCTTCAGAGCCATGGCCAATCCAAGATGCTCTCGCGTTGTACCAGCTGTTAAAAAAGAGAGACGAGCAGAATTACATCAAGGCTAGTATTGTATGCCATGTTTATCAAAAACAAAAAAATAAGAAGTTTCTCAAGACAAAGATTCTGTTCGAAACTAAAATTATGTTTTCCTGTTGTGGCCATTGTATGATATTACAATCAAGTCAATGAAGTATTTTTTGTATGTGAATATTTGAATAGGTAAAAGCTGCTGTCAGAAGAATCAGGTATTCAAACCCACGCCTCCAGGAGAGACTGCAGTCTGAACCGCTCAGCCATCAAGTTCCAAGATTAGCACAGGCAGGAACAGTGTCAGATATGCAATCAGCTGTGGCTTGTGACACTTCTTTGGTGGGGGCATGAGTTGTGGCTTGTGACTACATTATGGCGCCAAGACTGAGATTATTTTAGTGTATTTCAGTTGACCTGTCCATATGTTAAAATATGCATATAATATATAAGAGGGCATTTTATTAGGATTTTAAATAAGAGCAGGTGTTGTCAGTAGATGTTAAAGAAGTTCATACATTGGCCACAATGTAGGCATCTTCTTCAGAAATTCATGTGTAATTAGTCACATTTGTGATATAATTAGCTATAAGTATACAACTATGATTTAACCTACCACCAAGCAGTGATTTAATAAAGTTAATAACTGTTAGAAGTGGGATCTAAACACACGCCTCCAGAGGAGACCTGAACGCAGCGCCTTACCTCTTTAAAACAGTGACCCAAGATAACTTCTAAAAGCAGTAGCGAGGTCAATACATATATACACAAACTGACAGCCATGTAGAATTTCTCATGACATACAAGTTCTGCTGTCACGAACTTAAACAAATATAAAGGTATATATATTGAACCTGTGACTAAAGCTTAGATTTCTTTTGGAGGTCGTACAGGAACATCATCCTAAAGAACATGGCTTGTGGGTCAGGTTACTCTGTCAACAAAGCTGGCATGAAAGTATTTGGACTGGCCTACATAACTCAGGAGAAATGTACTCTCTGACCGTCGCAGTCTATGAGGAGAATGAGCCCTTTACCTCTTTGACGTGGCAGACAGAGCTAGGCCTACACGTTACACAAATACATTACTGTGTTTCACAATTAAAGCCAGAGTTCTTGGGTTGCTCGCACCATGTTCTCTGGCTGTTTCTGCCCATTCCTTGACTTTATCCATTTAAACAAACGTAAAGTGCCTACATATGAACATATAAATCTGATCATTAAGTTACAGGTTTAAGCTTTAAAAATGCTAATAAGATTGATGAATACATTTGAGGCGTGGGAACTCCACTTGCTCCAGTGTGTTTGACATTTGTTATAGCGTTTGTGTTTCTTTTTTGTGCTGTTTATTAGTAATCTGTATTAAAAGACATATTCAAGCATGTGGTTTTTGCGAGCATGTTTTTTGCCACGGTTTCTTGTGCCGGGGTAGAGATTGACATCTATTACAATTATAATAAACAGTAGATGACATCATAAAACATGTTTTTTCACAAATACTATTTGGGGTTTAGACCATTTTCGCCAACTAGAAGAAAAAAAAGAATTGGGTACAAAAGCCTGATAGCAGCATGGTAATGGTAAGGAAAGAAAATAAAATGTAATAATGTTATCTTAGGGTGCATTCACACTTGCCGTGTTTGGTGCGGTTCAAGACGGTGCGGTTACTTTGTTAGGGCCGTTCACTTGGATAAAAGTGAATGCTCCAGACAAACCTCAGTGCGCACCAAACATGAAGACCCCTTCAAAACAGAAGTCTCAGAGTGCTTCCAAGAGAACTCAGATATAGTTCGATTAAGGTGTGAACGTCACGCAGGACATAGACAAGCTCAAACAGGAAAATCTTCATAAATTGGCAACAAAAACAAAAAGGCCAAGGTTTAGCTTTCCCAAGGTCGGAAAAGAAAACAAACCAAAACAATATTGTCCAACTAAATAAAAGCGAAGAGGTAAAATGCTATTATAAAATGCCTTATTAGCATTTGGGCTAACAGCCCTTAGTGTGTTCCTTAAAAAATGCATGTTTTTCCATTTGGTCCGCAGTTTAAAATGCCAGCTGTGAACGCTCGGTGGACCAAGGTTTTTAGCTAACCAACTAAACTAAATAAATTTTAGTTTGTTTTCTGTTTTGGTGCAAACTAATGAAGTGGACTACAAGTGTGAACACACCCTTAAAACACGATTGCTACATTACATAACATTGTCAGTTAACCAACCATTAGAACCATACTAAAGATCGATAACTACGGTATACTTAAGTATAGTTAAGAACTATAATAAAAACAATAAAAATGTATTCTTTATTGTCATCTTATTTTCCCACTCATATCATTCTATTACATGCTGTAAAGTAATATTTTCATTTAGAAAAAAGGAATTAATTTATTTCTTTTTCTTTAAATTACTAAATTATGGCTTAACCTATAGCCAAGTTCTATTGTCTAATAAGTTATCAGTTATCAGAAGTTAGACAGCTGGGAAACTAATCTAAATCTGGCCATTTAGTTGTAGAATTATTTTTAATCAATCTATCAACATAGACTGATCTATCTATTTATACATCAAATAAATTTTAGCTATTACTCGCCTTTTCTTATTTTGCAAAAATACAGGACTATACATTAGCTAGTTTTTTGCCACAAGAGGTCTTTGTGATAGTGATAGTATTGAGGAGCAGGTTGGGGTGTAAAATGTTTTTGTTATTTGGAACACTTGAAATATTTAAAGAAAAATCTGTAAAAATGGGTCAAACCTGTCTGTATATGGGACATGCCTGTAATGTCTTTGCTCTTTGCACAAAGTCAGCACAGTTTATAAGAACAGTATTGGGTTACTGCTCTTGGCAGGGGTCAGGTTTACAACATCTCAGCTGGTGGATCAGAGGACTGTGACATGGACAGAATGACAGATATTCTAGGACAAGTAGTGGCAGGCAGAACAAGAAGTAAGGTAATGACGAGAAGGGCAGGCTGTTATATAAGATTATCAGATGTCAAGTTCCAAGCCACAGCTGATCAACTTCACTGTGGAGGTGTACACAAACAAACTGTACTGGTAGTTGGTGCTTAATTTTCTGTTGTAACCATAGATTGTAAAATAATTAACGCAGAATAATTCTTACCAATGCCTGTGTTTGCACTGACGACCAGCATAGCAAAATCGGGACAGTAGCTGGTAAGGCCAAAGATGGTGGTCTTTAGATATTTGTGGTGACCTGCCAAGTCAATGAACGTAATCATTTTAGAGGCACTCTCACAAATCTCCTCTGCAGTCCGTGACTCACTGTAATTTACAACCTAAAAATAAAATAGAAAAGTTTGCAACAGTAATTACAAAGAATATGTAAGGAGTGCATTGTTTTATTTATTTGGTATTTTGTTATTATTGCTATCACACCTCTCCTTTGCTGTTAAAGCCAAGTATCTCAAAGCTGATGCTTGAAGTGCGTCCAGTCTGGATTTCATGGAGATGTCTGAAGAGGTTTAGCCTTGCTCGTCCACGTCCATTGTCCAGTTCACCCTGTGTCAGTACGCCCAATAAAGTTGACTTTCCTGAGTCAACATTACCAAGCACAGCTACCCGCAAGTCCAAGAACTGAGAAAAAATGCACCGCAAAGGTCTATAAAACAAGGCATTTAGTACAGAACCAAAGTGGTGGAACAGTATTTACCTGTTGGTCATCCGGCACCTTGCGTATGAGAACTTCGGCAATGCTTCGAGGCACATCAGAGTCCTCATCAATTTCACTTTGTCTGAGGACAGTAATGTCAGCTCCAACTCTAACAGAAAGTAAAAATTTAAATAAATATGATACAGAATTTAAAGTCAGAGGAAAGACGTGAAATTGGCCAAGTTTTTCCTGATTCAAGTTAATTTGAGTAGTTTACTTCGCTGCCAGTTGATGGAGGGTCTTTAATGACGTCCTCATATCTTCTTCTGGTAGTCCCACAAGCATGCCATTATCTTCAACACCAATCTGATAGACAGCCTCGCCTCGACCCTCTTGAAGACGCCACTTCATTTGTGTTGCCAAGTGCTCAAAGCGGTATTGAGTCGGATTCACCAGCTTCAACTAGACATCCATGATACATAGAAAATGAGAAATTGTTTGCATTTAATGATATGCTTAGCTATTTTACTGTAGCAAATGGCTTTACAATTTATGCAAGTATAATTGTGTTTAATATTTATAATATTAAATTAATGTTATAACAACATACTGTTATAAATCCACATTGTACAACTGTGAAACTGTACAACCAGTTGGCTTACCTTGTACTCTATGTTTCCCTCTTCAGCCTAAGAGAAGGGACAGAAATAGTGAAATAGAGACAAATCAGAATAACAACCGGACTGTACAGAGTTGACATAAAGAAGAACAATTTGCCTAAATGTGCCACTGGGAGCTGAACAAACCAAACTTTTTTTTATTAACAGTTAATAAATATGTCATTAACAAACACAATAATGTCCACTAATGCACTTAACAGTAACTTTTCACATTGAATATGTTAGGGCTTGTCCATGAAGCAAACAAAAAATAAAAACAGCACTGTCTTATCATTATTGCTTTGGTAAAATGCCTTTACAACTGTGTCGTTACTGTGTTGTTAGTCATTGTCACAGTAAGCAGACTACACCCCCGCCCCCAATTTAGACATTTACAAACACAGCTGTCTCCTAGAGAAGATAGCGAAACTAATGGCATGCTAAAACGAAAGGCAATGGGAATATATGCCATGGTTTTCAAGCACTTTAAATGGCAAACTATAACAATAATATCATCGCTTCTATTCATTTGCCTTGTTGCCGACTTGCTACGTGTCACTTCATAGCAGGTTCATAAGAATAGTAATGTATTGCTAATAGACAGGACACCGGAAATAAAACACACACACAAAGTATAACTTGTAAATACGGCTAGTATGTTTTTTTTAACAAATGCAAATGTTTGCGTATTCGAGTGGTTTAAATGAGGTATTAAGACTTACTTCTGGAGGTAGATATGGTATATTATTGCCTGGTCTGAAGTTGCGGGACAATCGAGCCTTTGCTTTCTTGTTTTTTGCATTAGCTTTTTTGGAGGCTAGCTCACGTCCATTTCCCGGCTTTCCATTAGAGGCAACAACTTGAGGTCGCGAGCTGGGTCCATTTCCTGAGCCAAATAAGTCAGATACCCGCGCATCCATCCGCAGCTACTTTTTAAGTCCCAACTTAAACACTTACCACTTTATTTAAAAAAAAAAATAAGAAGCTAATGCAGTTGGTGCGCAGCGGCTGTGTTTATTATGTTAGCTCGCTGTCGGTATCTTACGCCCCCCCCAACCTAAAAACAAAGCACCAACAAGCCCCCAAACCTCAAACCGAACAATAACAGCACCGTCCGAGAGTCTCGTTTTGAGTTTACAGTGGACGTACGTCACAGTCGTAAATGTCAAAGGGGTGCGCTTGTTTTACTTTGCAGCGCAGAAGTTACGAGCAGGAGATCCTGTGTGCACTCATCATACTCCGCCCAGCTAGCTACCAAGGTCTTTTGAGCGAACACCCCACAGACACAGCGATTTACACAAGAATTTACAGCGCTTTACATCCATAGACATATTACATCAGCCGAGAGAGATGTTATTGCGTTGTTTACAGACAGTTTGACCAAAGAAAACATGCTCAAAACTGATGCAAGACGATCAAAAATTTAGTCATAGTATTTTAGGGTATTTATTTAGGGTTCACATATTTCCTTTCACTGACAAAGTTCAATGACCTTTTTATAACTTTAGAATTATTCCATTATTTACTGTGTTTAGCAAACTTGTGTTTTCTGTAGCCTATAAAGAGATTTATGTGAACCTTTCTATAGGTGTTTATTTTTACATTAAAAATTTCAAAATAATATCCATGACTTTTTCAATGCCTTTAATCTATTTTATTCTAACTGTTTTTTCAAAACAATATACCCCAATCATTTTGTTGAATTTGATCTTTAGTTTGACACCACAGAGACAAAAAGGTGTTTAACTGTTGATCGCTTATGATCAATTATTAGTAATAAATTATTGACTGTAAAGTAAAAATATAAATGATGTATCATTTATATTTTTACTTTACAGTCAATAATTTCCATTTTCTTTATTTACTTTTTATAGTAATGCTGTATGGTTACAAAGGACGCCTACATACTGGGCTTTACAAAATGCCAAACATTCAGCCAACTCCCATGTGGGAAATAAAGAGTTAGAGTGAGAATTAGAGTGAGCCGTGAGCACTGATTGGACAGTTGTAGGGCTCAACCCATCTCTTACTTGGCTTGCACAATGATTTGGTATTTTTACAACCTTATGTTCCTTCTACCATCCAAACTATACTAACAGTTCCCTGTTTTCTGCATCAGACTCAAAATGAGCTACTCACTGGTGATTCTGCTCTGTGTGGGACTACTTCACCAGACTTCAAAGGCTGTTCTTATGGACAAACTGGCTGACAACAAGCTTTGTGGGGATGCGGAATGCTCACGTGAGTTAGAAGAACACGAAGAAGAAGCATGGATGTTAGTAGGATAATAAGTAATGTGTAACATTTCTTTTGACTTTAATTATATATGCCATTTTAGATGTTATATCTATGGCCACAGCCTTGGATGACTTCATAGCTCCTGACTGCAGATTCATCAACATCAGAAAGGGTCAGATGGTCTATGTATATTCTAAACTTGTACCAGAGGAGGGCGCTGGAGTCTTCTGGTCTGGAAGTGTATGTGGTTATGTTAGCTTTCAGTGTTCCTCTACTTACATTTATCATGTACACAGGTATATACTGTATATATGTCAGAAGTGGGTAGAATAATTTTACTAAAGTAGAAGTAAAAATAGTCATCTAAAATAATTACTCAAGTAAGAGACTTTAGTTAAAGTCTACTTAAGTACTGAGTAACTGTTTGAACATAATGTCTGATTTATTTTTTTAGAAATTACAAAAATATAACAATGTGCAAATTCTGGTATTTACAATTAATAAAATAAAAATGAGTAAAAATAAAAAAAATCTTTACAAAATAACAAATTAAGGAACAAGAAACACATTTTTTCGATCTCACTTTTTCACAACATGAAACTTTTGAAACCGATCCCTACAGAAGTTCTCTGTGTTTGAACCAAACATGCTTTGTTCATCCTCTTCCCTTTCAACATTGGAGACATTAACATCATTTTTTATGTTTTTATACCGCCACAGTTTGTGTTGGTCATGTGACTGCAGGGCTAAGTCTGATTGGTGAAACACAGTCATGTGGTAGATCCACTGGCGGCATCTCTTTGGAAAAAATAAAGCGTATGTGTAGAATAAATGGTGACTGGTCAAGTGGAGCCAATTAACTGAGTAAGAGTAGCGTTACCTCTTTACAAATCTACTCAAGTAAAAGTAAAAAGTATGGTGCAGTAAAACTAATACTCAATTTATTTCTAAAAGTTACTTAAGTAAATGTAACTGAGTAAATGTAACTACTACCCACCTCTGATGTATGTAAAGCCATATGCCACAGACATGACTTCAGATAAAATGTGTTGGAATATTACACTGTGGGATGATACAAATGTTCTCGATTGTAAGGTAATGAAGGATTGTGTACATTTTTTGGCAGATTTATAGTGAGCGGTATGTGGACCAGATGGGAATCATCGGTTACTTTCCTGCAACAATGGTAAAGGAGACACAGAAGTTTCAGGAAGCCACTGTTAAGATTCCCACAACTGTGAGTATTTCCACAACATCATCTAATTCTAGATACAGTATTGTTCAAAATAATAGCAGTACAATGTGACCAGAATTACCAGAATAATCCATTTTTTTGTATATTTTTTATTAGCTAAGTGTCAAACAAGTTACCAGTAGGTGCAGTAGATTCTCAGAAAACAAACAAGACCCAGCATTCATGATATGTACGCTCTTAAGGCTGTGCAATTGGGCAATTAGTTGAAAGGGGTGTGTTCAAAAAAATAGCAGTGTGGCATTCAACCACTGAGGTCATTAATTTTGTTTGAATCAGGTGGCCCCTATTTAAGGATGAAGCCACCAGCACTTGTTTAACATTTGAAAGCCTGAGGAAAATGGGTCGTTTAAGACATTGTTCAGAAGAACAGCGTACTTTGATTAAAAAGTTGATTGGAGTAGGGAAAAACCTATAAAGAGGTGCAAATAATTATAGTCTGTTCAGCTAAAATGATCTCCAATGCCTTAAAATGGAGAGCAAAACCAGAGAGACGTGGAAGGAAACGGAAGACAACCCTCAAAATGGATCGAAGAATAACCAGAATGGCAAAGGCTCAGCCAATGATCAGCTCCAGGATGATCAAAGACAGTCTGGAGTTACCTGTAAGTACTGTGACAGTTAGAAGACGTCTGTGTGAAGCTAATCTATTTTCAAGAATCCCACGCAAAGTCCCTCTGTTTAAAAAAGGCATGTGCAGAAGAGGATACAATTTGCCAAAGAACACATCAACTGGCCTAAAGAGAAATGGATGAACATTTTGTGGACTGATGAGAGTAAAATTGTTCTTTTTGGGTCCAAGAGCCACAGACAGTTTGTGAGACGACCCCCAAACTCTGAATTCAAGCCACAGTACACAGTGAAGACAGTGAAGCAAGTATCATGATATGGGCATGTTTCTCCTACTATGGTGTTGGGCCTATTTATCACATAACAGGGATCATGGATCAGTTTGCATTTGTGAAAATAAGTTTAAGTTTATTGCCATTTGCACAGGTACGTTTCAGTACGAGTACATTGGAATTCGTATGCATTTCTTAAAGTCAAGTTCTAAATATAAAATATATCTACATGCATTCACCCACCCACAACCCACATATATACATATACGTACACACATATATAAACATATGTACACATACACATACCTACACACACACACACACACACACACACACACACACACACACACACACACACACACACACACACACACACACACACACACACACACGCATAATGAGATAGAGCATAGAGCGACCTGACAGTTTTAAAAGGAATACAAGGTACAGAACCTGTGTATAAATAAATAACCTTCCTAATTTAAATAAATACACATTGTAATAACTAATAATAATATTGTGACTACAAACAAAATTAAAACTCTAAATAAATTAAATTACTATTACACTGATCATTACAATAATTAAGAACACGGTGTAGGATAAATTTTTCCTTCCTTAATGTCTTGTGCCACTAACCTGACAGTGGCTGGGAAAAAACTTTTAAACAAACGGGCCTTGTGGGTGCTAATACTGACAGGCCTACGATGTCTCAGATTATACCCTGTGTCCACCCATTTAAACAAAGCATAAGCTGGGTAGTGTTTGTCCTTAAGGATGCTCTGTGCTTTTTTTTTGCAGCGCTGGGTGTATATAGCAAATACTTGAAGAGGTCATGTTGCCTTAGGCTGCTGAGGACCTGCCCTTGAAATGGTTGTTTCAACAAGACAATAACCCCAAACACACTAGTAAACAAGCAAAGTCTTGGTTCCAAACCAACAAAATTAATGTTATGGAGTGGCCAGCCCAATCCCCAGACCTTAATCCAATCGAGAAACTGTTTCTGAAGCAAAACTAAGAAATGTAAATGAATTGTGGAATGTTGTTAAAGAATCATGGAGTGGAATAACAGCTGAGAGGTGCCACAAGTTGGTGCCACACAGATGTGAAGCAGTTTTAAAAAAAAAAACGTGGTCAAACTAAATATTAGTTTAGTGATTCACAGCTAAATCCTAGAAACAAAAACGTTTGTACAAAATAGTTTTGAGTTTGTACAGCCAACAGCAGAGACTGATATTTTTTTGAACACACCCCTTTTAACTGATTGCCCAATTGCACAGCCTTAAGAGCGTGCATATCATGAATGCTGGGTCTTGTTTGTTTTCTGAGAATCTACTGCACCTACTGGTAACTAAAAACCTGGATTATTCTGGTTAGTCACATTGTAATCCTATTATTTTGAACAATACTGTACATGTTCACATTTTTACTTTTCTATTGTTGTTTTTATAACTCAAATGGGTGGAAGATAAGAAAATGACTGAATTTTGCTTTTTTGTAGGACATGGATTTCTACTGTAATTGAGTCAAGTTTCTCTTCTAAACTCTTGCAGTTTCTCAGAGAAAAGCAGCATTGAGGGTGTGTCTGTCAGATCATGTGAAAGTGCATCACGCCACTCTCTCCAAAATAAAACTTTTGTCTTTGGTCTTTACTTTTTTACAAAATAAACCTTTTTTTTTACAAGGAAAATGTTAATTTTTTCTTCTACCTAAAAATAAGTCAATTCAAACTGGAGTTAATTTCATATAAAAACACTGTCTTTATCTCTTCTACACACTGTCAGTGAGCTGAAGGATTTGTGTAGTGTTTGTAGGCCTGGAGAATTTACCTCGGCACTGGATAACATTGGCACTGACAGGTAATAACTTTTGCAAGAGCTGTAAGATATACATGTCAATGAAATGTAATATATGAAGAAACACAAAAAGTGCAGTGTGAAAACATTAGGTTTTAGATTTGTCTTCTGGCATATATAATGAACACATATATAAATACTGTTCTTATATCTGTGACTACAAACTATACGTCAAAATTGCTCTGTGTTTGCTCTTTGGTACTGGAACTACTATTTTCAAAACATTCAAACACTATTAAAGATGAGACGCCTTGGTGGCTCACATGGTGGGGCACATGCTGCATGCTCGAGCGACCTGGCTTTGAAATTTCCCATCTCTCATCCTTTTCCAGTCTAATTACACAGACTCTTTCAAATAAAGGCAAAAGAAAAACAAAATCCCCCAAATAAACTCGAACAATATTAAAGAGGATTGGCACTTTCAATCATTTGTGTATAATATCCCTCTAATAGAAGATTTATTGGCTTTGGAAATTTGTATTCACTTAAAGCAACTGTGCAAGGAATGCCATATATCTGTGGTCAGTATAAATACAGTTTTTCAGTCAAGTAAGTACAAACTTCCACACAGTGCAATGGCAATTGTTAGATTCAGTTAATAGTTTGTGAGAAGCGTCTGACTGGCTGTAATTTATAACCTCACCACTTGATTTCACTAAATGTCACATGTGCCTTTTGGGAGATAATAAAAAGCACTTCACTGAGAAATGACATATATTTAAAGTATCCATATTTTATATCTTGTAAAAAGTCTCAGAATGAGGTTTGTCTCTTGGATTGTCATTTTAAAAAGAAACACATTTAAAGACACCTCAAATAATAGCCATCATAAAACCTTGATTTTAAGGTGAATTCTGCTTTTGATTTGTGCCCCACCCCACCGCTCTATCACAGTCTTCCATCAGACTCTTCCATCAGATTTTAGATTTTCCTCTTCCTCCGAAGTATCTTCTTTTACTGTACAGGGCTCCCACACACTGAATATAACAACTCTATCGATGGTTCCCAGTTTGTAGCAGTCAGTGGATTCTCTCTCTTTCAAAGATGTCCCACTTTGATCACGGTTTTATTTTTGGATCTCTTATTTCTTTTCAAAAATCTGCTTTCATTTTCATTTGTACTGCCTACACTAACATGGTAATATGTTTTTTCACCTTTTCAAATTGATTTGTACCCATTTTTGGTTTGAGGCCTGCATGGATTACAAATCGATCGCCTGTCCCCATGTCCTAATGGATCACTACAAACCTTATTATAAGGTTGAAATGTAACTCATAATGTCACAAAGAACACACCTTAGGCATGTCCAGTCAGTTTAAACCACAAAGACAAATGCTGAGCAATATCTGAAACAGTTTGAGGCATTGGTTAAATGGCATTCTGACAAAACATTTTATGAAGCTTTTGTCTGCTGAACAAACCCTACTAAGTTACTCTTGTCTGAAGTCACACTCCAGCCAGCTGTAGCTTTAGGGCCGTTACCATGGGGATTAGAAGGGCTATTGTGTCAGAAAAGATTGATGCTCGTGTGTGCTTACCATGTGTGAATAATAGAGCAGCTGCCAAATACAGGCTACAGTAGATAAAAGTACGGCACTCATCCGGTGTCAGAGCCACACCTCGACACCCAGAGGAACAGTGCCCTGCCGAGAGGAGAGAGAAATCAACGCCTTCCGCTTCTGCTTAACATCTGATGGTGACATTTAAAGTGAGAAAACAGGCCCTGTTATTATAATGCCAAAATGGGAATATGATATCACATGCACAATACATAAAGAGTGCAAACACAATACAACAAACTCTGACAACAGATTTATAGACAATGGAATAATAGGTTGCTTCTCCAGTAATAAATCATAAGAGAGAATGTACCATTGCACTCACATAAGCCATGCACCATGTGTTCCTGTGCTCAAATGGGCTCTATCTAACCACACTGACCATGTAATTTCACTATACTTAAAAGAATAATTGTTAAAAGCACACACGATGGTATAGTTGTGGCTTAAATTAAGGTTGACAACCCAGATCCTCTTTAAAAGGATAATGATCCTCACTTGCCTAAAGAAAGATGTATGTACTTAAAACTATCTTTAAAAACAATCCTTAAACAATCATTTTATAATACAATACAAAAGCAGAACATCTTTAGTGCATTGTGCTGGAAAGGCTCCTGGTCAAACAAAACTTGGTGAAACCAAAATAAAAAAAATGAAAGATAAAAAAATAGGGATACAGGTTTCTGGGCGTGAAATGAATGACTGCTGGTATTATGTAATTACCACAGAGAACCATCATTAAGCACTTTACATTGTTTAATATACAGTAGTATGTAAAAGAACACATTGTAAGACTTGGCCAGTGGTGTCCTAAAGATGTTGGAGAAATAGCTTTTGTCAGCTCCTGTTTACTTTACAAATATCAGAAAATGCCAGGTCTCTGCTTGTTTGAACTAAATCACTCAATCAGTCAGCACAAATCAATCCCAGCTGAAGCCTGGGGTCGTGTCGTGTCAGTCCGACTTGATAAATATCCTTCGCTTTTGCAACTGAATGTGACATTGAGATTACCAATATGCACTGACTTACTGCCGCATTATAAGGAGACACTAATAAAAGGGGAAACAATAATTCACCAGTGTGTATCTGCATCTGCCGACACGTTTTACTGAGCAAGCTTCTGCCCATTTTCTGTGTCACACAAGCCAACAAAGACGCCATTGATTTCATTGTCTGTCTATTTAATTATGTAAACAATCTAAGACTCTGCTGTATTTGCCAAAGAATATGTCAGAGCTGGAAAAAGATAATTTATGAGACACATGCAAAGCTGTATATTGTGTGATAAATGTGATAAATACAGGTTTACATAATGATCATTACTTTGTGCTTATCACAAGAAGACGTATCCGTGAAAGAGCAAGGCCTTATCTGATGCGCCAAATACAAAGAAGCAGCATAAACTGATTATTTTACACTTCCAAAACCTCCAACTCTGTCACACCCCTGAATAAACCGATCTCTAAATGTCAGGCCTCTTCTCCTTTCCACATTCGAAAAACTATCCTCGCTTAATGTCTGTCGACTGTTTGGTAAATAAGTATGGTTAACAGAATGATTCAGGAAATATCTAAACACCAGTAGTCGGTATGCATTGAATCATGAGTCACTGTAATCTTTATATAAATGAGTAAATAAGCTGTTGATGTTAATAGGTACTCAAGGGTCACAGGTCATGGACTAAAAGAATCACACAGACAATGAATGGTGTCATTATGAGATCTTGTACAGACAGTGCGTCCTTTTAATAAAAAGAAAAAAGAAAGATTCATTCAACACACTGAGCACCAAGATAAATATATAAATTTGATCAATATAGTTCAGTGTTAATGCACTCTTTCTGTCACACAAATAATGTATCATCTGTGGTCCATCACAGATACTCAGAGGATTACAATTATTTTCTGAAAGAAACACAACCCTTCAAGACAAGGATAAAGAGTCACAGGGATTTGTGGGCTGTGCCTGTGTGTTGTTTCGGTATCCAGTAATCCCGTGTGGCCATTTTAACTATAGAAGAAAAAAATGTTCTTGATGTAGTGCTTTGTGAGAAGTCAGCTTTCTTGTCCCACATTGTTTGCAGTCAGTCTGATTTACTGTCAATAGACATATCTTAAATGAACATGGGCTGTAGGCAATTAAAATAAGATAATGTCATGGAGAGCTTTAGTCCAGAGATCTTTTTGGTCCTGTTTTGGAAATGTTTTTACAGAAGGCAGGCTTCAGCGTAAGCCCTCTAAACTATGAATAGACCTGAGTGTTTGTCATGACAACCAATTATTCATAACAAAAGCACTTCAGCCAAAAAAAAGGCAATTAAAACGGTTAAATAAAATCATGTGGGCTACATCTATAGATTTGTGAAGACGTGGCCGATTCGTTACGATGCCCGCCATTTCATGATGTGTTAAAAGCAATTGCATTCTTTATTACATATTAATTAGAGATGAATTGCTGTTTACTAAGCAAGACAGTCTCTTTGGCAGCTATCATTACTGTAAATGGCTCATTACCTTGAAAAAAATTGTGTAATGACTGCATTAAAATGAAAATAAGTTGAATTTTTAATATTTCTGATGAATAATTGTATCTGGTGTAATTTCTGATGATTAGCCATTAAAGCCTAAAGGATCCTGGCAACTGTAATAGTAATAGTGCAGTGGATAAAAAGTGATGTATCACTGTCATATCAAAGCACACACTCGTCCTCATACTATCATGACACAATATAATAGCCACAGAAATGATAATATCTCAACAGTGAGATGCTCAATACAGAAATTAGGTGTATGAGTCATCCATCATACCCTTTTGTGAAACATCTATTTAACTTATGAAAATGTTCAAGAAGCTCAAAATTTTAAAAGAAGTATATTCAGTGAGATAGATTCTTTACTGAGCACATTGAATAGTTGTTTTGCTAAAGAAGTCCAATGGAGTTATGAAGCAGTGGCTCTTAGGGTCAAAATGGTAGATCTGTCTATAATGATTCAATATTTCAATAATATCTAAACATTTTTAGGCAAGTGTATCAATTATATATCAAATAACGTCACAACACATGCCAATGATTTGTTAAAAGCTCAGTTTTACAAGCTTGCCTTCACAATGTCCACACTACATGTAGACTACAGATTGACATTGTATAAGCTGACAAATGAGCGCTGGAATACATTCAGTCTTAATAAAATTAGCTGTGCTTTGGTCAGAGCACAAGATCTATTGCAGGTGGGCAGTGTGCTTCTGCCTGACCCCCTTGCTGATACACAAGGCCCACTGGAGGTTTATAGACAAACCAGGTTTGTTAAGCCTAATGGCCCTTGTATTGATTGGCTGGGGTATCCTTGCAAATCGCAGAGGCTGACTGAACAATGAGAGTCTCATTGAGCTTCTCCGAATGCATTTTGACTTGTAGTTTTATTGACCCTCCTAAAGCAGCGACTGTTGCCTCTATTTACACACTGTGTTCAGGAGCTGCTTTTGCAATTGCAAAATTAATCTTTAAAAGGCCATTAAAAGAAGTACACTACCATATCAAGCACTGCACACTTGAGTGGCCATAATGAAGTCAGCTGCATATTACAACTTAAGTCAAACAGTTATAATTGATGGAGGGAAAACAATTAATGAAAGGGAATTCATGATTAAACAAATGAGTATTCACTGAAATAATTGATCAGTGGCTGATAGAAGGGCTTTCTGAGTTCACAGCCGGAGTCACAATCACAGGCTTATCACTTAGATGCTTTCCGAGGCAGAGCCAGACCATGGCTAATCCTGCGTTGATCAAACGCACACATGAGTGTTAAGAGTCTGATGAAAGGTGTCCATGACTGCAGCTTACCTTTGTCACTGTTCACAACTCTATCAACCTATAATGACATGGAAAAGCACTCTGGGCATATCCACTGTAACCTTTGTTCGTATTAACTCATGCTTAAATGGCTTACTTTAGACGCTGTTTACTTAACATAGAGCTGTATTGATAGTGGTTTTTTTCTTTTATACATCCATCTGTCAGTCATATGGTAATCTTAAGAGATAATGGGTAGATTTTAAGCCCGGCTAAACATCTAAAGCACATAATGTGTCACTAATTGCTTGTACCATAGTGCTGTTTATGGTGTACCCTGACTTGCATATGAAATATATCCAATATTTGCTTTTCTTAATGGACTCAGCCACTCTGTGTGCAAGTCTGTACTGGGAAAAAGGCTTGGTAACCTCTGAGACACCATTACCAGTACATTTTAAAAATGGAAAGAGCCTCAGCGCCCACAGAGAGAGAGCTTTATGCCCCACTGTCATCAGCCGCTGCCAAGGTCACATGTACCCTATGCCTTCTCTGTACATAATGAGTCCTTTAGCAAGACCAACAGTACCTCCTTTATTCTTTTCAAGACTATATCCACATCAATTATCTTAATTATTATTGTTAATCAGCTGAATTTAGACTAAGATTTGTTATTACCGGTTCTAGTAACCCTTTCCAAACAGATGGAAAGGATGACGTCCCAGACTGATTCAACATTTTCCACTGACTCAGGTTTTCACGTACCTGTCCACGACTGAGGACAAGGGACTCACATACTGTGACCTCAGCTACATGGATATTATTGTATATACTTAAAGGTCACAAGGCATTCAAAGTTTAACTGCATCATGCAAAGACTGCAGGCTGACTGTAGCTGATAATTGCTCACACATCAGGATCAATGTGGATGACTTCACTGATGACTTAATGAGCAAAGAAAATGAAGAAGTTGGCAGAGCAGTGGGTGTTTCAGGGAATTGGTTTGGCTCATGAGGCTTCATTAGTAAAACCGACTAGGAGGTAATGTTTTTGCTTTCAGTTAAGGTGATCAATGTTAGGTTTTGTGCAGGGAATCACGAAAATGACATCACAGCACCAATACTTCCTGAATGCATACTGAGAATAATGTCTTGGAGTTGATGAGTTTTATTATACACACAATTAAATGGCAGAGTAAAATGTAAAAGCCCCTGCTGATATCTTTATTTATTTTATTTTATTTTTACAAAATTGGCCCACTTGTGTGCTGGTGCAATAGCTTATGCTCTCAACACTAGAAAAAACAGTGCCATTTTGCCTTTTGGGAAAAAACGAATAGGAATACATTACCACTGTATGTTTTAATGAGATACTTGTAGCACAAAAGAAAAAATGAAATGATAGCAGTCTCATGCTAATACAGATTGAAAGACTATCATAATTACCACAGCCGAGCGTTCTTAGCTTACTCTTGCTGTCCTCACATGGTGCATGTGTGCCTTGGGGCCACTGCATCTCACTCATTGAACTCATCTAGCCTAACTCACGTCCTCCTCTGACTACTATTCATAATTCAAACTCAAGTGCTGTTTTTGTAAAGAGTTTAGGTTTAGGGTAAAATGGTTATAACAACATTAGTCGCTGCATTAGTCAGCATGCATTAAAGTGGCACTTTCTTGGTCTCCACTCACACCACTTACTCCCAACAGCAGCCTATGACCCTTTTCTGCTTTTCTTATATTAAAAACAAAAAACTGGACAAATTTTTTGCCCGCATAATGAAAATACATTACAGCACACTGAAGTGCTTACCGTAAACCTTTGGCTCTGACTTCAGCGTCAGCACAGCTTGAGTTACCAATGCGTTGCATTTCTTTGTTGATGGTTTTATTTATTTATCAGTAGCCAATGCTTCCTTATTGACAAGCGGTGTAGACCAATGGGAGTGCTCCTTTTTGCAGACATGTGATTGGCTAAGCTCCCCTCCAGGACTGAAAATGATCATCTATTAAAAATCCTTGCTGAGCGCTTTGGTGGCTCACCTGTTAGAGCGCCTGCCATACTTGGGGAGACCCAGGTTCGATTCATTCCCCTTTCTATTGTTTCTGTTTCCTGTCTGTCCTACTGTCCTATTAAAAAAGCCACAAAAAATGAAAAAATAAATCATTGCTAATGGTGTCTTAAGGTCTCCGTTTTAAACACATGATTCCTATGCTATTAGGGGATTAAACAGTTCTTTTATACACATGGATAAACAAATGGCATACTCCCCGTGTAAGGGCTCATGTAGCGTAGCTGAGGAAGAGCACATGCGTAGAGGTGTATTTCTCACAAAGTTGTCCAGTTCCATCTGTTCTTACAACACCGGGTCAAGTCAAGTAACTTGGACAGAACTAACACTCAGACTTTGGTATTTTACAATGTTTCGAGCTTCAGCTTAAGTAAAAAAAACTCTACTCAGTAACGTCAATGCCAACTAGTTTGCTTCAAAATTAGCTTTTGTATTTAATGACAAATGCCCTCTTCAAAGCCACAGTGCCTTTGCTCCAATTAATCAAATCAGTCCTCACTCCCCTTTATCTCTCTTGATGAATGTGCTTCATCTGTGACGTTCATTTGCATGTCCTTTTATTCCCTCCTAGGTGGTGCTTTCATTAGGCAGCACTGAATACTCACCTCTAAGTAACAAATATACACAGAGGGAAATAATTATGGTGATTATGCATAATCTTTTCTTGTGCAGTTGTTTTTCTTTGCCAATTAAACTAAATTTATATTTTGAATGTGCTGCGAATAACAAAGCAGCCTGTGTGTGTCTCTCACTCTGTTCTCATTACACCTTTGTTGCTTGAAACTGTGTGAGAGAACCGCACTGTAACACATTGTAATGGAGGATTATTTATCCAGAGACTGTCTATAATATTAGACGCCTTTCCCAAAAAACTGATGCTTTGTCTTGGCCCACTCCAATGTTGTTCATCTGTTTTTTTATCTGGATTTATAGGGACTGGTCAGGGAGGATAAATTATGTTTTTTTACTTGTAGAAACACAAACAGTTTATTGTTTATCCACCACAAGGTTTCCACTGCACAGTGAGTGGAATCTCACTCAATAATGGGTTAGGATTTCTTTACAGACAAACCAGAGCTAGGCGATATAGCCATTTTGTTAAATAATTTTAATTCTAAAACCCCCCCCAAAAAATGATTTGTGGCTGGATTTTTTAACACAGGGTTTCTCAGCTGGTGGGTCAGGACCAAAAAGTGGGTCGCGGAGTGTGTGGTTTAAAAAAAGAATATGGGAAAATATTGTTGCAAAACGCAGTGTGGCTGTTGCTATGGAACCGTAAGTAAACTTAAAAGAAACAGGTTAGGTTGTCGACAAAATGATGGATAAATATAATAAGTCTAGATTTACTAGGGACGCAGTGGCTCAGTGGTAGAGTGGTTGTATAACCAGAAGGTTGGCAATTTCCGCTCTCCCCTGGTTCATACTGTCGTTGTGTCCTTGGGCCAGACACTTAACCCAGCTTCCCTCCAGTTTCCGTAGCACTGGTGAATGACTATGTGTGACTATAGAGGTGTGTTTGGTGGTGGTCGGAGAAGGCAGCCCCCTCTCTGTCTGCCCCAGGTGTGAATGTGTGTGAATGGGGTGAGTGGAAGCACGATGTAAAGCGCTTTGGGTGCCCGAGAAGGGTACAAAAAAGCGCTATATAAATTCATGCCATTTACCATTTACTAATAGCCTATAACACATAAGTTGTGTCCATAATATCAATAGCACCATGCAGAGAGAAAACATCCCAGCAGTGCAGCACTGGACATCACAAATATGAGCTGTGGGCTCAAGTAACATGAATTACACACGTCCCACTAGGCAGAGCAGTCTTTCCTCTGACTCCCTTGGAACTGCGGGGGGGAAGTAAACAGCACTCACATGGCAACAAGAGCATTTAGATTTGTACAGAAGCAACAGAGGAACTGTTAAATAACACAACAGTTTGCACATAGAAAAGGTGAGGCTAGAATTAAGAGTGATGAGTCTAATTGAATTGTTCTATGTACAGAGTTGTGGTCCGTGACAAATGATGCCGCTGTTCACAGTCAAGGCTTGTAGCACATCTAGCCCTATGCGCTGTCCCCTGTTGGAGGTGATTCTCCAGCTGGCCTAATGGAAGTAATGGTTTTCTACACAGCAAATGCTCCAGCATATTTAATAAATGAAGAAGACAGAATAAATATGAACCTCAACCACAATTTTTAACTGAAAGTTCTTTCTTCATATAAAAATCAAACACTCAGTTTAGTTTGTCAATTTATTCGCTTGCTGTGAATTGATGAAAGCATTATGAAATGTCCAGGTAGACAGACCGCAGTGGAGGCCTAGAGTGACACTGCGGTAATGATATGGCATAAGCGGTCACTTCCTTTTCCTGCTTTCTTGACTGTGGTTTGTTTTGGTATCTGTCTATCCATGAAGGCTGCCATCTTATCTCCCGCAACCAGAAGCGGCCTCCTACGATACAGTGAGAGTGGATGAAGCCATCACAAGTGCACCTCCTGACATTATCCACACTGCAATCAATGCGGACTGAGTTCCCACAGTCCCCCAATCAGTGACATCCCACCCCGAATCACGGAGAGTGTGAGGGAATGTGATGCTAAGAGCAACCTTGGACAGGTTAACTATACAAGAAGAGACTAAACAGCTCTAACCCAAACGCAAAATATGACAAAATACAATTGCTCATAGAATCTTGCTACGTCTTTGGTTGCTTTTTTGACACAATCTCTTAGAGTATAAAAGCAGAAAATACTGCTGACACAAAGTTATTAGAAGATGCTGCAGATGCCTTGTCATGCACTGGCTATGCTCTCGTAAAGCCAGCTTGTGCTTCATAGCAGAAACATTGACAAGCAGCCGGCGTCGCTCCAGCCCCAGGCTAGTATCAAATATTCAACATTCCCGTTTTTCAAGCTCCCCCTCCAACACGGCTGTAGGTATAAACATTAAAGCAACTGTGTTTAGTAGATTCCTAATCACAGACTATAATGATGGCAGCAGTCATGGGTTTTCAAAGCTTTAAGATATTCTAGTGTTCCTTCTGCACAAACAGCATGAAGGATAACAGGGGTCATATTGTGAGTAAACCTTGCTATGAATCCTTATGAATAAAATTAACAGAGTTTTACTTGATTCATAGGCAATGTTCACACGCAATGTTAAATAAAAACGCAAAAGTATAGACATAACCATGATGTTGTTTTTCTCATTAAAATGATACGCACACATGCCCAAAGCTGAGCCGAAGCACTCTTTGCTTTGACAGTTACTTAACACAGTGAGAGATGAAGCAGCTTCACACCCACTGAACTCACGACATCAACTGTATGGCAGAAACCGAAGATGCTGTAGGTTTTCCTTAAGAACATTCTACGGCATCTGTCTGGTCTGCTGGCAAATAACACAAACCACCAGGGAATTAGCATTAAAGAGTAAGGCTCATTAAAGCTCTCCGGTTAGCCCGAGTTAAATAATCTCTGGGCTGCACAATGACAAGAGTGTGGGAGAAGGTCTGCAGGGAGCATGGAAACAGTGATTAGCAAAGCAAATCCACTAATAGAAAATCCACCTTCATTATTTCTCCGTACCTCAGAGATGATAACGTGCATTGAGCCACTTGGTTTAAGACTTTTCTAACACGTGACTTTCACGGCACATCTGAAATGACAATGAAGAGTGCGGGACCTATTCTATTCATGGTATTGTATAAAGAAAACAATGACAGAGTGCACAGTGTTAGGACTAATTGTCTCTTATCCCTGCAAGCTCAATAATGTGATAAACATCTTTTATTACAAACAAAGCGTGGATACAACAAAGCACATGGCCTGATCGTGTAAGGTGAAAGCAACAGAAGCCTTTACTGTAGGACATAGAAGAAAAGGTTGTGTGCTACAGACATCTATTTTCCACAAGCTGTTAATGTTTTGTCATTTCTGACCACAAAAAAAAGGTTAGAGGTCATCTTCTTTACATCATCTGTTCCAAATGCAGGTTACAGAATCCAACTGCAACTTTCTCCTCACACATCCAAGCAAACTCGTCTAGTGATGATTAACACATTTCTATCTTTAGCACCTTTCACTTTGTCCCAGACATCACACATTACATCAGCTCCCAGCAGCCTTTTTTCCCATTCATGAGGGTGGCGGGAGCAGCGGGGAAGACACATAAAAAGGAATGAGCTGCAGTCCCTTAATGAGCAGCCTTTTGTAAAGAGCTGGGAGCCTCAAAATGCTATTCACAGTCATGTCGGCCCTACGTTCCACCTCACAGTCCATTCAAGACAACGCTGCAATAGAATGTGTCATGTTGTTAAATAGTGATAGAACAACAATATTTTAAAGGAAGTAATTGTGTAATTATAATTTTTGTTTAATTATACCACAACCATAAAGCACAAGACCAATAGAGTTATTTGTTACCAAGAGAAAATGTGACAAAGAACCAACCTGTTTGTTAATTTGTAACTTAACTATAAATAGCACAATAGTGCTGCCAATTAAAATAATCCCATAGTCAATAACAATGATATTAATACATTTAAGTGTCCTGTGACAGATTAAGTAGAAAGTATAGGAGTTATCAGTTCCTAAGGTCAGTGAATGTGTCATGGGGTCATGGGGCAGACAGTGTTACGTGAGAGGTCAGAAACCTGTCAATCAAATTTGTGGCCCATCGAAGTAGATTAGGTCTCTGCTCTGATTGGCTGCAGAGCTGGAAATGGTTAATCCTTCTTCCTGTTTAGAGTTACACGTGCATGTCTCCTGCCAGAAGACAACCAATGCAATTACCACGCGTTTTAACAGAGAAAAGGTCTGGGTTTTGTTTGTAGCAATTGCTGAGGTCTATCCCGTTTAATTCTAACGACCACTAAGATATTTAGCAAGATAATTATTCTGCTTTTATTCCATATTTAAACCGATATGTGTCTGGGTAAAAGTCAGTCACTATCCTCTGTGGACGATGCACAACGTTTCATTTGGAGACTCGGCGTGCATCAGTGGCTTCCTCATCCGTACAGTTCCCATCAGCCCTTGAGGACAAGGGGAAGGAATTCTCCAAGGTGCTGAAAAGTGTCCCTTGGCTCATCCGGGGGAGGGGACTCGCACGCACACCCGTTGGAAGCCCATTGGTACAACGTCACGCGCACAAACTACCCGAGCGGAGAAGGTAAATGAATTACACATGAGCAGAGGAGGAGGAGAGATAGGAAGAAAGCTGAGGATGCAGCTTTGGACCACAACACTCCATCTCCAGACTGACAACAGCAGGAAGCAGCGTTTTAACACGGTGAAATCTTAAAGACATGAACGCGCTACAGCTTTGATTCCACCTCCCCGTCCTACATCATCCTCCTCCTCCTCCCATCAGCAGCGAGGAGCATCCCGCATACTGTATTCGGAGGAAGATAAGTGATACGAGGCGGACACGATGCGCGGATCTCCCCGACATGGGACAGCCCTGGGATTTATAGTGCTCAACGCGCTGCTGCTCATCGCCACACAGCCCGCGCAAGGAGTCCCGAGCGAACACCTTCTGGTTCAGCTGCACGAAGACGCACAGGACCAGGCACACCAAGTTGCAACACAATATGGGTTCCAGAGTGCACGGAAGGTAGGGACAACCGGCCGTTCCTGGCAATCTGGGCCAGTGCCAAGAACATTTTGTATTCATTTTACGAACCAAAAATAATACATACAGTTGTTATGTCTTAAGGAAAGTAGTCGGTAGGACATTTTTTTTTCATAGCTGTCATCCACACACAATTACAAAGTTTGTTTGATAATATGTGCCATTATTACCGGCTAAACTAATGTGCTTCTAGGGTTTTGAAGAGATTTGACTTTATTTGCACTTTACCTCAAAGGCCTACTCCATCTCATGACGTCATTCCTACTAAGCGGACCTTGGTTAGGAGGTTATCCATCTCCTCTTTATATCATTGAATTGCTAATAGAATAATCCTATGCCCGAGCCAAAAACAACCAGTAAGAAAAAGAAAATTCTTAGTTCTTACATTATTTTTAATCAACACCCCATTGGCCTACATAAGCACTTGTTTCAAAAGCTCATTTACTGAGAATGGGCATTATGAGTTAAATATTATCTATTTACTAAGAACAAATCCATGTCTTCATCAATGGATTTAGAATTAAAACAAGGCAAGACAGTAAAGAAGTGTTTAAGTACAAGAAATATAACCTTTTTAATTGCAACATTAAATTACATTTAAACGTTTCACAAAATGTATCTTCCATATGAATGTAGAATATTTTACTTACAAAAGAGAAGGAACATACTAACCTTACATTCTAAGACTGGCATAGCATTTTATTCACTTTAGCCAACACGTTAATACTTATAGACATCAAAACAGACTGTAGAATTAAATAACAAGCCATTACAATATTGGAGGCATGTGAATAATTCTCTATAGCAGTGTGTGTCTATGTGGGTTGCGTGCCATGTCACATGTCAAAATAAATGTGTGGGTGAAATTGGCTGGAGCCTTGTCCAGCGAGGCGTAGCAGTGAACAGAGGGTCTGCCAAAAAATGGTCGTCCAAATGACGATTCCTCTCACCTCCACCATCAGAAAATCCTGTTTCCATCTGTAACTCATCATGCATTTGGGGCCAGCGAGCGGCATCACCAGCTCTGTGACTGCTAGCTCCTATTCTTGTAGGCACTAGATCAACCCCCAACATGGTCCTGCCTTGCTGCCTTCCAGGTTATGTAATCTGCAGCTATATTTGTCTTAATGGGATGTGCACTATTAAACAATGGCTGCCCTGTTTGAATTTTCTCATATTGTTGCTTAATTAACTAGACCACAGGGCTCACATACAGATGTGAAAAGTACAAGCATATATGGAATCTTACTTTGCATCTTTTATTTTTTGCATGTCATTTCATCTGGTTTGGTAGAATTCAAGTATTTCATTTGAACATTCGATCAGACAGCAACATCTAAAAACATTTATTTTCAGGATTGACCTGTAGCCTTGCATTTACCAAAGCATAAAGGAGGTCATTAATCTGTGCACAGCGCCTCAGGGAGAGCTCTGGATGATGCATCTCATTTGCCTGCTCTTCTGATTTATTATAGTTCCTTTGCGTTTGCCCTCTTAAAATAGACCCTACAATAAAAGCAATGAAATCAATGGCTTTTATCACCTGAAGTGTGACCTTGCATCATATTTTACCTGATCTATCAACTATGTATCTATTGTGTTTCCATTTGCCACACACATATTTTCTGAGTGAACTTGATGCCACCACTCTTTCTTTTTTTTCCCTCCAGCTTCCTTTCGAAGAGGGGCTTTTCCACTTTTATCCTCAGGACACTTCAAAGAGGAGACGCAAACGCAGCGCCCGCAGCATACAGCGGCTGCAGGAGGATCCCAGGGTGAGTCCACACAGATTGAAAGACTGAATGTGTTATTCTATATGCATCTTATTTCACCAATTACTTTACATGGCAATTATTATTTCAGATATTTTGTACCTTCCTGTTATTATAAATTTCAATAATGACCAGAGTAATACAGTAATACATATATAGAGACAAGAGACCAAAGCAGGCTAATAATGGAAAAATGATAGAAAAATATTATGTATATATTATATATAATTACACATAAAAATGTATAGGAACTTTGTATTTAAGTGACGTGATAAGTAATATATAATAATAATATAAAGGCAGTGGTGGTTGACCTTTGAGCAAAACGCAGTCATACGTGTCTTTGTTTCCTTGACATGTTCAGTACAGATGCTTGTTTTGTTCAATAGAAACCTTTGATAATCAGTGATTTATGCAGGTGTTAAGTTCTGTATGAGAGTGTGTGCGAGCATTGCTATGTATGGTAGCAGTAGGATATTTATTCATCTTTACTTTCAGTCAGAAAAGCAAAAAACACTGCAGAATTCATTAAGAAGAAGCCATCTATCGGTTTGGATGTCAGTATCTATTATTAAAAAAATACAAAATACATTTTTCTTGGCTGGGTGGTTTAGTTACTGTTTTTATTTTTTTAAATCCGTTTTTCTTTTATAAACACTGATAGCATATTCCCAAATAACTATGCAAGATGCTATAGTCATGCAAACATTTTGTACCAGCAACATTACAGTTAGTGTAATTAAATTAAATAATAAAACAATGATATTGTTTTCATTTTATTCATAATAATGACTGGGACTTTGAATAAACTTTAGTGCTTGTGGCTTTGTTTTAAACCATAGAAGCATCTTGGGAAATACTTTATTTTACACTACACTTGATACATTGTATCTACCTCATTAAGTACAATTAACACAAAACTTAAAAAAAACTATAATAACATGTTACTACATTGTACATACCCCTACCCTACAAACAAAATGTAAGTACACATAATTCACATAATTATGTATGTAATGTGTAAGTTACATGTTATTACATTTTGTAAATCTGTATGTGGGCAAAATGTAATAACACTATCAAGTTTAGTGTCAAAGACAGTGTCACAGTATCTTGTGTACTAGTGCCATTCCCCCATGCATATTTCAAGGGAACAGTTGCATGTTTTGTCAGTAGTGTCCACTACTACAGGCAGACAGAGTAGAGGTCCGGCTGCACGCAATCAACAAACCTCTCTAATTGTGCTTGTGAGAGGTGATAATGAAAATAAATGTGAGCCACTGCAGCGAGCTAATATGGCTAATGGAAGACAGCGCGGACGCACACATAGGCAAGGCCCATGTACTCGATGCTGGGGTTTTAAATCCGTTTTTTTCCCATGCTCATGAGCAACACTGCACTTATTGATTGCTGTCCATCTTCAAATTGGATGGATGAGGTCAGTTGGTGTGATTCAACAATGAATGTTTGTCAATTTGTTCCGTCTCCTGTGTGGGCAGGCTTGTTTTTGTGCATTTTACACAGATGGGCTTGTCTAATAGAATGGGTTATTTTAGGAGCAAACTAAACAGTACTTTAGTCCTCATTACCTACTTGGTTAATATTCTTGTAAAAACAATTGCGGCATTGATGAAATTGGATGGTTCTCTTATCGTCCCAGGAGCTTGTTTCTTTGTAGTACTTTCGGTTCAAGCATGTTGACCCACTTCAAACGCTGTCTTTCTTGGGTGTTCCTTATCGACATTTAGATCTATGTTCGCTACATTGTCTTACCTCTAGTTATCCATCTACATCCAAAGCCGGCAATTGATTTTGTAAGGGCAGATTTCATCCTAGCCCTTAATCCATTGATGCCTCATTCACTCAAGCAGACATCCACATCCTTATAGTCTCACAAAAGACAAATCAACATGTGCTTTAATGGAAGTTGGAAGCCGATATGGCACAAATAGCTAGATGGGTCCCTGTGAATGAGACACATTAGTTGACCCTGAGAAATGCTTTGCGAGAGTAGAAAAGGGAACATTGAAGAGATTTGAAGTGAACTGAAGCGTTGTGAGTTCTGAGCAGGCAGTGGGCAACGGCACAGTGTTGCTGTTGCATGGGCAGTGTTTGATGTCGTGTGTGGGCAGTATGACATGCTGTCTCAAGGGAAATACCAGCTTTCCTGCCAAGCGATGGAAGAAATTGGTGATGGCTTGAGAAAAGGAGGAAGAAACAGTGCTTTACATAAAGATTGGTAGCAATGGAAATTGTGGGTATTCAATTGTTGATTAACAATGCAATAAATCTTCAGTCGTAAAAGCTTATTGAGAGCTCTTCCTCTTCCTCATGTGGATGGTGAATATGCAAATGGAGTGTTTTTAAATTACGGCTCTGAGGTGCGTCACATGAAGGATTTATTGAGCGCTCGTTCTCCGTGTGTGTTTGCTGATTGCTTGGAGTATGTCATAAAAGACAGGTCTGGATGAATAGGCGTGGGTTGTTTTAAAAGGCCATCTTAAGTGCCGCTGTGCTTTTATCAGTGATGGCAAACACACACAACAATGGCTATATGTCTTCTTCTCACTTGAGTGGATTTGCTAAGCGTAAGCAGGAAAGTACATTAAGGCCCACCGAGCAACCCTGAAATATTGCTTGTGAGGGAGACATGGTTGTTGTTGGAGACAGCATTCCAAAACTATTAAAAGAACACCCGGTTTAGCTTTTTTCAGTTTTATTCAAAAGCTTTTGATTAGATGCACCGTTTCAGTTCACTCAAGTCAGGTTTTGACAGCATTCGAATATGTGTGTGTGTGAACTATTATACACATGTGACCTATGCATGAGCTACAGGGAGCTTAAAGGTTTGCAGTCAGAACGTAAGCTATTAAGCAGCTAAAGTATTCGACAGGTCTGCAGTCTCTTGCTCATATTGTGGGAGCTGTCAGGAAGACTTTATCTAAAACACATGCAGCTGTTCATCCCACGTCTTTAATTATTTAAAGAAACACAACATGCTTGTGAGTGTAATTCTGTATAAAATAGCTTTTCCCTAATATTTGCTGGTGTGGCAGGAGACTTTTGAAGTGTTGGCTCCTACTGCAGCCTCCTGATTAGAAAAGGGGAGAATAGTCATTTGATTTACATGATGTTCTTTCCTAATGGTACAGTGGAGTATAGCAGGGCGCAATCATTGTCTGTCTGGAGAGCAGTGCACACCTACACCTTTTCCAACATAATAAAGTCTATTTTAGGATTCGGACTTCCTTTTTCAGTACATGTAGTCCTTCAATAAAATGTCTCATAAGATCAGACATGATATTGTATGACTTGGCATTTCTTTTTTTTTGCAGGTGAAGGATGTCGTGGAGCAGGAAGGTTTTAGTCGTCAGAAGCGAGGCTACAGAAATATCAATGATATTGAAGTCAACTTGAATGACCCCTTATTCAGTAAACAGTGGTATCTGGTGAGTAATCAGCCAAGCAGCTGTCTGCAAGCAACATGACCTTTAGCTTCTGCCCACATTCTTCCACTTTAATTACTTTGATGCCAGCCATATTCCTCGCTACTCTTTGAATCAACCTTAGTATTCATTTCATAATTAGCCTGGCCACTTCTGTATGTGCCAGTAGTCTCCGCCCTTTATTTGTTTGACTGTCATGTGTGACGTTTATGCCAAAGCACGTAGTCGGCATCCATTTCACGTGTAAGATAAAAGCACTTAGTTAAAGCAACAAGCCAAATCTGTGACATTTACTTCTCCTTTCTTTCACCTTCACTTTCCTCACGCAGCAACCCCCACTCACAAATATTATCCACATTCATTCCATAATGGTGGCTCACCTGGGTGCTCTGAGTCATGGATGTTCTTCTTTTTGTGTGACTAATTAGATAAACACAGGCCAGGCAGATGGGACCCCCGGCTTGGATCTTAATGTGGCAGAGGCTTGGCAACTTGGCTACACGGGCAAAGGAGTTACCATTGCAATAATGGACGATGGTGAGTTAGAAGCCTTGCTGTTTCGTACCCGTGAGCCTTCAATTATTCAGCACACAGCGACAGCTTAATTAATGGCACAGTAAAGGATAGCCAAAGAGTGTATAGATTTAAGATGATGAAAAATGCACATAGACATACATTCTTTTACTTCAAATCAAATTATTGTTATGTTAACAAAATGTTGGGCATGGTCTCACTTTCAATGTAGCCTGCAACATAGTTAGTTAGTTCAAAAATATTACATAAACTAAATCTATCTTTTCTTTTTGCAAACTATTTTTACATAGAATATACACTGCATGTTTTTTCTTTATATGTTTTTTAAACTTTACGTTTTTTTTTTTTTTACGGCAAAATAAAATAAATAAATGTTTTAAAAAGACAAAAATCCCATTTTTTTCCCCAACATGCACATCTAACATGGTTGTTATCATTTTCTGATGCCAAACTTAACCAGAAACAGTCCTTGTCACGGCCTAAACCTTGCCATCTACCTATCATCACCAAGAAAAAAATTGTGTTGTGACATATTTTCAAATATAAATATCATATCTAATTTGTATCCAGGATCATTAAATAATAAGAAAACTTTCAAAAATTTGGTTGAATTTGACCTTCTTCTTGTGTATTTTTCAGCAAATTGGCCATTTTTCTAATTTAAAATATAATTTCAAATTTGCAAATACAGGCTAAATCAGGATTTAAACTTAAATATTTTGTTTTATTTCAGGAATTGACTATCTCCATCCAGACCTTGCCTCAAACTATGTGAGTACCCACATTATTGAATTGAGCCACTGTGTCATTTCTTTGATGCACTGTTAATAAGTGAAGCCCGGCCTCAGGTGCTGCTGGATTTCACAGGCTTCATGTGGCGAGCTGCTGGAAGTGACAGGTGCCCTGGGAGTCGCCCTCATGGCTGCCGGGTCTCCTTGTATTTTGGGAGGACGAGTGGGTGGAGAGGCAGACGGCCGGCCAAGCTGTTTAATGTTAATGCACACTGCACTGTGGCATCCACGATGGCAGGCCGATCTGTCACAAGCCGTGATGATGCCAGGGAAGTTGGCTCGGCATAATGTGACCAGAATAACTGATAAAAAAACATAAACTACTAGATGGATTGCTAAATGGGATAAGGAGATGTACAAAGCTTAGTTTGATTTAACAATAAAGAAGCATCATGGCGTCATCTTGAAAGTAAGCATTTATAAAAGCAATCGCTCTCCCACAGTAATGTTGGTGTTTCAAAGACGTGACTCATTGGGTTTGGTTTCATCACACAGTACAACGATTAATGCCAATGATTATATGAGCTTTAAAACTTAATTCCCAGTCATCTATTCTCATCTGTAGCTTAATAAATAGTTCCATTTAAAAAAAAAAAACTGTCCATCTGTGTTGAGTGACAATGCGTCTCATTGTTGTTCAAATGTTGGTCCATGTGTGCAATCACTATGCTTGCCTGTTCTTTTCATGGTTTTTGAGCAAAGATGAGCCTTGGCTCAAAATAACTCCGAATCAGTGCTGAGGAGATGTAGGAGCATGCTCCACTGGATTCATCGATCATGCTGAGCTAAGTCTAAAGTGGAGGTTTTTGTGACCGTGGCGAGAACTATATATAGACACTATATGAAATGTGGTGGTCATCACAGCTTCATTTACAAATGCCAACAATACTAAATAATAATACAAAAAAAATATTTTGACTAGCTCACATGTAGTTACAAACTGACAGTTGATGTGTTTTATGCAAGGCTGGTGCATTGTGTGCTTCTATTATTCATGATTTCTTATTTGCTGTGATGCTCATACTGTAACAGCTCCCATAATGCACTTGGTGTGGTGAATGAGGAGGATTGTTTGTGTACTGAGGTGAGAACTCATTACAAATTTTATGGCAGATTTATCAGGAAATATGGTCTTTTAAATCTCTCTTGCAGAAATAGATAGACTATATGCAAATGTGTTATTGTTATGCATTTGACTTTTATGCTACTGTTTTTGGTTGGTGCAGTAGGCCTATAAAAACACAATCATATTAGTGAGTTATAGTATGTGTCCTGCTGTTATATTTAGCTCCTGGGATGCTTTGAGAATTCCCTGTAATTAACCTTAATAATAAACCCTTAAATAACCCTTTTCTTTTATCTCACCAGTTGTAATACTGGATTTTATGTTCCCCATAAGGGAATTAGTTGTTTGTTGGGCTTACTTTCTCTTGACTACCATTTGGGAGTTACCATGGCAACTGCTGTGACGCCATATTATTTTAAAGTTTTCTGCAATTTGTGCTTGAAGTATTGTAGGAAGTATGGGATTGTGGGATTTATTTTATGTGTGAGATTTATAGTTTAGATAGTAAGAAATAGAAAAAACGTTTGAATTTCATGGTGTTTGTAAATATAAAAAATATACAAAAACAGTAATACCCGCTTTTCTGGTAGAAAAGGGGCATTACTGGAGATGCTATCAATCTAATCTAGGTTTTTATTGGAGGCAATATAATCCTTTAAGATTTCATAAAAGTCTTGCACACAGAGTTGTGCTTTCTGTTTAAAAAAACAAAAACAAAAAACCTCCACCTCTGAATGGAGACCAGACTTCTTTGGCTTGAAAAAACATTGGGTTGACTTTAGTTTCACCATCCCACTGACCGCCTGATTACCCTCAGCCTCTTTTGGCCTAATTGTTGCTATTTCTGAACCAACAGGCCTCTGTTCCAGGACCTTTGAATCATTGCTTTGTGAAGTAGCACTCACTAGTTGCCGGGGAAAGGTGAGGTGTTTTTAATCTGGCCACAATCCATTATAGTGAGCCAGGTTGCTCACAGGACACCAGAAAAGGAGCAGGGAGCTGATTGATGGCAGGAGATATGAGCTTCAGAAACACAGCAAGTGATTTATGGATGTGGACTTGTGGCATTTATTACCAAGGCTCAGCACTTTTCAGTCCATTTAATAAAATAGAAGAAAGGAAACAACACCTCCTGCTCTTGATGTGTGCAACAAACCTGTTCAGGAGCAGCATGATCTTTCATTTCAAGTGTTCAAGCTGTGAATAATAATACTATTTGAAAATCAGATTTTACAATCAATTGATATTAAAAGAAAAAAATGCTTGCATAGAGAAATGCCTATTTAACTGTAACACCGATTAGCTAACTGCTATAATCAGGTCATCCATTGTATGTTTGGAGATTATTTTTAGGTCATAAAAAGCATTTCTTTAATATTATAGGTTTATGTCAAAATGTATTACACCTCTATACAAATTCATAGATTGGTGAATTGTTTGGACAAATTTGAGTTTCACCATGTCCAGCCAGCATAAATATTAAATGTGGTGTCCTCTCTTTATTTAGGGGATGAGCATATTTTCATTACATTAATTATAAGGGGATATTGAATACAAAAAATATAAATGAAAAATGTTAATGTTATTCTGATATTAATAGGAGATCATATCACTAAGCCCTAATTAAACCCCAATAATAAAAACTGTTGGTCTGTACCGCTGGACATGAGACTGACCTCACTGATAAATATGTGGCTTAATGAATGAGTTTCTGACATGTCACTAAAAAACAATGCCAATTCTCCACTACAGCTTCAACTTTCCCCTGGTTACCTTTCTTTCTAACAACAATTACAATGTTATTCCATTAGGTCAGGTAACTATTGCAGTTTGGCTTGTCTCTGTCGCTGACTGAGTCATCTCATCTAAATGCCAGCCAGCCGGTTGTCAGAAAGGAAACGACCCCCAAGATTAATCTGATGGCTTGAGCGGCGCAGCTAATGAACACAACTATGGATTCTTCATACACATGACTTCACAGTGCACCTGTTACACACAGAGCAATATGAAGAGCGTCTCTAAATAAAATGACTGACAGCCAAAGGAATTACAGTTTAATTGACGGGAACTGATTGAGAAAACATGAAAGAAAACAGTCACTGCCTGAACGAAAGGCATGGTATCAACAGTGAGGGACTAAATCTGTCATTAATCAGTCATTCTAGTCATTCTGGTAATTTAATTACTGCATTAACAAGGGATTGGGAATATTTACTTCTGCGGTTTGCTAGATCCCTACTTTCCAATAAAAGCAGTAAACTTTCTATTACATTCTCAGCCAGTCTATTTATTACATAAAACACACAAGCACACTGCTGAATAGTGCTTTTTTAGGCGACAGCTTGTTGTTACAGGGTTGACACTTTGCTGTGAACTCGCCCTCTCTGCTTTGTCTCCCTTTGTTTTTGTTTTTTCTAAACGTACCTCTTTGGTTCTTTCAGAACGCTGATGCCAGCTATGACTTCAGCAGCAATGACCCGTTTCCATTTCCACGCTACACAGATGACTGGTTCAACAGGTAAAGCTCAGCCGGCCGCCACCACCACACAACACACACGTTTTGTTTGTGCTCTTTCCAGAAGTCTGGTAGTTCTCCCCTATTGATTTTCTGTTCACATACTTGCATTAAGACATTTTGGGGCAGTATAAACAGAGCTATTGTCCAGCACATCACAATACAAAACCCAAAAGCTATTTTTACCCACTAGGTTGGATGAGATAAGGCTCTACAACATTAGTGCAGTCTGCTCACAGGGTTTCACTGTTCTCATTGGTGACCCTTTGTCTGATAACACCTATCTCCAAATCCCAAAGAGTGATCCACTGCTACCACAACACATGTCCTCGACACAAACTAAAAAGATCCTCACCTCCTCAGGCATCTGCATACATCTTATGTGAGCGAGTGAATGAGGAAGGAGTGTTTGGGTCTGCCAGTGTAGCAGTTGTTGCTGACTGTCGGGCGACAACTCGCTGGCTAATCAGCAGGTTGATATAAATAGCTGCCTGTCTGTGGCAAAGCATGCTGGGAGAATGGGGCTGACTTGCTGCAGTGTCCCTGTGGGAGCTGACTGATGGAGCCATAGATGCACAAAACACTGATATGTGCAAACATGATTGATCAAACCAATATGAAAAATTCATGTGATGTGAAACATTAAAAACTAAAGTTATCTCTCTGTTTTGCTACACCTAGATAAGTTATTTTTTTCAAGTCACAGAATAACAAACTGAAATTTGTATTGATTTATGGCTATGAACAAGCAAAAGCCTCACTATTAAAGACTTAGACACAAACACAACAAAAGGAAATTGTTTCTAATCTGCTAAATCTCAGCTCAGCTTTAACTCACTTTATATGTATTGTAGTTCATACAAATCCTATTAGCATATTCTCTGTTTTTTACCCTGTCTCACTAGTCACGGCACACGGTGTGCAGGAGAGGTGTCTGCCTCAGCCAACAACAACATCTGTGGTGTGGGAGTCGCATACAACTCCATGGTGGCAGGTGTGTGTCTGCTTAGGTCACAATAGGAATAGCAATGAGAATGCAGCAATGTTAGCAAATACCTATTTTGATAGTGGCATTCTGAGAAGATAGGAGATCAGATGGCTCATACATGTATTACCAGCAAAATATAGGCACTGGACAATTATAGAAGATTGGTGTTTCTTTTGAGGCGTTTACATTTATTGATGAATAGTCAGTGAGAGTTCATATACAGCTCCAGAAAGTTCCAGGTGTCTAGTTCATTGATTTTTCCTGAAATTTGCAATAGTAGATAAAAAGGGAACACATTTGTATTGGCAAGATCTACAGTATTGACTGTTTAATTTGACTGCTGTAAGGCATGTTTTTATTTTTTTATTTTTTCCATTCTCACAACCAGTTGCTATCAATATTTTACTATTTAACCATAAAATTGACATCACTAGAGGTAAGACCTGTTAGCATCTTAAGGTATATTTTATTTAACAAATATGCATGCTGTGGTGCAGGCATCAGAATGTTGGACCAGCCCTTCATGACTGACATCATCGAGGCCTCATCTATCAGCCACATGCCGCAGGTTATTGACATCTACAGTGCCAGCTGGGGCCCCACAGATGACGGCAAGACAGTGGACGGCCCGCGAGAGCTCACGCTGCAGGCTATGGCTGATGGTGTCAACAAGGTAAGGCCACATCACACCTGCCGGCTCCAGGCTTTGATAATAATCCAAAGCTGAAAAGGAGTACAATAGTGCAGTCAGTATAATGCAGCTGGGGGTTTCTGTGTTGAAAATACTATCAAATAAAACTGCATCTACATACATTTTCACTACATCAAATATACAGCATTTTATCTACATTTTATTGTAGTATAGTAGTGCAGTGTATTCTAATGAACAATTATATGATAATGGCATTAATGTGTATGATACTTAACTGTAAAAGGTTACTTAAAGGTACTTGGCTTTACATTAATACTAGTGAATAAAAAACAACCTCAAGTATAATCAGAATTTGGTTATTTTTTTAAAGAAATTAAATTAAATGAAAAAAGACTGCCAGTGTAGTATAGCATTTGTAGTATGTGGCATCGCACTGACGACTCAATGAATATGTTGCTGTCACTTTCAGTAATATCTACAGGCTTATAATGGGGCCTAAAAGGGACCTAGGCCAAAAGGTTAAAGGGCGCACAAAAACAGACATATTGTATGCACGTGCTCACTCACAGAGAGTGGTGAGGCCAGGTGTGGGCTGCTCTAAAATGACCTGTCAGAGGCAGCGGACGTGGAGCAGAGCTCACTATAAACTCAATACGTGGGTACTTTTTACTTGTAATTATGAGGTTATAAAATGTTCATTAGATAGGAGAAATGAATAGCTCATTTTTGGGGAAGAGTGAGTGGGAAAAGGCCTTGAGCCAATAGGTACGCTCAATGATTTTAAAATCTCTCTTTGAAATTCCATTAGGATACATAAATAAGCATACTGAAACCACTTCTGTTCCATTTGATCCTTTGTACAATCGAGAAACAGGTGCAGCATTTGCTTAAGTGGATGCTCACTGCTCTGTATTTGTCTGCATAAAGATGAACATATAAATATTAATGACCTATATTTATTTGGATATTTCTTATTTATCTTTTTGTTCAAACTAAAAAATGTTTATCTACAGGCATAGGGCCCATTAGATTAATACATAAAAGTAGATGCCACAGTTATCTCATATCTGTGTGGCTCTTAAAGCGAATTTAACATGATGGGGAGAACAGTACCTTTTAATTTGTAGGTCTGCCTATTTTTGATGCATATCTCCTCTGTTCTTGCCTTTCAACTGCTTACAGTCCTTGGCAGAATTACCTAACGCTCGATTTATCTGCTTGAGTTGACTTTTTAATTTTTGTTGTGATAATGTATTAGGGCCGAGGAGGTAAAGGCAGCATCTATGTGTGGGCATCAGGAGATGGCGGTAGCTATGACGACTGCAACTGTGATGGGTACGCCTCGAGCATGTGGACCATCTCTATCAATTCAGCTATCAACGACGGACGCACAGCGCTGTACGATGAGAGCTGCTCCTCTACGCTGGCATCCACCTTTAGCAATGGCCGCAAACGAAACCCAGAAGCTGGCGTTGTGAGTCACCATATACACACTGATAATTGTGGATATTTCCTATTTTACTTACAATACATTATATTTATTTACTATAGTTTTCTTTCTATAACATTTCTTAATTTGTATATCACTTTAGAAGATGTGGCCACTGTCATTGACCGAGCCATAAATAGCCTTTTTTCACTTTGCAGAGCTAGTCCTCTTTCAGGAGATTGGATGCGCCCAGGGACAAAACCTGGGTTGTTGTTACACTGTAATCGCAGGCTGTTTGTGAAAATCAGAGGTTCAGGTGGAGGATTATCTCCAGCTTGATTACTTTCCTGGAACATGTGTTGCTCTGCTTTAAAAAAAAGAATGTGTTAAGCAGACATCAGACAGAATAGGTGTTTTGTATGGAAATAAAAAAATGTAAAATGATTGTGCCTTGACTTGGTGAACAATGTATTGTTTTTTAAGCTTTCTATAGAAAAAGGAGCAACAGAGTTAAACAAATACCTTGGGCAGAGTGACTTTAATGTGTACATAGAGATTTTTATTTTGACTGGCTCATTTGTAATTCAACTCACTGCTTACTCCTAGAATAGTGTCACCAACCGGTGAGCCCAAGAAAATGAGCATGTGAGTCAGTCTAGTGCAGAACCCATACTTTGCGTTGAAAAAAGTAGCTTGCTTCATGCAGCGTGACTGATCCAGCTTCACAAATGGCTCTGACCTTCATGGTTAATGTTAGGAAAATACATTCACACTTAGATTTGAGTGTATGCTGTGAATGTGCACTGACATTTTAATGTGTGTGTAAAAAAGACTTTCCCAGAGTACAAAGCAGTGTTGGTTCTGCGATTATGCAAATCACCCTTGGCTGTTGACACAGGCATGGATCTTCCCTAGGGTTTCCCCTCCTCTAATTGCATTCTATCTGTTATCGTTTTTAATTAAGCACCAAATGAAATATAGAAATGTTTAGCCACTAGATCTAAACAAAACCTGTTAGGTGGAATAGAAGATTTAAGCTCTACACTTACTTCTATTACTTTCTGTAATTCTTCTGTATATTGTGTTGTTGTTTCTTTAGGCAACCACAGATTTGTACGGGAACTGCACCCTGCGTCACTCAGGAACATCGGCAGCAGCTCCAGAAGCAGCAGGGGTCTTTGCACTGGCTCTCGAAGCAAAGTAAGTCATGCACTTTTGTTCTATAGCAGTGTTTTATTAGATTATAATTTTTTGCAATATTGATTATTTTCTTCACCTGAAGAGAGGGTTCTGTGAAAATTGTTAAACAGAATAAGTCTTAATTTTTCAATAACATGTGAATAACCAAGTTTGACCTATGCGACAAACTTGAATTAAAAGAACTCTTTAACAGTTTCTTTGTAAATATGACAAACAGAACTGGAATAAATAAAGTGAAAAAGCTTTCGCCCACATACTGTAGCTCAGACTCTATGCTATAAGCTTCTGCCAAGGACACCATTCACATTTGTATCTGTACTTTTTATATTGTCTTATATCTTTTATATTTATACATTTAAGAAACTCATCATCAAACCTTTATTACAGACCCAAGGGTATCCAGTTTGAAAGAGAGCACAATATATAAAATCCTCATACTGTCTTGAATACCACGAGAAGTCTATGTAAACTAGCTTTTTTATATAAACCATAGTTTAGCCTTGTATTAAGACACTGCAACAGATTCAATAGAGTTGTATTCACTGTATACAGTACATGATGAAACATACTGCAGAACTCAGCATTACATGTCACTTTCTGCTCAAAGCCTGCACATGATGACAGAAACACACTATACATTGTATTTAGAATTTGCTAAATGAGTGTTTGTCAGGAGGCAATGCTTTCCCCAGACGCCCCATTTCTCACATTAAATGCTGTTGCCATTACCTAACACTAGCAAGTGATGCTGAGCAAAGACCCACTGTTTGCTGTGCACACACTATAATGATGTTGCTTTTGGGAGGAGCGGATGCTCACCCTGTCCTCGGGCAAATAGCTCATGATGCTGTTAGAATGAGTGCACGGCCTTTTTACTGCCCAAACACACTTAAGCCGTGTGATGGCAGGAGTCAGAACAAAGCTGTCAGCGTGCACAGCCAAGATAATGAAGGGAGACACAGACACAGTCGCCATCTGCCCTAGAACACCAAGACACTGTGAGAGTGGAGAGAACAAAACATGTAGCTATCACCATAATGTTTGTCACTAATGTAGCAGGAGATGACTTTTTATAAGTGTTATTATTTACGGCTATAAATCTAATACTTCTTACAAATGACTAGTTTAACATTGTAATCTGATAATAGATTCTGAAGAAAAAAGAAAATGTAATTCCGCATATTCACCCATCACATGTAATTAAGTTGAAAAATAAAACCTTCTCAATTGTATCGTATTTTGCAAAATCCCCTTGACCACCATTACTAATGTCCTGTACTTGCCGGTGACTGTTCCAACACAGTCCAGATTTGACGTGGAGAGACATGCAGCATCTCTCAGTCCTGACATCCAAGAGGAACCAGCTCCATGATGAAGTGCACCAGTGGAGAAGGAATGGCGTGGGCCTTGAGTTTAACCATTTGTTTGGCTACGGTGTTCTGGATGCGGGGGGCATGGTCAAAATGGCCAAGGAATGGAAGACAGTGCCAGAGCGCTTTCACTGTGTAGCAGGGACCATCCAGGAGAACCAGTAAGTCCTGTTTTGAAGATTTATTTGTGTTAAATTTTCAGCATTGATCACCTTTCTCTGTTATTCTATTTTAATACATTTTGTCAGTGCAGTCAAGGCAACCCTCAGTCAGTAACTCTAGTTAAATCTTATCCTCTTTACATCCACCCACAGCTACAGTATCTGCCCTTCCATCATCAAATCTTCCTTATCTCTGGCCTTGTTGTCCTTTCTTTTGCTTTGTATCTAGCCTCTCCTCCTTTAATCCCCTCTCCTCGTTTCTTTCCTGCGTTCTGTCTGTCATACGCTGTGAGCAAGGGGCTTTTCTCTGCATCTGTCTCACTTATAGACCCCGCAGCTTTAAACTCCTGTGTATGATGCATGGTTTTTTCATGTTGCTTGACCTCTCATTGACTCTAATTAGAACGCCACCATTGGCCCAGCATGGCGTGCTCTGGAAATGCTGTCAATTAGACTGAATGACATACAGGAAGGGCTTCAGGTGGATTTCTGGATGCAAACATTTATAAAAGCTGAATCCCCTCCCGTGGGATTTAAGAATCAGTGCTAAAATAGCATTGTAATTTAGTCTGACATCAAAACTCTGTGCAGTATAGTTTTCATAAGTGTTTGTTGTGTGTGCAGCACCTGCATAAACAAAGAGTCCTTTGGTTTCCTAAGGCACATTTCACATCCCTCGTGGAAATGTGGCAGAGTCTTCCCTTCCTCAGGCTTTAACATTCCCAGACCATTTGGGACTCAAATGCAGAAGCAGTTTCTTGGGGGGCGTTGATGAGGATCTCACGCTAATGGTGGCTTCTCTCCTCTTCGTGCTATTTTAAGCATTGTGTGTCACTTGCTGTTGTTCAGCCATTTTTATTCCCATCAGTTTGCGGTTTCCAGGGCAGCACCACAGGGATGCTACTGCCTCTATTGTAGTAAAGCTATAATTACAACAAGCCCAACTCAGATGATAGTGTATCAGCGGAGTAAAAGGAAATAAACACCAGCATTGCCGGGTTCACAGAAACACAGCTGAGTAGTGATCTGATAGCTGTGCTTGGCTGCAGTTTACTTAGCTGGAGGAGAACTTCTCATTATCAGTGATTCTGGGGCGTAGTGCCCCACTGTGTGTTGGGATTGTTTTTAATCTGCACTGGTCCTACCCTTCAGAGGCATCCCTCTCCCTGCTCCATGACCCACTGCTGTAATTACTGCAGCACACTATCTGATGGGAACTGGGTACCTGCTGTGCCGCAAATCATTTTAGGAGGTTAACTCATACATTTTGATACATAATTCTATGTTTAAAAACACTTATGGACCCAGAAATATATTTATATATTTACTAAAACTTAATTCTAAAACATCTCATACTTTAAGACATTTTAATAGTTTAAATTATTTCATTTTTAGTATTTATTGCCAACAAAGCAAAACACCTGTTAGGAAAGATAGAGTGCAAATGTAAGAGAGATGTACAGGATAAATAGTTGTAATGTTATGCAGTCAAAATGTTGGATCAAGCACTTGTATTTGTTGTGTTAAACTCATAGATTTTTTTATAAAATGGATGTTGCACACCCATTGGTCTCCTATTTACCGACATTGTCATTACGAATGGGCAATAAAATGGCAGTTACATCTGGGATTTTTGGCTTTTACTGCATAGTAAAACTATAGTTTTCAGATAGCATAAACAGACATATTAATCAAAAATCCCCAGAGTTGTCACGTAGTAAAAAAAACTTAGCTCTAGAGACCGGAGCCATCTTTTGTACAAGGCTGTAAACATGATTTTTACACTTGTAAAGTCGCCATTGGGTTTCTCCTTATATTTCCGCTTTTGGAGCCTGCCCTCTGGTGGACGGCGGTATATCGCCGTATATCGCCGTATGGTGGCGCCCTTACTCGAGGACCGTTTAAGAGGTTCCATGAGAGAGGCTTGTTTTAACCTAAGTAATAAGATCTTTGCAAGCTCTATGTAGGAATCATATGGTATTTTTGTCATAGTGTTTATGATAAAATACTTTGCATATGACTTTAAATGAAACTCTGCAGGGTGTAAAACAACCCGCTGTCAGTAGTCCTGTTTTTGTAACAATTCAAATTTGCTTAATCAGCCTTTAGCAGCTCACCAGTGCAGTAATCTGCCCATGCACAGCATCAAGCTCTATTAATCATTTGTCTAACTGACTGATGTTGTTGTCTCTGTCAGAGTCCTTGTCTCATGCCCCAGTCCTCCTCTTTCCCTGTTTCTCACCACATGTGACACAGCCTTCAAACCTATAATAATAAGTCTGCTCCTTGCTCCTGGCCACCACCCCTGTCCTGCTGTGTTCCTACTTTTCTTTCCATCTTGTGCAGAGATGGGATAAGCAGTGTGCCGCCAATAACTGCAAGGCAACAACATTACCAGAGCTTGCCACTCTTTTTGAACAAATCTATTTGACAAAGATTATTATCGTTATTTATCTATTTATTTGATTTGGACAATGCATATTGATGAACATACATGAGACACAGCCACGTGGATGTAAACAAGCCAGATTGTAGCTGTATTCATACACCAGAGCAACATTCACACATTCATACACCAGAGCAACATTCACACACATTCATACACCAGTGCAAAATTCACACATTCATACACAAGAGCAACATTCACACATTCATACAACAGAACAACATTCACACATTTATACACCAGAGCAACATTCACACATTCATACACCATAACAACATTCACACACATTCATACAACAGATCAACATTCACACACATTAATACACTAGAGCAACATTCACACACATTCATACACCAGAACAACATTCAAACACATTCATACACCAGAGCAACATTCACACACATTCATACACCAGAGCAACATTCACACACATTCATACACCAGAGCAACATTCACACACATTCATACACCAGTGCAACATTCACACATTCATACACCAGAGCAACATTCACACATTCATACACCAGGACAACATTCACACACATTCATACACCAGAGCAACATTCACACACATTCATACACCAGAGCAACACTCACACATTCATACACCAGAGCAACATTCACACATTTATACACCAGAGCAACATTAACACATTCATACACCAGAGCAACATTCACACACATTCATACACCAGAGCAACATTAACACATTCATACACCAGAACAACATTCACACACATTCATACACCAGAGCAACATTAACACATTTATACACCAGAGCAACATTCACACACATTCATACACCAGTGCAACATTCACACATTCATACACCAGAGCAACATTCACACATTCATACACCAGAGCAACATTCACACATTCATACACCAGAGCAACATTCACACACATTCATACACCAGAGCAACATTCACACACATTCATACACCAGAGCAACATTCACACACATTCATACACCAGTGCAACATTATCACACATTCATACACCAGTGCAACATTATCACACATTAATACACAAGAGCAACATTCACACACATTCATATACCAGAGCAACATTATCACACATTCATACACCAGAGCAACATTATCACACATTCATACACCAGAGCAACATTCACACACATTCATACACCAGAGCAACATTATCACACATTCATACAGCAGAGTAACATTCACACACATTCATACACCAGTGCAACATTCACACATTCATACACAAGAGCAACATTCACACACATTCATACACCAGAGCAACATTCACACACATTCATACACCAGAGCAACATTCACACACATTCATACACCAGAGCAACATTCACACACATTCATACACCAGAGCAACATTAACACATTCATACACCAGAGCAACATTCACACACATTCATACACCAGAGCAACATTCACACACATTCATACACCAGAGCAACATTAACACATTCATACACCAGAACAACATTCACACACATTCATACACCAGAGCAACATTAACACATTTATACACCAGAGCAACATTCACACACATTCATACACCAGTGCAACATTCACACATTCATACACCAGAGCAACATTCACACATTCATACACCAGAGCAACATTCACACACATTCATACACCAGAGCAACATTCACACACATTCATACACCAGAGCAACATTCACACACATTCATACACCAGAGCAACATTCACACATTCATACACCAGAGCAACATTCACACACATTCATACACCAGTGCAAAATTCACACATTCATACACAAGAGCAACATTCACACACATTCATACAACAGATCAACATTCACACATTTATACACCAGAGCAACATTCACACATTCATACACCATAACAACATTCACACACATTCATACAACAGATCAACATTCACACACATTAATACACTAGAGCAACATTCACACACATTCATACACCAGAACAACATTCAAACACATTCATACACCAGAGCAACATTCACACATATTCATACACCAGAGCAACATTCACACATATTCATACACCAGAGCAACATTCACACACATTCATACACCAGAGCAACATTCACACACATTCATACACCAGAGCAACATTCACACATATTCATACACCAGAGCAACATTCACACACATTCATACACCAGAGCAACATTCACACACATTCATACACCAGAGCTACACTGGCGCACATGTATACACTAGAGCAACATTCACACACATTCTTACACCAGAGTGACATTCACACACATTCATACACCATTTCTGTGTCACTGGAGGCAAGGTAGGTTAAGTGTCTTACCCAAGGACACGACGACAGAATGAACTGGAGAGAACAGGAATCAAACCACCAACCTTCTGGTTATAGGACAACCACTCTACCATTGAGCCAAATTAAATAAATCATAGCTTTTTGTGACACAAGTTGAGAAAGAGCAGTATTCTGAGAATATTGGGATTTATCCTAAACCAATGTCATTTCAGTTACACTCATTGCTTTACAAGACAAGACAAAATGTTAAGAAAGACTTCACTATGCAAAAGAGGGTTGTTAACTTACATTTCAAGTTCACTTTTAACTTAAGTTAAACCTCTAACCATGTGTGTCACAAAGAATCCTAGCTCCTTTGAAGGACTTTATATGCTTTCTTGCCTCTGTATGAGTCGTCTGCCAATTACTGAGGTTTGCCATTTATTGCTGACTGCAAAGTGAAGCCTTTAAAATGGTGCATTCAGAAGGAAATGTCAGGGTAAATAACATGGAGATGGCACTTATCACAGCTGCTTTGCTGTGAGAACTCCTTTTTGGAACTGGTCCTTGATTCTTTGCCTGTGTATGATGTTCTTAAAAAAAGTAGGTCAAGTATTTACTTGGGCTTTTGAAAACGAAGAGAGTAGGTTATAAAAATATATATTTTGCCTTGCATTTTTAGCTAATTGAAAGTGTTTTTGTTATATGACCTTTAGTTAATAATATTAAGAGAACCGTTGACAATTGACATTTAAATTCCCCTATTTCCCTTTCTTTCTGCAGTAAAATCCAGTCTGGAAACAAGCTAGTGCTGGCTATCACCACTGACGCATGTCACGGTAAGGACAACTTTGTGCGCTACCTAGAGCACGTCCAGGCAGTGATAACAGTTAATGCCAGCCGCCGTGGCGACCTCAACATCAACATGACCTCTCCTATGGGCACAAAGTCCATCCTGCTGAGCCGAAGACCCCGCGATGATGACTCTAAGGTGGGCTTTGACAAGTGGCCCTTCATGACCACCCACACATGGGGAGAGGACCCGCGTGGGACATGGGTGCTGGAGGTGGGATTCCAGGGTGATGAACAACAACGTGGTGTCCTAAAGGAGTGGACTCTCATGCTGCATGGAACACAAAGTGCCCCTTACATAGACCAGATAGTGCGTGATTATCAGTCCAAACTGGCCATGTCCAAAAAGGAGGAGCTTGAGGAAGAGCTTGACGAAGCTGTTGAGAGAAGTCTGAAGAGTTTGATGAATAAAAACAACTAGACTCCATCTGCATGTTGCCGACTCTGTACTCTGTTATTCCTCTTTGCAGTCATGCTCTATCCTTGTCCAAAGTCTACTGCATCTCTTCAGTTCTCCTCACTATTGCACTGCTTTGTCTACCTCTTTCTGCTTTTTGTTATCTTGTGTTTCAATTCTCCCCCGGCCTCTGAATGTTTCTTGTATTTCTATCATAATAAAAGTGTGATAATCTATGCTATATAGAGGTAACAGTATCACCTGGATTCTGTTTTTTACACTACAGAATTGTACATAGGCCAAATATATACCACACTCATGCTTTTAACTGCCCTGCACTTCTCTTTTGCCAATTGTTGTACAGTTTGTGACTGTAAATGATTTTCAATGTAATTCTACTTAAAGTTTAAAATCTTGCAAACAGAGAAGTGATATTTCTTTCTGTTTATATTTCTGTGAGAAACACTGATATATAAACATATTAATTATATATATATATATATATATATATATATATATATATATATATATATATATATATATATAAAACTAGGAAAATAATGTGAGATTAGTTTTGCAGCCTGTGGTCCTAAGTTCATATTTCATAATCTTTGATGTATACTATAATAAATATATTCAGCTGTTTACTAAAGCACCTTGAGTAATTTGCAGCACACCTTTGAACAAACTGAGAAAGCAGTTTTGAAGTGTTTAAATTTTCAAACTTTTAAAGAGCCAACAAAGGGCCGTTTAATTATTTTGTTCTTAAGCTTCAATAACTTTGCCATCCCAAAGTATTTGAGAGGATGTGCAAACTATATTATTTAGGTCAGCTTGTTTAGACATGTTGGTGTGTTGATTGCTGTAGAAATAGCAATAGTTTAAATAGTTTATTATCGACTAAATAAAGTAAATATTAAACTTGCAGTAAAACTAATGTCATTGTGGAGAATCAATACACGAAATCCAATGAACTGATCTTTCTGGCTTTTATTAATCAATATATCAAAGCAAATTAATTCACAGCAAAATTGTGCTGAGGGCAGGCAGTGTCGTCCAATTAAACAAAAGTGCTCAAAGGGGAAGTGAAATTCTAGGGCTATGTTCCAAAGGGTGGCACATTTTTTTTTGTTTTTATACCTTCACTTTTTATTTTATTTTATTGAATGGTGGCACATGAGCTGATATTTCATCATTCCAAGTTTTCAGACAGTAAAGGACTAGCCTGAGTATAGAGCTAGGTCAAACACCAGCAAAATAATTTCTGGTCACAGGAAGAAGTGTTGAATATCAGAGCAGGAATGTCAACTTCAGGAACAATGTGTGTGTTGTTGTGTTTTGAACTGAGATCGGTTTCAATGCTTCTTCTTGCTGGACTTTTCAATCATTGTCTCCACCACCAATGATGTCTCCTCATAACCTCTCGTTTTACGATCTTTGGAAATCTTCTCCACAGACTCAACCACCTCCACCTTCTCATAGGTCATGCCGTCTGGGCTAAAACTGCTTGAGCTGGAACTGGAGCTAGTGCTGGGAACACGAGGGATGGGTGTTGGACCACTGCTTTTCTTAGGTGTAGAGGGATGGTCAGCTGCTGGGCTGGGTTCCTTGGGGCGAGGGGGAGAGACTGGGCTTGGGTCTTTAGAACCTGGGTGGGCATCACCACTCTTGTGCTTACCTTTACCCCCACTGTCCTTGTCTCTTTCCCCCATATGGTCATCCTTTGCTGTGGGGCTAGAGGGCATAGTCGGACCAAGAGGCCTGGGTTCTGGCATGGGCTGAGGAGGGGTAGGGGAGCTGCGTCCATTAGACTCATAGGGAGGCATCATGTCGTCTTCGATAGTGACAATGATGTGTCCGGCTGAAGGTGTAGACGTGTAGAAAGATGGATCTGGGTAGCTGCTATCCCCAGTGACGAGCACATAGCGCCCTTTGGTGTAGAAGTCAGCAATGGGCTCTGGCCTCTTGTGCTTCCTCATTCTGTCTCTGACAATGTTGCACAGTGTGTCAAAAGCCTTGCTGATCTGCGCTCCGTCTGGGACATCCTGTGGTGAGACTCCAGTGTACAAAGGCTTCTGTTCTTTTACCCTCACTCTCTCCTCTTGTTCTCCCTCAGGTGACATTGCCTTTTTTTCTTCATCAGGAACCTCTCCAGCAGCCCCTCCATTTTTGTCTTCTTGAGCACTGTCAGTCACATCTTGTGTGGTCAGCTCTATCTTCTTTAAGGCCTTCTTGGCCATGTTCTTATGTCGCGGCTTAATATTGGTGATGTCCTGAATAGTTTGTGTGATATCTGAACAAACATATGGTCAAAAGTTAGTTAGTACAAATGACTGATCTTGGAACAGGACTTACATATAAAAGTTTATTCAAGACATGGCTGTTAATGGAGGGGAGCTTCATAAGCACTGCAAGACAAAATCCCCTGAGAGTTGTCTCCCACAATGGGCGCTGATTGAATGTGCACTCAATAGTGATTATCAATGCAAACCAGCTGTGATGTTCCAACAGCAGTGCTGATACTTCTTACCTCTCCTCCTGCTCAAGGCAGAGGTTGTGTGAGTGCAAGGATAATTAGCAGCGAACAGGGTAATGGGTGTGCCAATTATCGCTGAATTCAACCTGGAGAAAAAAGCACAGCCACAGTTCACCAATTTGGAATCCATTAACTGGTAGGTCCTTCTTGAACACGATTACGCCTTTTCTTAAATGAATAAAAATATGACCCGAACAACAATTACTGTGATGGACATATTATAGCTGAGGAAGACTCTAGAAAAAAAATCTATCCAACACTGACACCTGCTGACTGATTTTTAAAGTGGCAACTATAATTCATTTTTCATAAAATCTATGGTATGGTCCACCCAACATTTTAACACTACACAAAAATGAACAAACTTCAAACTGACAGATCATACCTGTTGTCTTCATTCTCAATGATCCTCTTGTATCGCTCCAGCTCGTTTTCCAGGGACATCTGGTACATGACCAGGTGGCGACATTCACTGGTAAACTTCTCCAGGGACTTCTCAGCTTCTTCGATCTCCTTCCGCAGAGATTCAATTTGCTCGTTGCGCATCTGGATCTCGTCGTCGTAACTCTCCTGTGTGTTCGTGATTGCTTGCTCCAGCATCTTTTTCTGAAAGGCAGATACAGTGGCAGAGATTAATTAAGAAATGAAGGTTACATGATTAAACTGTGACAAAGTCCCTGGAGACAATTTATATAAAGCAAGCGCAGGTCATTACTTATAACACCTTTTTTGGTGTGCATGGAAAACTGCCCAGATGTTCACAGTCAATGTTAAAATTATCATTGTTTTATTGGTTTATGAAAAGTGATACGATTTATATGAAGAAATGCTTCTATAGGGTTATGATGGAAAATACTGAAAAATTGATGTTCAAGACAGTTATTCTTTTAGTCCAAACCTTCAACAATGCTACATAATGTCAGCGGCTTTCTTCTTGCTTGGTAGAAAGTGGAACATTTATTACAGTAAGTACTTTTGCCTTTATTCGGTCTGAACTACACTAGCTCAAATAAAAGACATGGCTGACATCTAGTGGCATGTCTGAATTATTAACTCTTAGGCAGAAACTAAACAAATAACTACAATAGAGTACAGTAAACAGTTCATGTTATTAACTCTTATGTTCTTAGAATATGTGGGATTTAAATGATCAAAGCAGTCCAAAGTATGATAAAGTATGTTTTTGTTTTTTTTACTACTACTAGCAGCAATTATTCCACTAACAATGAGTGCAGTGCTGCGGTCTGTGGGAGCAAAGCCTGGAAAGTGGAAAAAATATAAAAAAAATCCCATGTGGTAAAGCTCCACCCCCACTTTTACTTGTGGAAAAAAGAGACGACACAATAAAAGCTTGTTGTCATGGTGACTGTGTGACCCACCTCATTTTGTAGGCGCTGTTTCTGGGCCTGCAGCTGGCAGAGGGCGCTCTTGTACTCCTCCAGCTGACTCCGCAAGCCTGGAACCTTCCTCTGGGCCAGCAGCTTCTCCTGCTCCTTTACACAGTTAACAACAAATCAATACAGTCACGAATGACATGTTAGAGTGGGACACACATGCTCGTATTAGATGAGTAGAGGTCTTTCTTTTATCAGGTTTTAATCCCACTAACAGTAAATCACAGCACTAATTGGGGATGACGACATAGAAGTGGTATGCCTGTGGCGATCACCGCGCCAACCATTGGCCCTCTGGCTTGTCAATCACTGTTACTACGTTCGTTACTTTATGCACAAGTGTGGCTCAAAAGCTAAACAAAACCAGTGTTTGTCTTGGGGATTCTTTTTCACAATGACGTGCTCTGAAAACACAGAAAGGGCTTCTACTGACGCGTCCGTCGCCACAATCCAGCTGGACGGGTAACTTTTCTTCATTTTTTGGTGAAAATATTAGATTTTTGGGAGTTTGGGAAAGATACAAACTTTTATTCTTACACAGTAAAGCAACAGGCAGTTTAGTAATGCTATGAGTAATAGTGGGAATACAGTCGAGCGAGTTAGGCTCCCACTATTACTCGTAGCATTACTAAACTGCCTGTTTGTATATTTCCCCAACTGCCTTTCTTAAGAATGCTAAGTTATGCTACTCAAATGTTAAAACACATCTCTTCCGTCAACACCTGACTGACAAACACTGAGTTCTACTTCCTTTCTATCGATTCCTTTCTTTAAAAAAAAAAATCTCATCCTTAGTAGGGATGCACGATAATATCGGCACAACATCGGTATCGGCCGATAAAAGCTTAAAATGACCAATATCGGCATCGGCCGATATGAATATTTCTGCCGATGAGCCAAACCGATAAGGGGGCGTGTTATATGTGCGCGCGCGACGACCATGAGCGTAGCTTGAGCGCCAAAAACTTAAACTTACAACAAGTCAGCTGTGTGGAGGCATTTCGAGATCTGTCAAACAGATAACAAAGTTGCTATATGCAATATTTGTAAAGCACAAGTGATGCGAGGAGGCGTAAAACAACAGTCTTTCAACACTACAAATATGATTACACATCTTAAGAGCCGTCATCCTGAGCAGCACCAAGACTTTTTAAAAAGTAAGAAGGAAAAAATGCCAGCAAAAACCCATCAGCAGCCTCTACTTCAGTCCTTTGACAAAGCTAGAAAATACAGCAGCGATCACCCAAAGGTAAAAGATCTTAACGACAAAATAATTGAATTTATTGCTCTTGATAACCACCCGTTTAGCGTGGTGGAAGATGTTGGCTTCAGGAGGCTAATGATGCACCTAGAGCTGCGGTATGCTATGCCTAGCCGGCGCTATTTTTCTGACTGTAATTTGTATATATATCGGCATCGGCCAAAATTATTTTGAAAATATCGGCATATCTAATATCGGCCAAAATCCAATATCGTGCATCCCTAATCCTTAGCTTTGTAAACTGTGCTGGGTTTAAACTGACTAGTTTTTTGTGCACTTATGGTTTTTGTACCTTGTGTTGTTAAAATTGCTTCCATTGTTTTTCCTCACTTGTAAGTCGCTTTGGATAAAAGCGTCTGCTAAATGACTAAATGTAAATGTAAATGTAAAACCATGGAAACGATTCTAAGTGGTGAGTCTGACATAGTGCATCCACTAATGCAACACAGCGAGTGATGGTAGTAAACAAACACTCGCGTTTCAATGCTTGTGCACGAGATTAGGGAGGCGTTCCCTCGAAATAAACTGAGAAGGAGGGAGGCTATTCTCCCGCATGCACTCATTTAGAAAACTCACTAACAGTCGTTGGTTTCTCAGTCGTCGAAAACATCCTCTACAACACCTTTAATTATAGGCCTAGCCCTACCCTTAGAGTTGGAACCATTTTCTTAAAAAGGCTGCCACCTGAGAAACCACAATAAAATTACCTGCTGTGTAAACTATTATAAAAGTACTTAAACTGGCCAAGACTTTCATATGGTGTGAAAAGTTCATATAAACTACTATAGTATTGATTTTAACATTTTAAAGTATAAAGAACTTGCGAAAGTATAATCTTTGCTTTTCATAACATTCCTTTTTGGCGCATCAGCCCATGACTAAGGCCAAATGTGAGGCTTGTTTGTGTCATCCCAATTAAACATTTACACATTGAAATAAAGACAACCTGCTATGTTAATCCTTGTCATAGTGTCACCATGTTATCTGCTCTTTGAATCTGGCTTCATTATAACACAATGAAAATGCAGTCCAGCCCATATGTCTCTGTAATTGTTTCCTTTGCACCTGTTTGTACTTTGCTCATTTACACTCATTGAGGAACACATACAAATGCAGGCTAGGACACCCATTTGGACTGAGGAGCCAGTAACCTGATCAACCCTTAACACGTAGCCCGGCCTGACACACATGCAAACATATCATCTCCCTCGGGGACTGCAGCTTTATGCACACACACGCACGCACGCACGCACGCACGCACGCACACACACACACACACACACACACACACACACACACACACACACACACACACTGGGTGACAAGATTAGTGACCTCACCTCAGAGATGCCCAGTGACACATTAGGATCAAGGGAAAGTGTCTGTTTGATTTGCTGCAAAATGTTCACGTAGGTCTGGATCTCAGCAAGGTTCTGTGTAGTAGAGAAAAATATCAATTATTCTTGCCAACCATTTTGTAGACATTTTTTTTTCTATATTAAATATTCCCCAGGTGTTAGTATAATTGAAGCCACCTATAAATGTTGCTTAATTATATAAACATAAACACATTAGTACAAACATGATTTCAGAGCAAATCCTGTAATTGCTTTCTCCAAAGGGATACATTAAAGCAGAAAAGTCAAATTTATTTTCTAATCTTCCCACATAAAGTGATATAGTAACAGCAGCCCCCTTTTGATATGCTATCTCAATATTAGAGTTGAATTAATTCATCATTCAAAGCAAAACTGGACCAAATGGAAAAAAATGAAGTTTTTTTTCATGAAGTTTAATGTGTATGTATTTTTTTAAAATACATACACATTAAACTTCATGAATATTATGTTCGTTGCTGTATGTTTATAGTTTGCTTTATTTGCAGCTTTAAGCCTACCATGCACATCCACTGGGAAATTTTCCGCTTTTTGTTTTTCCTGTCACATTTCAGTGCTTGCAAAACACAGTGGTACATTTTATTTGCTGTTGTTTTCTAAATCCTATATGGCAGTATATTGTTCTACATCACAGCAGTTTCTTCTTCTTAAATGTCAAAGAGCCAACAATGCCCAGAGGTGGGTTGGGATCAAACAAATCTAGCAGGAATTTAACTTTCTCCAGGTTTTACCTTCTTGTGTCTTTCTCGAGTAGAGCTGATGTCATCCTGCAAAAACTGGGATTGGATCTGGTGCTCCAGGTTTTGCAACAGAACACTGTCAGCCTCCTGCAAGGAAGGAATCATTTTATTGTTAAATGTATCAAGTTGAAATTAAATGTATCTGTTGAGTTGACTCTTACCTTATTTAACTGCTCCAGTGTGGTTCGTAGATTTTCTTGATACTCACATTCAACTCTGTATCTGCATAAAAAGATCAAAGCTGTCTGTGCAATCCACCAATGTGGATGCTGGTAGAATTAACTATGTAATTATATTGGGAAATAGAGAAAAACTAGGGCTTTGTTTAAAAACCATTAGTAATAGTTGTAGTAGTAGTTGTGTGAATCCTAACTTCTTGGCAGCAAAAGGAACACCATGTTGACAGATAGTGATTACCCTAATGTTAAATCACGAATAGAAAGGTTTTGCATTAGACTTTTTACTGTCTTTTACTGGAAAAGAGTATTAAAATGAGACAAAAACAGATGATTTCTTTAGGAAGGAACTTCACAATGATCAACAGCATTAAGACACGCAGCACCAACATGCGCTTTATGGTTAGCATTTTCTGCGCTCCTTTTAGCACTTCTCACTATCTTACTTGCTGGTGTATTCATCAAGCATGTGGCAGGCGTCCTTGAGGTCTCGTTCCAGCTTGCCATGCTCGGATGCTAGCTCTCTGATGCGCTGTCTGTTGACTTCGATCTGCTCTGTGAAGGCCTCTTCCAGGCCACTTGCCTCCTCCATGCGCTGCAGTGTCTCCAGCTGTTTGCGGAACACAGCGTTCCTCTGTTCCAGGACCCGCGCCCTGTTGATGTAGCGGGCAAAGCGGCTGTTAAGCTCCTGGAGGTTCTCCCAGCCCTGGATGGCTGAGATGCCTGCAGGGCTCTCAGCGTCCTCTGGTTCCTCACTGCTGAACACATCTGAGCGCTCATACTTCTCCTTGCGCACCTTGTAGCTGGACTTGAACATAGTGCTAGAGTTATCCCCCTGGGCTGGTGGTCTCCCTGGAGTGCTAGGTCCCTTTCAGCACCTTTAATGTGTGAAAACTCAGGTGCTCACCCTTGGCTGTCTCATGCTAGACTGAACTCTGTCAGCTGTGACTGGATGCAAAATAGCCCCTAAACCCTACCCCTCGCAGTGACCAAGCACTCTGGCTGCCTGGGGCCTTCCAGAGTTTACCCATGCTTTTGTGTCAGAGCTTAGAAGAACAAAGCTGTTGATGACAAAGCAGAACCTTGATAAAAGACAATCGGTTGGTCCGGGAAAACACTGTGTTGTTACACACCATTATTTGGCTTCTGCTTTCTGTTTGATATGGCACATCGAGCACATGACAGAGGAATCTTTTTGCAGTGCAATTACTATGCCCTATAGAAGACCATTTTTGTAGAAAACTCCACACTGTGCTAAGGAAACAACTAGCTCTAGCAACATTATTCAAAATATGCAGTAGCTCTTTATTATTTGGCAACACTTGATTAGTAGAGAGTAGAAAACTGGTTGATTCTATTATAGATCTAATGTCCATAAACTTATGTAAACACCTGACAGCATAAAATTTAACAGTGAAACTAACCAAGTGTAAAATATATAGAGTTAATGTACGTGCTAATGTAATTACTGTTTATATTGACACATAATATTGAAAGCCAGGCTCAAATGCACAACATAAGTACACTTTGTTTTTCTACTCCCATCCGACTGTGGCAATTGGTCAAAATAAAATAAAGAGGCACAGAAAAAATTTGCTTCATTCTATCCAACTGTGCTACAAGGTCAGTCAAAAAGGCCCTCTGGACAAATCTACCAAGCTGCCTGTTAAGCTGCAGAATAAAACACATGTCAAATGGGATTACATCAGCATATTTTGACTAAAGCATGTCCCAAAGCTCAGGGCAGATATGACAGTTAGCCAAATTGTCATGTCAAATTTATTATTTGAATTTTATTTGTGCTCAACATATCCACATGCTATAAAATATAATATGTTTTTGCATATACCCCAACAGCACAATGCTTTTTGTGTCTCTGAGTGCTTTCATGCTCACCTGTAGCTGTAGTTTGTCAATCACAAGCACCTTTGCTTTCAGCTAGGGATGGGACAATAACGAGTTTTAGAGTATACTGTGGTATTAAACTGCCACAGTATCAATACTGTTAAAAAAAAAACACGTATATACTATACATTTCACGTGGATTAAACCCATAGTGCATTAGTTTGGCCTTTGTTTCAGGTGGATAATTGTTTCAAAACTAGAACAGGTAACTTTAAAAGACTGAGGCCGGACTCAGAGCAGGTAGGCTCAGTCTGAACAGTGCTATATTTTTGTTGGTGTTTCTTTGATTGTGTTCACTGAGAGCTACATGGAAGCATGTTTAAGTTCACCTACTATTTCTGTGTCTGATTAAACCCACATATAAGGTGTCAGGAGGAACGAGCAGCTACTGTACGTCCTCTCTGTTACGCTCAGCCAGACAGAGTGCGCCACGTGCACCCTAGTGCATGAGACAGTGACAGCAAATTGTGACTGTGACAAAGAGTCAATGAAAGTGATGAGAACATCAATGACTCGGAAAGATTGGATAGTAATAGCTATTTGCACTGTGTCATTTAAAACAAAAACAAAAATATCTCACTCAGGAACCCAACATGGACATGCGTGTGCCCAAGAAATGTGAGCAGATTTAAAGCCCAGTATGTGTATGGATTCACTGCTGCTTAGACCTCCATAACACTGTCACACATAAACTAATACCACATAAATCTGTCCACCTTCTCACAAAGGCCACCTATAATAAGTATGTGCGTATATGCTCTGTCTCCTGACATGAGAGCCAAGGTCCCTACTGTCTTCTTTCTTTTCATCTATATTTTATTGCTTACGAAAAACTGTAAATTTAAGGCCCTGCTAAGATTAGAGAGCTGTCCAGGGTTGGAAATGAAAGCCTAGTATTTATCCTGAAGCTCAGGCCTCTGGAGCTACACTGACAAACACCAGCAAGGCTATGTAAGTGTCCACTAATATTTAGAGGGTCATAAAAACTAATAGGAACATGCAAAGCAAATTCTTTCCAGTGAGCTTGGAGGTAGATCTGAAACAGATTAAAGGAAAACAGTTTTTTATTTGCTGATGGCGTCCAGCAAAGAGGAGAAGTAAGTTGTTTGCTGGTTCAAGATCTCTTGTTTTCTGTGATTACATCTAAAAAGTTAGCCTCCAGTCAGCTGGCAGCCCACTGCACTGTATGTGAAAGGACACAAAAATCCATCATGCTCATTTTGGTGGCAAGGTAAAAGCGGCACAGCAAGGTCTCCATCACAATAAGGAATTGATCCTAAAAAAACGTCATTGCTTCTGTCTGTGCCTGGTTATTTGCCATTTAGGATGGTTGAAGGCAATATAGAGTGCTGACAGCTTTTTTTCTTGAGCTACTATCAAACCAAACAACAGATGCTTATTACAGTTCAGAAGAGTCAATGTGAATGAAAAAAGACTTTCAAAGGAGTTAAGAATAATCTCATCTTAATCATTGTCACTTGTTGTTCACTGTTGTTCAACAATAGTACCTCAAAAAGAAAAAAATTGAGACTCGACTGAGCAAAGTTGAGAGCACTATATTTATAAAAATGTGTATTTTTTTTAATTTGTTCATTTATTTGACAGAGATAATAAAAAAATGCTTTGTTAAAGAAATACAAATAACAAAACCACTGTAATTAACTACACTATTAAGAAAAACAAATTAGAAACTGGTTTTGTGAATTTTGGGAGGTTTTGTGTTTTTAGACAAACTCAAGTGGAATAAGGAAGTATAAATACCTTTAAACTATCTAAAATTAAAACCAAGCCTGCAATGTGTACCAATATGGGTGTAAAAAGATATTCGATTGTTGCATTTTATTTTTGATATGCTAGTTAAATTAGTCTAACGTTAAGTTAACTAAAACGCGATCAGCCTAGCATAAAATGAAAGCCTTGGGTTAATTTTTTTAAACTCATTTAGTTTTCAAGCGTGAGGAGAAGATGTATACAGACATTCTTGGTGCTGCTTACCTTTGGGTTACACTTGTAAAATCGTTAGACTGAGTTAGGATAATGCCTGTTGACCAGAAGGTTGCCACATGCGCACGCACATCCTCGCGCACAGCTTCTGGAAGACGTGCTAGTGTTCCTCCGCGGCACGCAGTTCATCTTCCCGCTCTGTCACCGGAGTCAGCGAAGGAACAGACGCAACTTTTTTTCTATATCTATATTTTTTTTAATAAGCCGCTCGTAACAGGAGTGGAGCGGACTAGTTGCGATCAGTGTGTGCACGCGGATAGACCTGATGGGTTCACCAAAACATATCGACTTTCTTTCTCGTCTGACAGAGAGCACTTTGATTCGCTCATGATTATTGGAGAAACTCGTGGAATCTTCATCCAGGTATTACAGGTACGTGTTACGTTTTAATAAATGCTTTAAATGATCTTATCATCGTGATAGAATCAATTGTAACTAACTTTGCTTGGAATAAAAGCAAATAATGCTTTTATGTTCCTAAATCTTCGAAGCAGGCTGTTAACGGTGTAGGCAATAATGAAACTTTATTTTAATTAACAATAGCTCTTATCTATTTTTACCCATAATCACTTTGGGCAAAACCCCATAGCCTGTACTTAGCCAGTAAGACAATTAATGAGCATGTTCTCTTCACTTTGTTAATGTATTTCTCCTAAATTGACTTTTATATTGTGTTTGCAGCCAGAATGTGATTCACTTTTGGTGTTAAAGACAAAAAGCAACTCTCATGAGTCATGAATTATGTGTTATAGTGTCATTGTAACACAACCTTTTGCATTAAAAAGGATCTAAATGGGCGCCCTTTAAACAAGTAAAAGAACAGGGCAATTATGCTGAGCTTTATTTCTAATTCTGGCTTGCTGTAAAGTGACATAGCCCAGATAAATTACATAAAGCTCCTTTGCCAGATATGATGACTCACCAAGCAACGTATTTCATCACACACCATCATAGAAATGTCACACATGCCAGCATGATTTTGCCCAAAGCACTGGAGTCACGTAATGTGTTTAGACTGTATCTTGTTCTAGTGAATCCTGACCCTAATCTTAAGAAGGGGACCTTTTGTTCCAGGTGAAGATGTACCTCTCTTGAAGAACCAGCTTATTCAGTGATATGTATGCTCACTGTTAACTTCCCACTTAAGCTGCTTTTCAAGGCTGGGACACCATGCAGAATAAAATCTCATGATACTTCACTTAATTTGGCCACACATATTGCTCTAAGGAACACCATTTTCTAAGCAATTGAAGAGTGTGAATAGAGACATGGGGGATTCCGACAGCAACCACTCAACAGGAGCATATACAACGCCACAGGACAGCATCCCAGCAACTTCTCTGGACCACTACATAGACAACTATGAAATGGACTATGGCATCCCCCCGGAGGAGATCCCAGACACCTCTCAGGGCCAGGCCTTCTTCGTGGCCACCATTGTTATCGGTGTTGTCCTTGTCTGTATAATGCTCGTCTGTGGCCTGGGTAACTTCCTGTTTATTGCTACCCTGACGCGATATAAAAAACTCAGAAACCTCACCAACCTGCTCATCGCCAACCTGGCCGTATCCGACTTTATTGTGGCGGTGGTTTGCTGTCCTTTCCTTATGGACTACTATGTGGTCAAAAATCTGTCGTGGGACCACGGACTGGTACTGTGCGCATCTGTCAACTATCTTCGAACTGTGTCACTCTATGTCTCCACAAACGCCCTGCTTGCCATTGCTGTTGACAGGTGGGTCTCTTTTACAATGTGTTAAAGCACTACTTACTTTTACTTATTTTGCTGTCAGTAGAGTAAGCCATTGACAAGACAAAGGACCAGTCTTCAAAAAAATGACATTGCAGCAAGAATATGCCAATTCAGCTTTTAGTTAATCATACAGCTTGATATAGGAGTATTCAAGCACATGCAGCTTGACAATTAGGTGCTTAGAGCCATGTGAATAATTCTTTGAGTTTACAAAAGAGGTCAACTGCCTAGGAATCCTAAACAATCTGTACAACATATAACCAATATTTTAATACACAACACAAAAGATTGCTACAATTAAAATAAATGTCAAAGAGATGCAGCTCTTCTAGTGACCACAAGATTTTAATTGTAACCCTGTTGACTTCAATCATTTTCACCTCTAACAGACCACAGAAGATAACTTTAGTCATTATCTTGAATCACAGGGCCATCTCTGTAAAATGCTTTAAAAGGAAGTTAATGTTTTCCTCCAGTTAGTATCAAATGTCCATGAAATCATTTTAAACACACATGCACAGAAAGCACATGAGTTCTGTAATCTATTTAAATAAACCAAGCTGCTGCATATTGTGGCCCAGTGTAAGTTTGATCACTGGGACTTTACTCTATTGTGGTTAATCAGCCAGAAGCATTATTATTATTATTATTATTATCTGCAAATATATTTCTTCTGTACAATAAAAAACAATATAAAATATCTGAAAGTTAAGTGCAGAATAATTAGTGAATTCAAATAATGACAAACCAAAGATATTAAAGATTTTATAAATGATACATTCATTTCAATTCTATCTTTCGTCAAATTTAAATATGTATGTCTTCACTTCTTTGTTCATTTAAAATATTCAGCTCTGCATTAAGGAGAAGTGTGTATTGAACTTTCATCTTCCATGAAAGCCTTTCTCTGATTCCTCTTAGAGTCCTCATAGACTGCTAAACAGGCTCTGAGATAGCTTTGTGTCACATATCTGATCTCGGGAATATTTTTTGTGTTTTAACAGGTACATGGCCATTGTCCACCCTCTGAGGCCACGTATGAAGTATCAAACCGCCTACTGCCTGTTAACAGGAGTGTGGATCGTACCCATTCTCATCTCTATTCCATCTGCCTACTTTGCATCGGAGACGATGTATCCTCATGGTGGCACTTCCTCGGCCACAAACAAAGTCTTCTGTGCTCAGATCTGGCCTGTGGAAAAGCAGATCTACTATCGCTCCTACTTTATGTTTGTTTTTGCTGTGGAATTCATCGGGCCTGTCATTGTCATGTCCCTGTGCTACGCCCGGATTTCCTGCGAACTCTGGTTTAAGAATGTCCCCGGTTTCCAAACAGAACAGATTAGGAAGAGGTTGCGCTGTCGCCGGAAGACAGTCATGGTCTTGATCGGGATCCTAACTGCGTACATCCTCTGTTGGGCTCCGTACTACGCCTTCACTATTTTACGAGACTTCCACCCCACTATTATCTCCCGTCAGAAAAATTCACTGGTGGCCTTCTACATCATCGAGTGCATCGCCATGAGCAACAGCATTATCAATACTTTTTGCTTTGTCAGTGTCAAGAACAACACCGTCAAGTACCTGAGGAAAATAGTACTGATGCGCTGGAGGTCCACCTATGCCCTCAGTAAGGCTGTGGACGAGATAGATATGAGGACCTTTTCCACGCCCATAACAGAGGAAATTGAATGCATTCACTTAAGATGAACCCATCAAGCAGTGTGTGCGTAGGTAGATGCTGCAAGCTCATAAATCTCCCTAGACTGAGATGAGAGTTAGTTGAAGATTTTCTTGTAATAGGACTCAGTCTGCCATGATTTCCGAGCATTATAATGGAAGTAGCTGTAAGCGGCAGAGCTCTGCACAATCACAGCTCATAGAAGAAAGTAAAATACATCAGAACTATTATATGACAGGTGTCTAGAGATCATTTTAAACTTATACTAAACCTGGATTTGAATGTAAAGCCCTTTATATTATGCCTTTGACAATGACATTGACAGTCTTGTTGCAGGTATAAATAATGATATAGTGAGTGTATTACTGGTTTTGTAGTTTAAGAATTGACTGCCATTACAGTATGTGGGAAGAGGGTCAATCCAATATTGATTTAAAACTGTGATAAATGGTGCCACATATTTTAGTTTGTGACATTCTTTGTGTACTGTAATGTTATATGTGTTAAGATGTGGTATTGATTGTGAAGTAAAAATTGTACAGCATGTGATTTGGTATTAATTTTATATTATGAACAGATAAACAAATAGCATTTTGAGTTTTATGTATTTTATTGTCCATTCTTTGCCTTTCTGAGTCTATAACCTTTATTGTTACACTATTGGCCATAAGTGCAGTTGAGTGCTCTCACCCTAGAATTTATCTGTAGAATCATAATGATTGTGTTGTGGTGCAAAGCTGTCATGTGTGGTTTGCTAAGTTAAAGCATGCAAGGTTTTGTTCTGTGTGCAGCGCTTGAGAGCAGCCAAAACAGCTACTTTGTGATTTTACTGGCTTTCCAAATTGAAACTCATTTCATTCTGAAATTGGGTAATAAGAAAGCAGTTGTTGACTGCAAATTTAAACATGCACAGTGAAGTAATGAGATGTTTCTGATTTTGTTGAAATAGGCTACTGTAAGTGCCCAATGATTATATCTTCTTTGATGGTTTGTACTTAAAATAAAATGCTGCATGACTTTTGTCTTTCTATGTGTGCTTATTGGAGAAAAATATTTTAAACAGGCTTTTAAAGTCATTTTTTTAAATGTTTATTTATCTTTTATTTTTTGGAACGGTGTGATGTCTCATCGTGGTTGCAACTGTACAACACAAACTCATACAGCATTGGGTTTGAGAAAGATTGATAAACTGTCTCAAACGCGTCATACGTCCAGAATACAACATTGAGTCATTAAGTCACTCTGACCTTCTCTTTATGAGGACTGTGCTGCTCTATTGCCCCCATTGTCTTTTCAAATTATGTAAAGTTGGGATGGCTTGGGGCATAGCTGCTAGAACACAGAACTGTCATGATTTAATGGTTGCTCCTGAAACACAGGGTTAGAAAGAGTCATTTGTATGGAGTTTATACCGTCACACATGCTGCTAATTCTTTCAAATTAATTGACATTCTGATCTCTGAAGCATATGAGATGTGATGCATGTCATTCCAAATTCAAAAATAGATTATGATTTTATTTGCATTTTGATATTTTGCGAGCCTGGAGAGCACTGTTTGGCTGGAAGTAGAACAAATTTGTTGTGAAGTTTCAATGACCTTTGACACCTTTGAAAAAAAAGTTTGGACACCGTGTGAGCACACCTGACTTTCTGTGATGAATCATTGTTTTTCCAAAACACTGTTCCCCCATTTCAGTTGGGAGTATTTTCTTTCTTACAGTGGCAACGACAGCATGTTCGGCGTCTCAGCATAAATTATTAAAGGCACAATATGCAGGATTTTTTAGGCAAATGTTTGTCAACAACCCTAGCACCATACTGATCCTTTGTTTCAGTGAGTAATAGAGAAACTCAGGTTGACGCTGGCTTTTGAATGACGTCATGTTCATCCACGTCAATTTTGCTATATTTAACTTTTGTGTGTGAGCTGTTATTTGGCGACGCACTAAATATCCTGCATTTCAAACTTTTAAATAACAGTGAGCCTTAGTTAAGAGCCCTTCCTGTTACAAATGAAAACATTTGTTTTAGAACAGACAATTATAAACGTTACCTATGTTAATGTTAATAAATATATTGACAAAACTCTCTGTACATTAATTACCAATTCATTTGTGAATTTGAATTAAAATAGGAAAGTGTCAGCCTTAGGTTTTCTCTCCCAGTTGTCAGTGTGGCAGCAGCGAGTGTGGATTTGCCCAGTTGCTCAGGCAGTTAGTGCTGTGCTGGGACTGTCAGTTCAGGGTCAATGCACCTTGAGGTTGGTTCTTTGAATAGACAGCAGCTGAAATGTTACATAAAATCTGGATCATAACCCTTTTTGGACATTTTTTAAATTTAAACATGAATGGTATTGCCATTTTCCCTCCATAAACACATTTTGCAGAGAGAAGTGGTCAAGAACTAAATCTTTCTTGTGTGTCAGTGTTATAGTTAAGTCACCAGTTTTCGAGTCCAAGTCACTTTCAAGTCCTTTCAAGTGTTCAAGTCTGAGTCCAAGTCCAAGTCACCAAAGACTAGTGCGAGTCGAGTCATCATCACTTACAAGTCCAAGTCAGACTCATCCAGAAAATTTCAAGTCGAGTCCGAGTCGCGTCATCTTTAGTTGAACTGCAAGTCCGAGTCACTAAAGAAAGGTCCAGGTCGAGTCCAAGTCAAACCAAAGTGAGTTACAGATCTGAAAACCAAGCTGACACATTGATTGGGATTTTAGTTTTGTATAAACCTTTACACAGGCTGAATACCTAATCAACCATTTTATTTAAGTGTATTTGATAATGTGATGGGGGCTGGATGGGAAGCTGTGGACATCATTTTACACAATGCACAAGTTAAGTTCTACTTTATTCAGCCTTCTTATTAAAAATGTGTATTTGGCCAGACACTGACATTACATAAGGCATCTTTTATCAACTATTCAATTAAAAGTTTTTACACTATTAGATGTTTTCTACTGTGTAGCAGCTATAAGGCCATTATTTGACTCTTAAATGTCACGACTCATAAAAAGCAGCCTGCCAGACAACTGCATTCATTTCTTCATATAAATCCTCAGTGGCAGACATTATAATTCACCCACATTTAAACATTTATATTGACCATTAACTAATGAAAAAAGAACAATTACTAATGAGATTCTTGCTCCTTGTAAACACTGACTTTAAATAATTTACACATTGACCTTTTTGTCTTCATCGTTTTACACCAGATCCGTTCAAGCTTGAACATCATTAAGGTCTTGTTTAGCATGTCGGCAGTATGTAAAGACCGCCGCCTCTAATGCTAATTTGCTTACTGGCAATTTAATGCTAGGAAATGTTTGCTTTACACAGGCCATTATTGGAGCCCTTGATTATTATCTCCATTAGTCACGATGCTGTTGGCCCTGTGGGTGAAGTGTCAGCAAGCACCAACTGTTTTTGTTTTTTTCCCCTTTTCTGTACCTCACTTTCTAGGAGAACCTGCTATTAGTCTGAATAAACAACCTTTTCCAACACATTTATTTTCCCAAAGGCACCTCAGGTTTCACATTGTTTGTCTCCAGTGGGCTCTTTTCTTTTCGTGACTCGAGTGTTTACGCTATTACTCTTACTCTCAAGATCGCAGTTGCTCTGAAGCATGACAGACATTATCATTCTGAAGCCTGTGCGCTAAATTAGTAAGATCTCCACGTAGCTATTATAATAGTTGGTTTGAAATAGTGACTGAGCTTTGTTATATATATAAACCTTGAACCATTCTAGCATTAACAAGACTCTATCTAATTAAACTTTTAACTTCAAAGGGCAATATTACCAGGACAATAATTAACAATTATGAATCCATTGTTTGGTTTAATATTTTTGAAGTATGAAGCACTCAGAAGATATTGTTCAATGTGGCATCTAAACCAAGATCAAAAAAGTAACATGTGCAACTTAAACACCCGTTATAATTCAAATGTAATTTACATGAGCAACAAATTTAAAAGTTTGTTGACATGCTTTAAAAAGGCAAATACAAACTGGAATATGGTGGTCCTAAGTTAAACAATATGCAGGTTAAACATGCTTATTATTTTAAATGTTAACAACATTTTCAAGAACTCTTGCTGCTATTATAAAGGATCTTTTGATCACTTTAAAAGTATAAGCAGGACTAAAATTAGATATACAATTTGAAATGGAGGATTTTCATGAATAAACAAATAAGCTACACAAATTATACCGGTTTTATTACACACTTATATCTATAAACCATGGATGTTTATTTCAAATAAATATATTTAATTGGAAATGAAAAGGGCTTTGCTCTGTGTGAAACTACTAATTGTAAATGAGGTACTCTTCATGGGCACTCAAGAGATGGTGCTGTAAGCAGAGGTCTCTGGAGCTTTGCCTAAGTTTACACATTAGATGAGTTTTGTGCAAACAGTATAAAATGATTGTGTTCTCTATATTTGACAGCAGTCCAAACAGTTTCTATCATTAAAACCTAATTTGTTCATCTGGATTTAACAGAAAAATAGCTGGTGGTGGAGGAGTGGGGGGCTGAGTGAGTGGGGTGCGGGTGGAGTGGGGGGTAGTCTAGTGTCAGCGCCTTGCATTTTTGATCAACACTGAACTCAAAGCCAATCAGGTGTCCGTTCACGGCTGACAAGTTGGCAATTTCCTGTCATGCACTGAGCCGTGCAGCTGCTGCATTTGTTTTTTAACAACTGTGGTGTCTGTCTCAAACGGCTTCTCTTGTTTTGATCTCACAAGGTTTCCGTTACCGGCGCATAGATTATGTCAGGGCCAGTCAGACACAAATCTTACCGGCATGCTTTGCTCAACGATTGAAACTGAACAGGTCAAGTTCAACGCACCTTAAATAACTGGTGGCTAAAGAGTAAACTTGGATTTTCTTTTAAGTCCTTGACACTAGGAGAGAGAATTGGGCACAACCACACAGTATCAAGTTTGTTTACAAATACTTGTCTATATTATAACAATCCTTTAAAACACCTAGATTGTGTTTGTGTGAAATGTACCAAAAATATATTTTCAGTTTTCATTTAGAAAAGTAATAAAAAAGCTGTAATGTTAAGGTTTTGTTAGTGGACCACAAAGCAAAGATCAAGACAAAAGTCCCAGTTAAAACAGTTTATCGTCAAAAGGTGAGCAGGCCGTGGAAGCAAAGAACTGTCTGGAACCAGGAGTGCACACACTGGCAGTGATGCTCATAAGGAAACCTGGACACACACAGAAGAAGCCAAGGAAAATCACTTAAAAAAGCAAGGCAAGATGATCTCTGGCCAAAAAAAACAAATGAATACTACTTCCAAATTTAACGGCATTGTCTGGCAGGGTTGTAGTGAGTAGACCAAGCTTTTGTAGGCCGACTGATGAGTTGATAGCAGGTGTGCCTCATCTGCAGCACTGGCAGAAGCCAGCCACTCCTCCTGCTACACAAAAGCTCAACTGAATAAGACAGAAGAGAAGAGAGAAGAAAACACTGACATCTAAATCACGTTTATGTCAATGTTACAAAAGACCTTCTTGGCACAAATCTTGCACATTATCATTTTCTATAAACACTATGATACAAGCATGGGATTGGTGTTATTAGTTTTGTCCCTATATGGTATCTATAAAAATATAGCATACCATAAAAATCTTTTCAAGGTACATGCACTCTAATTTTTCTAAGATCCCTTGAACAAACATACATTTACTTAGTATGCAATTAGATTTTTTATTAACAACTTTCAACATACAGTAGCTACATGCAGAGAGATGCTGTTTGGACAACATATACTGTTTGATAACTCTAGAATGCATGTAATGTATTTAAATAGGTTTTATAATCCAGAGACAGACTAAACTACTGTACCTCCTGAATACAACAGCAAAACGATTGAACAAAAGCCACATTACATTTTTAACAAAACAAAATGTTCCAATTAAGTTGCATATGAGGAGAAGACAGGGCCGTTAATGGGATCATTCAGCTTTCCCACTTAATGTTAAAGTGCTCTGTTTGTTGTTCTCTACATCTGACAGAGACCAGGCTGTCTCTGGATCTGTCTTCTCACTTTGCTTAACCAGTTTGGCCTTAGCTTGTCACAAGCACATGCACCATGATGACTCTATCCAGAATGCCACAGCTGACATTAGCTAGAGGTCGTTTCTATCTTTACATTATGTTTTATGCTACATAGGAGCTCCTGGCATTGGGACCATTCTGTGTTTCTTTCCTTAAATGGGTTTCTAGTCAGATTACAGATACAGTTCCAGGAGAGTGACTCTATCCAGGAAGCTCTATTTGACAGCAGCATAAAATCTTTTATACTGTATGTCTTCTTCAATAAACTTGACTGTACTCAAGCTTCCCTGCAACAAAATCTCATCATTCCTCTTGTTAAGGACAAACTTCTTTCCATATCCATTCAGCTTTCTAGCTTTGACCTCCACTTAATCGATACCACCATAGTCCTAGGCTTTATGTTCCTCGGGGGTCAGCTTTAGGGTGCTTTCGGCTTTGCACTGAACTGAGTAACCATTTTCATTTAATAATCATTACTTATTTTGTAAGACGGTGAAGATACGGCCCTTCAAAGCAACATAGATCTCTGAAACATTGTGAGATGTTACATTTGATCAGCTGTTGGTCAAGTGATGCCTACAGCTAATGTTTAATGGACAAAGGCAATGACAACAAATTGCTTTGATAATAGAGCATGGGCAGCCAACCCTCCTGAGGTGAGTTCTTGAATTAACTCTATAGGGTCATATAAGGGTCACTAAACCTTCTGAGAATATAACTGCAACAGTTTTCTGTGGTCACTGTTATAAGTCAATAGACTTGAGGTAGATGTAAAATCTTTATTGTTAACTGAACCTTTTGTAATGATCTGCACCTAGGTAACAGCTCATTTGTTCTAATGTGATGACATAAACCTTGGGCTGCTGGTGCTCCTCTCACATCCACATGGCCCACAGCTTCAGAAGCCAGAGAAATCTGTGACAGCAAATCGTTAGCTGCTCATTCTGATTTCAGGCGTAGTTTGTACTCCCCGGAAAAGAATTTAATCAATAATAATAACTTTAACAGTTTGCTTATTTGTCATTGTTGCGTAGAGCAGTAGGTTTTTTGGTAACAGGATTTGGTGTCAGTGAAAGATATTCTGATATTTTTAAGTGTAAACACAAATTCTGCCATTCATTAAAACCAGTCTAAAATGTGAACCTCTTACAGCTTCAAGAATAAAACAGCAGTAATTGGGAGATATGAACAGCAACTTGAAGTTTCAAATTCTAATGATGTTGCATATACACAATAGTCACACCTGTTTGTCTTCATTTGGAATGTTTGCAAAAATGTTTAGAGCAAACAGACACTAATAATGTAAATGTGAATAGTTTATTTTGTCTCTCAGTACAGGAAGTTACTACATATTGTTACCAAGATGCATTTTTATATACCACTTTAAAAGGATCCCTTTTGTCAAGCGACCACGACTGACCAACCAGCAAATAATCAATATTTGTGATTTACACATTTAAAATCTGGTAATGGTAAAGTCATAGAATGTACTATGCCCTGGAACTGATAAAAACCTTCACTGATAAGAGTGAATGAAATATCTAATCAAATCGGTCTTTCAATATATCATTGTTAGTAAGTGTCTAACAGCTGCTTCCTTTGGAGAGACAACATCTGTTCATTTTTCAGAAGTTTAGTTTTAGTCAAGTTTAGTTTATTATTTATTTCACAGGCACCATGTGCAAACACATTAATCTAACAAAACAAAAGATGCTTTACACCAGATTTAGCTAAAGTTAATTTCCAACTGCAGTCCCTGGGCAGATAAAACATTAAGATACAATAAAATGCATGCATCCCCCCTAACCTAACCTTAAACCTTACTAACTACCATAAACATAATCAATGCGGACATAACTGGTATTCTAATAATACTTTTCTAACATTATGAGAAAGGTCTCTCAGGTCAGAGGACAGTTTCAGGCTATCTGGGAGATTGTTCCATTGATTAACATGTGGCACATGCACTGGGTTCTGTGGGGTCTTTGACGGCCAACTCGGACAAATGCAAAGACGTGTCATTTTTTTGTGATTATACCCTGCCAATGCACAATTTTCACCACCATTTTGTTGAACTGTATATCACAAAGCTTTTCCACAATGCAATCTAATATATTTCTATTTGGCCTCGGCGAATAAATGTGGCCAGGTCGGTAATGACAGTCCATCAAATAACACATTTCAGCAGCTCCGGAGCCTCAGAAGACGGGAGCGAATCTAAACAGCAGCACTAGTTGTCAACCTCTATCAACTTCTCAGTGAGTGTGAATGTGTCTATCAATCCAAGCCTGAGTGTCTGTAACAAAAGCAAGCTTAGGCCCTCTGTCAGTCTTTCTATTATCTGCTTTGTGCATGTTCATGGGTACTGCTGTGCTGATATGGAAGATGGAACACTTAAGTCACAGGAGGGGAACAGACCAAATCAACAGGGAACCAAAACACACCTCTCAGAGGAAGAAGAGTAAACACGCTGCAAGTAATTATCATATTTCTAATCTATTATGTCAAATTAAACAACAGTGAGTTGCTGTGTATGCTTGTCAGTGATAAATTGCTTGTCCCATAAGTATAATTGCATCATAAAGAAGCAGACGTGTTATGTCAATAAATTTAATGACAGAGAGACCAGCTTCACAAGTGGAGGATAAAACTGTCAACTAAAGCTAAAGTTAATGCCATATTCTGTTTAAAATTAAGAAATAACAATGGAATTTCTACCACAGTGTACCACAAAATATCCTGATTGACAGTTGTGCACGGCTATTTTTAATCATACCCAAATGACCCTGATCAAACGTTTACATAGCCCAGCTGTTAATACTGTGTACTACCACCTTTAACATCAATGACAGCTTAAAGTCTTTTGTGGTAGTTGTGGATGAGGCTCTTTTCTCATACGGTAAAGCTGCCCATTCTTCTTGGTTAAAAGCCTCCAGTTCCTGTAAATTCTTGAGCTGTCTTGCATGAACTGCACATTTGAGAACTCCCCAGAGTGGCTCAAAGATATTGAGGTCAATTAGAGTTTGAACACTGCTGATTGGCATTCTCAATTCCTTGGATATCTTTTTATATCCCTTTCCTGTTTTATACAGTTCAATTACGACAAAAAGGTTTAAGCATCTTGACTCAGTTTTCAAGGTGAAGACGTTTTGTCTCTAATTCCAAGAGACTTTATCAATTCTGAGATCAACTGGTAAGAGAGCTGAGCTTTTATCTCGAGAGGGAGGGGTTTGACCTCAAACCCCGAGATGAAACGTCTTCACCTTGAAAACTGAGTCCAGATGCTTTTACTTAAACCTTTTTGTCAAGATGTCCTGGATGACTGAGAACCTTCACAGACATACAGTTCAATTACCTTTTCCCACAGATCGTTTGACAATTCTTTTGCTTTCCCCATGACTCAGAAACGTCAGTGCAGCACTGGATGATAGATGCAAAGGTCTGTCAGGAGCCAATAAACTCACTGACCTTTTAAACACACACACTGATTACAAGCAAACAGATCACAGGTGAGGATGGTTACCTTTAGTTAGTTGTGTTATCATTCTTATTCTCTGAAAAATGGGCAAAAAGAAAAAAACAAATTCTGCCAGGGCATGTAAACTTATGATCACAAATGTAAGTATTGTTCTCATTACGGAAGTATTGATCAGTACCGATACCAACGTTGTTATTTATTCTATTGATATTTTGGATCGATCCGACCACCACTATTGGATCCACAGCTGAGGAGTTACTAAAGAAGTGTGGTACACTACTTGGGATGCTTCAAACCCTTTTTGACAATGGAAAGGCCAGGCAATAATCTGCCGGCCTACCACCTATAACTGGTTCTCAAACATTTTACCTGGATAAATAAAGGTTCAATAAAAAAAGTACCTTTGACCTCATTGACAAGGAATGATTAAACTTGCTAAAACAATTTCTTTGTGTGTGGACACTCATCAGAGAGAGGAACATGGATTTTCTAACAACTTCTCTCTGGACAACGGGACAACACAGGAACCTGGCGCCAGTGCATGCGTCATAAATTAAAGGGAAAGAATCTTCTTTTAAGAATCCGAACTTACAACAAAGCAACTCCCAGGAGGAAAAAGTCTTTAACAAACACTCCATTAAGACAAACTTTAACAAACCGTACCTTTCAACGATCAATGTCAGTAGACTTTGAAAAAGCTATTAATAAAGACTTAAGGACTCTTGTGGAGAAGAGACAAACACTAATAAAGTTTTATTGCTATCTAACTGTGTGAGGACATTTAAACGGAAATGTTGTTTTATCTTTTGTACATTTTGAAAAAGACTGTCGATAATGAAACATTGGTTCCTTTATGTTTAAAATGCACTGCGTTTAGTACATGCAGATATGATATGTTGTATTTTGGAGTAGGATATCTCTCTCCACCCCCTCCTAGTAAGGCAAGGCAAGGCATGGCAATTTGATCTATATAGCACAATTAATACACTGGGTAACTCAAAGTGCTTTACAGGAATAAAAGACAATTTACAAGATTTTTAGAAAAATTTAAACCATTTTAAAAGAAGAGTGCAGATAAAAAACACTTTAAGTTGTAGTGTAGGCGGAGCTAAAGAGGAAGGTTTTTAACCTCCCCTTGAACGTTGTTAAAGTTTTGGCTTGTTTTACTTCACCTGGGAGGCTGTTACATGTTTTTGCTGCATGAAACTTAAACGCTGCTTTACCCTGTTTAGTTCTAACTCTGGGCACGAGCAGAAGGCCTGTCCCAGATGTTCTCAGAGTCCGAGGAGGTTCATAAGTAACTTGCTTTTCAGAAATATATTCTGGTGCTAAACCATTAAGAGACTTGTAAACCAGCAGCAACTGCTGTTTTAAAGTCTATTCTCTGAGCAACAGGAAGCCAGTGCAGCGATTTTAAAACTGGACTGATGTGGTTGTACTTCCTGGTTTTGGTGAGAACCCGAGCAGCCGCGTTCTGAATAAGCTGCAGCTGTCTTAACCCTCGTTTTGAGAGACCAGTGAGAAGGCCGTTACAGTAATCTTCTTTCGCTAAGTCTGGTTGAGACATTTTCCCTTTGACTTTGGAAATGTTTTTAAGGTGATAAAATGCAGATGATGTAATTCGTCCATGACGACCCCTAGATTTCTAACCTGATTTTTAGATTTTAGAGAAAGAGACACGATGTGACTGCTGACTCTTTCTTTTTGTTTCTGTGGCCCAAAGATGATTAGTTCAGTCTTGTCTCTGTTCAGTTGGAGAATATTATTTTGCATCCACACATCAATCTGTTCGATGTGACACAGTGAATGGATTGGTCCATTTTCACCTGCTGTGAGTGAAATGTAAATCTGAGTGTCATCTGCATAATTATGGTAGAATACACCACAGCTGCATATTTACTGGCCTAAAGGAAGCATGTAGAGATTGAATAATGGAGGTCCCGAGATAGACCCCTGTGGAACCCCACATGTCAGGGCCATTTGATCTGATACACAGTTACCAACCGAAACAAAGTACTTCCTGTCTTCAAGATAGGACTGAAACCATTTAAGAGCAGTTCCAGAGATACCTATCCATACCTCTAATCTTTGTGACAAGATTTTATGGTCCACTGTATCAGACGCAGCACTCAAGTCCAACAGAACTAAGACAGAGACTAGTAAGACAAAGTCCCACCATCAAGTAAAGACTAGTTAAAACTAGTAAAGACTAGTTAGAAAGACTCAGTTCTTAGGGGGTTGGCACTTTTTTGTTTAGTTTTTTGTCTTTAAGTTTGTTCTCAATTCTCTTTCCAGTTCTTCCTCAGTCTTAAGACTCTTCAGTTCTTAGGGCGGCAGTAGCTCAGTGGTAGAGCGGCCGTCCTTCAACCGGAAGGTAGTAGGATCGATTCCCGCTCGCCCCACAGTTCATACTGTCGTTGTGTCCTTGGGCAAGACACTTAACCCACCTTGCCTCCAGTGACTGTAACACTGGTAATGTAATGTAAGTCGCTTTGGATAAAAGCGTCTGCTAAATGAATAAATGTAAATGTTCTTAGTTTTGTCTTGTCTCTTTGTCTTGCAGCTTTCGCAGGCAATGGCTGTGTTTTTATAATTCAGTGATTAGTGAGATAGTTTTCCTTCAGTTTAGAAATAATCCTTGCCTGTCAAAATTTTTTATCAAATTTTTGGTTTATCTGCTGCCATGAGCAATCAGTTATAATTAGGCTGTTACAAGGAACTCTGAACTTTTTTCCAATTGTCTTTTTCACTCTGAGAACTCTCCATATGCCAAATACTGATGTGACTGTGGTTAAACTGACACAGACAACCTGTGCCTTCTGATCTGAGAAAGAGTACCCCCAGCTGGGGCAGAGAAAGAGCACCGCCAGCCTGCACAGAGAGCTGTCTGAGGCTGAACAGGACCAGCCATCACAACAGCTTGTAGACCACACATTCCACTGTATCATCGGCAGTATCAGTTGGTACCATCATGTCCCGTCCTGGTACCCGCTGACCCACAGCCTCTGCCTGGTTGCCTAGCATGGTTCTTAAGATCTGCACAGTTTTTACAGATTTTGCATGGTAACATATTTAACATTACAACTTAACTTTAGACATAACTTAACTCTTCTAAACCTTTTTCTAAATGTATAAACTATGCAATTATTAAGTAAAAATATCCCACATTCAATAAGAAGTTATTTTTTTCAGTCCTTAATACCGTTGTTTATTTATAACTTATAAATAAGTTTTGGTGCATATTCAAATTGGTTATTAAGTTTGGTCAATAAACATCTTTGTTTCTCATAGCCAGTGCTTGGTGTGGTTGTTTCACTTTAGTATTTTGATCACTGTCAACAAACTTACGCTAACTCATGTTTAAACTTAAATTAAGTATTTTGACTGGTGCCCCGTAACTCTACCGTTAGCCTAATCCTATCAAGAATATCTACCTGCGGTCACAATACCAGACTGAAACTTTTTTCTTTCCTTGCCTTGCTTGAACCTGTGATGTGATTAATTGGACCTTGGGGGACTGTGGACACATGTGTAGTGTTCCATTGAGACAGTTGTTTTGGACTGCGGTTCAGCTGTCATGCAGACCCCATAACGTTGAGGATAATTCTGGAAACCCCTCCAGTGAATTGTACAGCACTGTGGTGGCACAACATGAGGCAGCTCAAGCGTTTAGCCACTGTATTCAAGCAGAAAGCCAGACAGCTCTGTGGAAGTAAACTGCACATCAAGATGACCTCTTGTGCTATTGCAGAATCATTTCTTATCGAGCTCCTCTTGATCCTTTTTGCTACCCACTGAGAGTCACATTGTAAAACAGGGGTCTTTTAGTGCTGAGTGGTCATCTGAAGCGCAAATCCAGATTCTTGGACAGGTTCTCAAAGTAATGGCCCATGTATTGTTGTTGTTTACGGCTTTAGAAATGGAAAAAAAGGGGGAAAAAAACAAGTACATTATTCAGTACTTGGCTCACAAAGTATTATTATGCCAGGAAAATTAGTATTTGTGTTGCCATTAGGCTGTAATATTTTGTCTGATGATATGACACACTTCCAATCCAATCTGGATTCACAACAATTCATTTTTTCCTGATGCCAGACTCAAAGATTCAAGATTCAAAGTGTTTATTGTCATGGGTACAGACAGAAAGCATGTTTCCCTGTACAATGAAATTCTTACTTTGCCGTCCACAGTAAAAAGTCACACAGTAAGTCACACAAGTAAGTTAAAAATAAAAATAAGATAAGTATAAGTAATAAAAGAGCAGCAAATATATAAAGATAAAAATAAAAACAAAAAATAATATAAAAAATATAAAAAATATAACAGGGCAAAGAGTAAAGTAGTAAAGTGATAAAGTGATAAAGTGAGGTAGTGCAGTAAGTAAACAATTGTTCATGTACTGTTGTGATTGTGATTGTAGACTCCTATCTGCTGTTTAGGAGTCGTATGGCAGAGGGAAAGAATGAGTTCTTCATTCTGGAAGTCCTGCATTTCACATTTCTGTACCTCCGTCCTGAGGGTAGAAGTGTGAACAGACCATGTTGGGGGTGGGAGGGGTCTTCTTGAGGATGGAAGCAGCTCTTCTGTGGACTCTGCGGTGGTAGATGCTCTGCAGAGAGGGCAGTGGAGTCCTGGTGATCTTCTGCGCAGTCTTCACCACTCTCTGCAGGCGTTTGCGGTCCATGGCAGAAGTGCTGCCGTACCACACAGTGATGCAGCTGGTCAGGACACTCTCAATGGTGCAGCTGTAGAAGTTGCTGAGGATCTTGGGCGACATGCCAAACTTCCTCAGCCTCCTCAGAAAATACAGCCGCTGTTGAGCCTTCTTGACCAGCTGCGTGATGTGAGGTGTCCAAGTGAGGTCCTCATTGATGTGGACACCCAAGTATTTGAAGTTGCTCACCCTCTCCACTTCAAGCTCCCGGATGAATAGTGGCTGAGGCGTTCTCCTCTCCTCTCCTCATGTCCACTATCATCTCCTTTGTCTTGTCCGTGTTGAGGGTGAGGTTGTTGTCTTCACACCATGACACCAGACTGGCCACCTCCCTCCTGTAAGCTGCCTCACACCGCCAGCGTCGTCCTATCACTGCGGTGTCGTCAGCAAACTTCAGGATGATGTTGTCCTTGTGAGAGCGACACAGTCGTAGGTGTACAGGGTGTAAAGGATGGGGCTGAGTACACAGCCCTGTGGAGTGCCAATGTTTGTGATGGTGCTGGCTGAAGTCCTATTTCCAATCCTGACAGACTGAGGCCTGCCAGTCAGGAAATCTAGGAGCCAGTCACAGAGGGTGGGGTGCAAACCAAGTGTGGACAGTTTGTGGGTGAGTTTGTGTGGGATGACCGTGTTGAAGGCGGAGCTGTAATCTATAAAAAGTATCCGTAGGTATGAGTCTTTGTTCTCCAGGTGTGAGAGGGAGTAGTGGACGGCAGTAGCGATTGCATCCGAGGTGGACCTGTTGGGCGGTAGGCATACTGCAGGGGGTCAATGGTGTCCGGTATGCTGCTCTGAATGTGGGCCAGCACCACTCTCTCGAAACACTTCCTAGTGAGTGCCACTGGCCTGTAGTCATTCAGGCAGGTGGGTGGGTTCTTCTTGGGCAGGGGGACGATGGTCGTGGACTTGAAGCATGATGGTACAATGCGCTGGCTGAGGGAGAGGTTGAAGATGGAGGTGAAAACATCAACCAGCTCGTTGGCACATGCTCTGAGGGCCCGCCCAGGAATGTTGTCTGGTCCTGCTGCTTTGCGGGGGTTGATCTTCCTCAGAGCTCTGTGTACCTGGGTTGTTGAGATGGTTGGTGGAGGGGAGGGGGGTTGGGTGATCCAGGTGTGTGTGAGCTCCCTCTCTGCAGTGTCGCTGGGAGCCTCAAAGCGGGCGTAGAATGTGTTGAGGTCACCCGGCAGGCTGTCTGTTGTTGCGATGTTGTTGGTGGTGGTCCTGTAGTCTGTGATGTGCTGCAGGCCTTGCCACATCCGCCCTGAATCAGCAGTAGAGTAGAAGCTGTCCAGCTTCTCTCTGTACTGCCTCTTGGCCGCTGTGATGGCTTTTCTCAGTCCATACGTCGCAGCTTTGTACTCGTTCTCATTGCCTGATCTAAATGCAAGAGAGCGAGCACGCAGCATGTGACGTACCTGACTGTTTATCCAGGGCTTCTGGTTGGGAAACTTCCTGATTCGTATGGTGGGCACGATGTTATCAACACAAGTGCTGATGTACCCAGACACATACTCAGCATAATCCTGTACGCTAATGGAAGAGTCCTCCACAGTGGCTGCAGCTTTAAACACATCCCAGTCTGTCAGTGCAAAACAATCCTGCAGGGTGATCTCGCTCTCCGGGGTCCAGAGTTTGATCTGTTTGGTGACAGGGTGTGCTTGTTTCAGTCTTTGTCTGTAAGCAGGGTACAGGAACAAAGAGATGTGGTCCGAGTGTCCGAAGTGGGGGCAGGGTGCAGCCCTGTATGCACCACGTATGTTGCTGTAGACGTGGTCAAGAGTGTTTTTATCACGGGTGGGAATGTCAACATGCTGGTGGTATTTGGGGAATACAGTCCGCAAACTACAGTGGTTGAAGTCACCAGCAATAAAAACAGCGTCAGGATGAGCCGTTTCTAACGCGCTGAAGACCAAAACTTGTCTGGCATTAGACTGCTTATATTTTTAATGAAGCTGTTTCACCTCAGTGTTTCTAGGATTTATGTGAACATGGTGATGTTGTCATTAAAATCATGTATGTTTTATACTCGCCGCTACTATTTTCCATGTTATTTCCACCAGTTATGGTTATTCTGTTACAGTTTTAAATACAGTACGGTGCATTGTGCAAAATGTTATGTTAAATAGTATAACAAAACACTGGAGAAGGAGGGTTGAGAGGTGTACAACTGTACATTGTAGTCCGCAATATTGTTTTCCAAACTACGCACTTCAAGCTGTATTACCTGAGAATTTCTTCCGTCCTGGTTTCAGCCCCAACAACAGCATAGCAACCTTTCCTTCTTTATTTTATTAAAATGGTAAAACTGAACCAATTTGCCATCCGGAAATACTAATAGATCAAATACATGTTTAGAGCTGACCTTAGACTTCTACATCTGAGTTTGGCGTCAGATGCAATCTCCACCTTGTTAAATATCGTGTGAATGCATTGCCAATATTAATCCATGCTTCATTTCCCTTTCTTTTGTCTATTTAATGTTTTCCTTTATGTACTGTTTCACTGTGTAAGCAGATGAAGCCTGCCCTAAAAGAATCACTTTCTCTGTGTTAATGGCAGCCATTATTTCAGTGCAAGTATGTTTTTGGCTGAATCTTCTTATCAATTAAAATCCTTCTTAATTAAATCTAGAGGAGGGGTTGAGTTTTTTTTCTAACGATGATTCTTATTACAGTATGCTATGATGACATAACTCTGTTTAACCTGTATTATAGATTTATTAATTGTTGAAAGTCCAGTTGAAATGTATATTTATCAAAGACAACATTTTGGATAAAAATAAAAATCAACACAAACCAAAACACCACCATGGTTCAACATTCATAGATAAAAAACAGTGGTCTTTTTGTCACAAAATGTGCCCTGCCCCTCTTTGGTCTTACTAAATTATAATTATAGTAACAATTTATGTCTATTAGACTATTTCTACAAAAAATAGTAAAAAATTTTGCCGCCCCTACCCTGAAGAGGTCTGTGCACGCCACTGCCCAGCATCAATAAATGTATGTTATTATTATGCTCATGGAAAGTTGTTACTTCAACCAACCAATACCTAGGATTTGATGATGACAGAAATTGACTAAAAGAATGAGAAAGGGGCATCATGAGAATTCATCTAAATTCAGATCAGACACCAAAGGCAATATTCAGTCTATTCTTTTATTACTTGTGCGTGCAAGATTGAAGATAATATTTAAAAGGTCTGGCCTCAAAGTCTGGTCTGAAGGGAGGGGAAGGCAAGGATGGTGACCTTGTTTCCTTGTCTTCCTTCTTTGGAGAGATCCTGTTTATCTACTTTCCTTTCACCCTTTTTGACTTTCTTCACATAGTGGTCTTTTCTTTAACAACTAACTGAACCTGCTTTCTAACCAATCTTCACACTTTCCTACAGCAATGCTCCACTCAATTAAACTTGGCATTAGGCAGCATCTAAATAGAAAAGTCCCATCTGGAGTAAACAAAACTTTTAATTGGCTCTTAATCTGTGCCACTGTTCTGCCACAGCTTTTAGGTTGGTTACTAATCTTTATTCAAGGCTAAAGACACTGAGTAATGCATCTAATGTCTTTAGCTTCTCCATTTAAATCTGCTGGAGGCACACTTTGAGGATAACAAAATGACTCAAAAGCTGAAAGATGCTTGTCTACTAAGGAGCACATTGTCTTTGTTTTCATATCAGTTGCATAGGTTGCATAGGGTATTATGTTGCTGATTTAGTGACAATTTTTTATTAATGTGCATAAAGACGCCAATAAAAGATGGAAAAATCTCCAAAAGGCATCAAATGACAGATTAGACATCCTTATAATAAGTCAGAAAAAGTTAGATTTTATTTCCATCATTTACACTTTCAAAATAACAGAAAACAAAAAAATGGTGTCTGCAAAAGTTTGGGTTAATACCTTGTACTGCCCCCTTTGGCAAGTATCATAGCTTGTAAACGCTTTTTGTAACTAGCCAAGAGTCTTTCATTTCTTGTTTGAGGTATCTTTGCCCATTCTTCCTTACAAAAGTCTTCCAGTTCTTTGAGATTTCTGGGCTGTCTGTCACGCACTGCTCTTTTAAGGTCTATCCATAGATTTTCAATTATGTTGAGGTCAGGGGATGGTGAAGGCCATGGTAAAACCTTTAGTTTATGCCTCTTGATGTAATCCACCGTGGATTTTGAGGTGTGTTTAGGATCATTATCCATTTGTAGAAGCCATCCTCTCTTTAACTTCAGCTTTTTCACAGATGGCATCAAGTTAGCATCCAAAATTTGCTGAAATTTTATTGAATCCATTTTTCCTTCTACTCGTGAAATGTTCCCTGTGCCACTGGCTGCAATACAACCCCAAAACATGATCGATCCACCCCCATACTTAACAGATGGACAGAAGTTCTTTTCATTTAATTCTGTGCCCTTTCTTCTCCAAACATACCTTTGCTCATTCCGGCCAAAAAGGTTCTATTTTAACCTCATCGTCCACAGAACTTGTTTCCAAAATGCATCAGGCTTGTCTATATGTTCATTTGCAAACTTCAAACGCTGATTTTTGTGTTGAGGACGTAGAAGAGGTTTTCTTCTGATGACTCTTCCATGAAGTCCATATTTGTACAAGTATCTCTTTATAGTGGAATAGTGTACCACAACTCCAGTGTCTGCCAGATCTTTCTGGAGGGATTGTGCAGTCAAACGTAGGTTTTGACTTACTTTTCTCACAATCCTGCGAGTCGTTCTGCCTGATATTTTTCTTGGTCTTCCAGATCTTGCTTTAACTTCCACTGTTCCTGATGACTGCCATTTCTTAATTACATTCCGAACAGAGGATGTTGGCATCTGAAAACGCTTTGCTATCTTTTTATAGCCTTCTCCTGCTTTGTGAGCGTCAACTATTTTCAGTTTCAGTTTTCTAGACAACTGCTTAGAAGAACCCATGGTGCTGATGTTGGGGCAAGGTCAGATGAGTCTGGGCATTTAAAACCTTTGAGATTGACATTACATGGTCTATCCAGACGATGATTGAGAACAATCCATGACACTGTCAGGTCCTAGCTTGCCAAAGGGGGCAGTACAAGGTATTACATTTTATATTTACATTTAGTCGTTTAGCAGACACTTTTATCCAAAGTGACTTACATTAAGGTTCCATTCACCAGTGTTACAGCTGGAACACCACTGTAGGCAAGGTGGGTTAAGTGTCTTGCCCAAGGACACAACGACAGTATGAACTGTGGGGAGAGCGGGAATCGAACCGCCTACCTTCCGGTTGAAGGACGACCGCTCTACCACTGAGCCACTGCCGCCCCGCGGTATTTTATTTTTTTAATTTTATTTATTTATTTAGAAGGGACAGTGCATATTAATGAACGTACAATCGAAATTGACGTAAATACGCTGGATTTAGCACAGTGCTAGTTTCCATCCGTAGTCCCAGAAACTCTGCAGGGTGCCCAAACTTTTGCAGACACCATTTTTTTGTTTTCTGTTATTTTGAAAGTGTAAGTGATGGAAATAAAATATAACTTTTTTTTTGACTTATTATAAGGATGTCTAATCTGTCATTTGATGCCTTTTGGAGATTTTTCCATCTTTTCTTGGCGTCTTTATGCACATTAATAAAACTTTTTACCTGGGGTGCCCAAACTTTCGATCCCCCCTGTAGTTGACATATGTTCTACTAACTAGCATTTCATATCTAGCCCAGATATGACCCCTTGGGACCCCTTTGGGCTAAAACAAAATACCAAAACTTAAGGACAACTCTATATAGCCGCAAAAAACAATACCAATTTTTATAGTTCACAAATTTCAATCTAAAATTTGCAGTATACCAATCAGAAAAAAGGAAATTGAAAATCCAGAAATTAACCCACTTTCATTATTTGTTTTGAAAATAAACTCTGGAAAACAAAGAAAAACAGCCATTATTTGATTTCGTATTAGAACAATAAACTAAAATGGAAAATATAAATATATTTATTATTGTAATATGTAGCTACCAGTTAGCCTCGTGGCTACACCGAGAACTGGAGTGGGCTGTGGCCGTAAAGAGCACCGCGGGTCTGGAGCAGCTGCTCCGTACTGGAGACCTAATGGGAGGATTAGTACAGTGGTCCTTTTAAACATTGTTAGCCTCCCTCGCCAGACCAGCCAGACCGGAGCTGGGGCAGCTCAGAACGGGGCAGTAGGGAAGGCTTTCGGAGCAAAGAAGAATGGTGGGTCGGCTCTAGAGAGGCAGTTTTGTGCCTCGGGACTTTGGAAGTCCTGTAGCCGGCCTGACGCAGGTTCACACAGCATTTTCTGAAGCAAGACTCCTCTGCATCTGTCCACCACTCTATCAGCTCTGGGGACAGAACAGGGCACATTACCTGACAGATTGTCCTTGGCTCCATTGGAACCGAGGGGCAGTAGCTGCTCCAGACCCGCTGTGCTCTTCACGGCCACAGTTCACTCCAGTTCTCAGTGGAGCCACGAGGCTAACTGGTACACGGACCAGTAATTATTTATGGTTTAGGGTCCTCCTCAAAACCCACTCCAAAAAAACAAAAAAGAAGTAAATCTTGTCACTGTGGTATTTTTGTTTCACCTTAGCGATCCCTGGTCATGGCTATTTTGATACAATATGGTCTGTTCACTGCACTGCTTTTCAGCGAGAGCTGTTTCCGCCTCCATTGCGCTGCTTTGAAGCTATCCCGCTTAAAATGCCCGTTGCAAACTCCCGCTCTCAGCGGTAACTCATGGTGTTCCAGGCCAAGTGCACACAACCACTGGCACCAAATTTCCAACTCAGCTGAAAAGCAATGCAGTCCAGCAGTGCTGTTGCAACCAGCAACGCTACAAGTACATGCTAATATAGCTAGCCTGATGTTTTCAATACTCGCTAGTTGGGAACAAGATGTTTTTATACCAGGGACGTGAGCCTATGCCAAGGGTGTGGAGAGCTCGTGCCAGGGGCGTGGGTAGTGAGCCGTTGGTAGAGCCTGCTTACGTCACGCGAGTACTTTATATTCAAATGTCAAAACCTTTACTCAAATCAATGAACAGCCCTAATAACGCCCTATTCTTACAGATCATTAACTAAAAAAAGTTGTTTTAGGGTTTAGTTAAGTCTGATATTGCCACAAAACAGACAATTCAAATAAGTTTTTGAATAAGATTTTACACACTTTTTGATTTATATTGAAGACAACACACTTGATGTGAATCGCAGACACTTTGAATAACTGTAATTTCAAAACCTGATATATTACCATGGCCATGTCACCTCGCAGACCAATAGGGGGGTTCGCGGGCCACTCTTTGAGAAATTCTGATTTAAAAAGAAATCAAAATCACCTGCAGAAATCAGTGAAAGTCTGTAAAATGTCATCAGCTCTGTGCTAAAGGAAATCAATGAGTAATTGCCTTCTGTAGCAGAAGGTGCTGTATTCTCCTGATGACACATAGATTCACTGTGACGCTGCAGTAAAATGTCAAGATAAAATGGACACCTCATTTTTATGTTAAATAGAATCTCAGAACAAATTAAACTGATAAAATTTAATAGGTCCCCAGGGAAATGTCCACGATGCAACCTGTTATAATGTCAAAAGGACCGCTGATGGAATGTAAGATTGCATTGTGTGTATGCTCCTCATATAGAGCAGAATATTGGATGTTTTAAACTGTATATGCAACAGAGAAAAAGTAATACACTACTGTATAAAATGCCTGGTTAAGTCATATATTTAAAAATAACATCCCTTGTTGTTAATGGGCAGCCTGTTCCCCGGAACCTTTGAAGCTACGACAAAGAAGTCACAGCCTCATATTAATTGGTGTTAACAGGTGACAGGTACAAGCTTACAGACCTAGTTCTTGCCTGCTTTTGTTTTATATGATTGATGAAACCTAGTCTTTTATTTTGTAAGGTTTTGAAGTGCTCTTGTGAGTTAACAGCAGGGCACAGATTCGATCAAAAACATGTGTAATTTGAGTGCAGCCTTGGGGAAAAGACTTGGGGGTGGGGTTCTTAAGTATAAAAGGAGGGTTGATCCATGCTGCATGCTGATAAAAAGGCTCTCAAACGATCGCCTTAGACAAACTCAATGGTGAGCTAGAAGCTATTTGATGTGACAAAGACTATCAGCATGTTAAGCACAGTGTTTACAACTCAAACTGTGCCAAGCCATGACAACTTTTACAGACCATTTCCTTCTCATTTAAATAAAAACATAGAAAAATGCCCCTTATCTACATTCAGTGTTCTAGCAAATTATTGGTGAATCACAAAATCTTTATAGCAATGAACTGATTAAAACACAACTGTTGTAGGGATAAAACACATTAGCAATCTTGGGTTTTAAAATTACACAATATATGAACATGTGCTCAAGTAGATCTAATGGACAGCTTTCATTCCCAGTCTATGTTTAAGTCACGTTTCTATGGTGATGCAAACAGGTTTAAGCATGCTAATGTTCTGATTTGTATTCATTGTATGCCATCTTGCCATTCCATTAATCATGTCTCAAAGCACATATAACATTTTCCAGTCTAATTACTAGTAGTCTATTTACTATTAAGGGCAATTTATGACAATAATTACTGCCATAGTGCATTTATCTAAAGCTGGTGTAGAGTGCCCTCAAGTGTTGAGATAATGAAACTGACATTAAAACACCATAGTTCGATTTGCATTGCACAGTTCTCATATTTATCTATGTATTAATTTATTAGTAGTTATTAGTAGTAATTCAGTGCAGCTAGGTCACTGACTGGTAACTTTGTCAGAAACAGTATATCTCATAGATGCAGTGGGCTTTTGAGCCACAGAGTGACAGTCAAGTGTGAGGACGGGATATGATTCAGCTTTTGGAACTGACTTTGTGAGTATGATAACTCTGATGAGTGAACAGAGGAAGTATTGCTCAAACCACATCAGCAACTGTCTGATAAGCCTCACATTAGAAATGTACACAGTATACTCACGATAGACTTCCACATTGTCATATAGATTTTACATGTCTGGTAAAATATGAGTACTGCATGTACAGTATAGTAGCTTAATGTAATGACTTAAAATAACCTCAGGTCTCTGTGTTGGTCCCAATCTTGTAAATGGAGAGGGTTGCGTTTGGAAAGCCATGCAGTGTAAAAACATTGCCAAGCTACTCATGTGGATTACTCTGCTGTGACGACTCCTTGAAATGAAAAAGCTGAAAGGCACTTACTGCTGTAATAACCTTTTAGTACTAAATATGTTTATGATAAATTGTGTTGATCTGTAAACACATTTATTTACAATATCACAAAGTTTATTGTGCTATTGAAAGATATTATTAATAGATACACATTGACAACAACTATTACTTCTAATCTTTTAAATTAACAAACAAAACAACCTTTCATTGAATATGTTTATTTGATGCAATTATTTTAAAAGCTTAGGTGTAGCCGCTTAGATATATGTTATGGACAGTATGTGCTGATTGAAAATAAAGTGTATGTTAGTAAAAAAACATAGGCTCCTTGCAGTGGACAGGAAACTGTAAATCAGAAGTTTTATAGTACTGACGGCCTATAAATATTTAAAATACATATTCATCATTCATTTACGGTGAACATGGTAGGATATGACTACTTTTTTTATTTCCCACTTTGGGATACGGTTTGCACCGCCTTGATCCACTCCTTGCGTTCCTCCGATGTGGCAGCTTGGAGAAAGTAGTGAGTCTCATCCGAGGTGATGATCTCAAACAGGTTTCCATCAACGTCATACTTCTTAGCTAAAAATATGAGGTGAATTAAATAAACTATATGGTTCAAGTCTATGCATGTGCCTGTCTAGTTAAAAGTATATCACCCACCATCAGGTACAAAATCCACAGCTGTAACCACAGATGAACGCAGATGGATGGAACCCAGAGGATAATCACCCTGCAAGAAAGACAACAAAGCATCAATAGCATTATGCCACATCCAAAAATAGCACTTTCTAATGCATTTAGCTTGAACAAGTCGGCGGAGTTACCTTTGTGGGATCATAGTAATGCAGATAAGCAGGGTCATCTCGCAGTATGAACTTACGCACCTTCCAGTTTTTTCTCCTGTGCCCCTGTTACAAGACACATTGGATCTGATGTGACATGGTAAAACCCCAAAAATGTGGAATGTGCTCAGCAGTTTGCTTAATTGTGTGGACTAAACGGGCTTACTATCAGAAACGTTATGGCTTGTTATTTTGAGCTAGTGAGAAAACTAATGAAATGTTACAGATATTGTCAACATAGCCTTTGGGGAATTATTATTCTTGACACGTTTCTGCCAGAGTCACAGAAAATTAAGGGCATGCTGTGCTATAGACAAACTGTGAAAGCTAAAAGCGTACGTACCTGTTTTAGTAAGCAGCCCTGCTTTATAATGTTTCCTCTGAATTCCTCCTTCACTAGAGCGTCTTCATCACTCGAGTAGCCCTCACAGAAAAAGCCACTGTCTGCCTGTCAGCACACACAACATCAATTATAGAACTAAAGCATGTTGTCAACATGTTCATTTGAATGATTTAACAAGTCTTAGTTTTTGATTTACTACTCCATTCAGGACAGGGGTTATAAGAGTGGGCTAAGCTAATGGATTACATACACAGGAGTAAGTAATACGACAGATGAACCGATGCAAAAATCCTTTACTTTACTGTCTGACAGCCTTTACTGATTCCAATGCTGAATATAGAATTATCTTATTGATAACATACCATATGATACCCAAATGTAGGGGTGTGCATTATGATATTAGACTTTGAACAATGAGTCAATTTGGAGAGATTGTTGAATTGCAATTTCCTCCGGATATATATATATATATACATATATATCAGACATACTTGCAAAATTAAGGAAGGCATTTTGTACTGCATTGTAATTATTCATAAAATATTTCCAAGTTACTGCAGTTACATTGTCTGGCTCTGTAGAACTGTCTAGTTTAAGAGACTTATGGATTTTCAGCTGAACTCACAAAGTAGTAAAGGGCATCAGTCTGATCCAAGAGGACTGACTGCTCAGCGCTCTGAGCGCCCTCTTTGGACATGTCCCCCGCAGGCTGTAGAAAGCCTTCATTCAGGAGTCCTGTTGCCAGCATTAGAGCCTCGGGCCTGTTTCTTGCCCTCTCCTTAGAAATCAGCCAGTCCACCACAGTTGTACCTGCAAAAAAAAGGAGACGGGGTAAAATGAGCTACATATACTTTTTCACAGTTTCTGATAAAAAGGCAGGCGAGCCGTACCAGTGAAGCAGTGGTTGAACACTTTGTTCTCCTGCTCCAGCCTCAGCTCTCTCACACCATCCTCCTGGTCTCTCATCACAGTGTACAGTTCACTGTGGGAACACCGTCAACACTCTGTCAGAATAGACTTTCAGCTTTAATCATTTATTCATGTTGGAGATTCCTCATGACCTCACCTTAGATTGATTGTGTCAGGTAAGCGTATTGACCGTCTGGTGGACTTCCTGGCAAACTTCTTTCCCCCTTCCAGACAGGAAATGGCCCTCTTGATGTCTTTGACCCACATCTCCCTCTCTTCCACATATGAAGCTTGAAAGAAGTGATCCTGCTTCTTTTCTGTGGTAATCTTAAATACAAGCTGCAAACACATGTATCGTACTCTTGATATTTCAAAACTCAAGCTTTGTATTTTGTAATTATGTCGAAACAAGTGAACTTTTTCTCACTCCTCTCTTGCCAAAGTTCTGGCATGGACTTAGTAATGTAGCTCCTTTCAGTGGGATCATTCCTTTTGGTGATTGGTCAGTTTTCTTTTTAAAAAATTCTATCCCATCTTCTGAGAGGATTACCCAGACTGCCCTCCATGTGTTTAGCACAGTGCCCTGTGAAGGATAAACATCAGGATTATGTCTCCATTGTCAAAGTTCCACACAGCACAAAAGAACAATGGAAAGTGCTTTATGGATCTGTGTGGAGGGAAACCAGTCCAGTTCTCTTAGAAGTGGTGGGTAATTAAAAAGCCTTTATTCTTACATGCTTCTCATAGTTATATTTAAAAATGCACCAAAGACACATGGGCTGAGTGTGCACCCTAAAGAAGGCTCAACCGGAGCTGTAGCGCGTTGGTGAGTTTTTAAACTCCTCCTTTAAATCTAATCTAGTCATGTAAGAATAAAGGCTATTTAAACAGTGCCTTGGAATCTGTCTATCTTCCACATACAAGTGTTCTGCGTCTAAATGCCAATAGTCTTTATCTCAGCAGGAGAATGAGTTTCCAAAATTTCCAAAGCACACATAAAAAGAAAGTAACAGGACCTTACAAGTATACAAAAAAGTGCCATTTAGGGGAAAATGAAGAACTGAATCTACCACTATTTTATAAAAGGAATTTAAAAGGAGGAAAGCAAAACTGCCGGTCATATTTTTATATTGTTATGAAATGGGGTTGTGACAGTTTAGCCAATCCCTTTACACATTTCCCTTTTGTAACAGTAGAGTAATTTAGCATATTCTGTACAAATACAACTCTACTAAGTTCTAAGTTCTGCCTTGCAACACATCTCTTGTGATCAGAGGTTTCTGTCCAGCTGAATGTAACCTCCTTTTAAAGGGCCTATGAATTAAATAAGTAAGCTCGGGGATCATCATTCCTCAGTTTCTACTGTTAAAGCTAATTAATGAGGTACAAACCTTTTAGCACCTATTAATGACACCATGTATAAACCATCTATAAATTATCAAGTGGAGTTATTGTAAAGTTGTACCTAACTTTAAAGCGGGCTAATTTTAGTGTTATAGTTTAAACTTGAATTGAGTCTTGAGAGTCTTGGAAGAGATGGTGGCAAATGTTGTATACAGACTTGTTTTTATTTTTTTTATTGTGCCCAGACAGTATTTAAAATAAACTATTATTGTGCACTTCTGCTTTAGACCAACATTCAACAGCAAGCAGTGTTGCAAGCATTATTTTTAACTTTTCTGAACAATCATTTATGTCTGGTGAATAATAGATTTGTTTCACACTAAAGCTCACTTTTCTGTTTTGTCAGTGTGTAATTAATCAGTGTGTATTCCTCTCATAAAAAGCAGTAGAAGAAACTTGGATTTTTGCATCAGTGAAACATTAGGTTAATGTGCCATAGACATTCATTCTGCACATGTATTTCCTGTACAGTTAGGTTTCACATGTTGATAGTTTACATTCAGGGGTGAGTAGTTCAGATTTCCTTAAAGTAAACATACTGTTACATAAAAATATTACTCCGGTAGTCAACAACATTATTACATCAGTAAGAGTACTTTAGGTTTAGTTAGTAAAGCTAAAGGTAATTTGTTTAGTAGGTTACTTCATTTTAACAACTTTGAAAAAGATACTATGCGCACAAGGTTTAGAAGATAATAAGGGATGGATATATAGAAACATAATTCATTTGCTCTTTGTACTGTGTCGTATTTTGACAACCTTACCTTTTTGACTAAGTAGCCCTCTCTGATCTGCTGTGGCTCCATCTCTCTGCGGCGTCTGTGGTTTCTGTAGCTTTAGACACAATTTATTTTCATTCTGAGCAGCTTTCGGAAACTGCTATGACACATCTAGTCTCACCCTCTTCAATGTTATTCACACCCACCCACGCACACACACGCACACACCCACTTACACTCAAACAGGAAGTTTACCGTTAGGTGTGACACTGGTGACTGGTCAGCCAGCTTCCTCCTCTTGTATCATTAAAGAAAATACAGTTGCAGTTACACTGTCTGATACTGAACAGACAGACAAAGGACCCATCTTTACATAGAAATTGGTGAAATAGTATGTGACTTTATATTTGGTTGACAAACATGAAGCTATTTCTGGAGAACTTACACTTCCTCTTTTGCCTGTTACTCAATGCAGTTAAAATGTTGCACAGCTGTGTAAAAGGTTTAGGAATAAGAAGGGAAGTGCTTTGCCATTAATTTACCATAATCTTTTTTATTATTCACTGAGTTGGTTCACATCAGAATATGTGGCAAGGTGTATTCTGTTGCAAAAGATAGCATAGGTGTTAAACATTCATTGCAAGTGTCATTTGACTTGTGGTAAAATGTGGTCAGTTCTGTTTTACTATATTCACACGATGTGTTTTTATAAAATAACCTTTTAGTTTCAGGGTGACAGCTTTTGTCAGCAGATGTTTTTAGTGTGGGACTTAAAGAAAACATCTAGAGGGAGTGGAACAGAAGGATAACCAAGAAACGTCACATTATCTATGCTAAATCTGTCAGATGGCCTGTGTGGATGTGGGTGGCATGTCATTGTACGTCGAGTCTCTCTTTCCATTACGACACTCATGCACGTCTTAATTATGGCAATACCACATGTTCCATATGTGTAGGTATTTCCCTCCAATGGTCACTGTAGTGAATGAAACAGTCAGTTCTCCAGAAGTGTTTGAGCATTAGAGTGTGTATGTTATAGTCTCGATAGAGTAAATCAAGATGAAACACAGGAAAAAATATAATTCCCACATTTAGAATCTAAGAACATATGTTTCATATGTGTCCCAGTTAAATAGTGCATCCTAAAACTTATGCAGATAATTCTCTCTCTGCTTGAGGCTGAAATTAGAACTTCTCTTTTTATATTTATATGACATATTGGGTCATATTGAGTCATATTGAGTTCAATTGATTCATAGCGGTTTACTATATTTGGAAGTGTAGTGTAAAGGATAACTTTAATTGAGTGCTGTAAAGTTTCCTTGTAATGTAATTAATGTTCCTCTAGAGGGCCCCATAAACACATTAATACCACAATAATAAATGACCTCTCAGGTTAAGACAAGATAACCTCAATGTCACAAGGGTGCTTCAAAAGAAATTAATAAAAAGAAACAATAAAATTAAAACACTTCAAATGAGATCTATAAGACTTCAAAGCTATGTAGCATTTTACATTGTTGAAGTAAGAGGTAACGCTGTGCTGTATGGAGACTGTCCATCCAGAACTTCAATTGCTTTAAACATTTTATGACCATCCTATGAGAAGTGACCCTTTGACGATGATCTCATTCCTATAAACACAAATAACCGGGATGTCCTTTATGACCGGGGAGGGTAAGTGCTCATAACATTTCCCCGTCTACACCAAGCATGCTCTGTCCATGACGTGCTGTGTATGAATTTATAGATGAATCCAGGGGGGAGTTACAAGTTAAATTAGCTGTCAGTGTAAGAGTATGTGAAGGGGGGGAATGATGTATGGAACGCTAATCAGCTGACAAAACAAAGAGGGACACAAAAGGACACTAGAGAATGGCTCTTGTTCTAATCAAGGCTTCTCATCAAGGGCCCTCCATCACAAAAAAGGACACACTCACTTACTGTAGTGCTCTTCTCTTCGCAGCAGCAGACAAAAACCCTGCAGGAACGCAATGTCACTATCTCAGCATGACAAAGGGGATTCAGGAAATGCTTTTGGTACTTATTCAGTTGTGATGCAACTGCAACAGGAATAAGAAAATTATTCTTTTTATTTTTTTGGCAGCTGACAGAAAAGAGTGACAGGTGTAAGCACAATGAAACTTCAGAAACAAGACTCCACCAAAAGGCCCTCCTTGTGCTTCTCTTTGCACACCTTTATGCTGTACCTACATTTACATTTAGTCATTTAGCAGACGCTTTTAACCAAAGCGACTTACATTCACCAGTGTTACATTTACGGATGACGCTTTCATTTAAAGCGACTTACATTAAGGTTCCATTCACCAGTGTTACAGCTGGAACACCACTGGAGGCAAGGTGGGTTAAGTGTCTTGCCCAAGGACACAACGACAGTATGAACTGTGGGGAGAGTGGGATTCAAACCGCCTACCTTCCGGTTGAAGGCCGTCCGCTCTACCACTGAGCCACTGCCTGTACCTGCTCTGAACACAAGGGCTTTGACACATCCATTGTGCATTGTGTCTGTAATCTGGCCTTTTCAGTGTTCTTGTTGCCAAACTCCTGTTGAACTCAACCTTTGGCTGCACTACTTTGGATTTGTATGTCTCTGTTTGCTTTCTGATTCTTGATCATGGATAGTTTTTGGATTTTGGAATATGGACCGCTCTTGTATTGAGACTTGTACTTACGGATCACTGACTTTTGATCTGGATTGAAAATAATCCCCTTATTCGGATCTGTGTTATGGAAGGAGAATTAAATAAAAAACAGTTAAACGTACCCCCAGTCCCCTCTCAATAATCCAAGGCAGTTTCTAACCCCTCAGCAGCTCACCTCCACTCTCTCTCAATCCGGATCGTCTCAACTTCTACAGTACTGTAGTCTTACATTTTACTGGTCAAATGTCTTGTGTTTGGTTTCACGTCCAAACATTGTTCACACACCTTCCACTCACACACGGCCGTCTGTGGCTCTTAAGACAGGGTAAATTGTGAACACAAAGCAAACATGGATTTTTTAAATCTGTGACGATAAAAAGTGGACTACAGGTGTTGACAGACCTTTAGATAAAAAGTGGACTACAGGTGTTGACAGACCTTTAGAACATTATTTAATTACACTACAAAGAACTCATATATATATATATATATATATATATATATATATATATATATATATATATATTTTTTATATATATTTTATATATAAAAGCATCTTAGACATGTCTGAATACTTTCTGATGCCTTACAGTGATGCTGTGTGAGGTGAGTTTAGATCAGGGAAATTGAAAGTTGCCATGGGACTTTCAAAAGGTGTCGGTATTAAATGAAACACAAAGCTAAACAAAACTAATCTGTAAAATGAACAGCACAATGAATGGCACATCCATCAAGTGAAGAGCAAAAACCAAACAGAAGCATGGAGTCCCTGCTGTTCGGATTAGCCTATAATGAAGAAGCCTTTCTGATAAACAAATGTCATTACCAGGTGTAAACTTGAGAGTCATGTCTGGATAGGATATCACTGCACAAAGTGGCTTATGAATGTTTTTTTTTTTACCCCAACTGACTTTTCCACTTGTATTGTACTTCTCAAGCCTTTACACAGCAGTCTGGTTTGTCACTATTGGTTGGTGATCACTTGATGAATTTGTAATCTTGTTATTTTAAAAGCACACATTTGTTCGATGAGGTGCAAATAAAAAAAGCAATGCAACAGAATAATCTATTTCCACCCACTCGCTTTTCGCCTGACCCATCAGACAAAACTGTTTAGATAATTGATCATTATTTTACTGTATCTGCTGGTTGTTTTTTTACCCCTGCTGCTTGGTGGACTTTGTGACATCTCGTGCAGTGAGGGCTTCCTGAAATGTGTCAAACAAACTATTGCAAAGATGCCTTGAGAACATTTTGGCAGTGAGTCTGTTTCTTGTTTTCAAACTATTCAGGACACAGTGATTTTTAGAACACTGTAAATGTCATTCCATTCCCTTCAGTTTCCTCAGTGGTAAAGCTACAAACTACTACAACACTGAACAATGACTATGTTGTCTCCTTTTACTGTACTATCAGAACATCAGATGCTTTTCATCTTCTTCCACTGAACATCCCGTGCATTTCTCTTCCCCTGTCTGTTCTCATATCAAACCCAGCCATAAATAGTGCATGCCCTGTTCCTCCTGTTGACCCACACTTTTGCTTTCGCTCCCTGCCTAAGGATTGAGACATCTTATTCTTCCCAGTCCTCTGTACCTCCCTGGCGCCCATCAATAATTCTGCTAAGGAGTGTGTTGAGCTGAGAATGGGAGAGGAGGTGTGGGGGTAGTAGATGGCTTTCCCGTGGCACACTCAATTTCTCTGCCCCTTTCATTCGCGCTGTACACCTACACTTCCTAATATGACCTTCTGCAGCATTGTTTATTACACGAACAAGGAGAACACACATACAGTGGCAAACAGCCTTTAGACAATCTCACTGGAGATAGTTGAGATTGTAAAGAGCTATAGAAATTCAATCAACAAGGAAAAGCCTTCAAGGTTTAAAACGGCAAAAAGTACAAGTCATGATGTAAATGAATTTGTATTATCAGCCTGTCAATATTTTGAATTGAAATCTAGCTAGCATGCATAAACAACAGCATGTCCCCACAGGGTGCCATAGCTGTTCACATGCTCTAAAAAGAAGTGTGTGTAATTGCAAATTGCGCTATTACTACCGGATATCACCAAAAAATCACCAGAGAATTCCTGTCCCCTTGTGGATCACATTATGATGAAACTTACTCGAACAGTATTTATATTGCTATAATTAAATGTATAGGCACTTATACATTAATCTTTATAAATAAAAATACCACATGCTGTATTGTCATTAAAACATTGTGATTTTGTGCCAATTATTAAAACCCCAAACAAACAGTTGTGCACTCTGCAGTTTCTTTGATTTACAGTAACAAACCGTAGCAATTCTTAACTAATTAACATTTAAATATATTGGGTGGTGCAGCAAATTCTGCATTCGTTGGTATTGCCCCCTGGAAATACAACTCAAATCTAAAAAGACCTGGGCCCTGTATTTCAAACCTACCACTGGGACACCTGACAGAAGTGCCTAGGTTTTAAATGCTGCATTAAATCCATTCACATGTTTATTCCTGTAAGTTACAGTTCAGTGAGAATTCCCTTTACAGTCTCCTTTGTCCGATATATGAATTTTTTTCAGACTCTGTGCAGCGTCTTTTCCCCTCCTCCTTGACAAGACACCTCATTTCTTGTTGCTGATTGATCAGTGGCTGGTGTTTCTCTCATCTACCTGGAACTTGCTGTTCAGCGTGTGTTTCCACAGAGATCTACTGAAGAAGAATCAGCTTTTTTATACTGAAAACCCATTAACCCTGAAGTTACCAGCTTTGTGGTACAGGGCCCAGGTTAATTCTTTGTTATTTATTTCTTTTCAATTTCTTCAAGAAAAAATAATTGACTTGTTTTAAGACAGATGTGTTTTAAGTTGTTTGTGTTTGCTATTCCTGTTCCCTCGTGTTCTAATAAAGTCCAGTCAGTATTGTGTTTTCATCTTGCAACATGAAAAGTGTCATAATTGGGACTCATCTATCTTCATTCTTACTGCTTTGTTACGTACGAGATGCTTAAACATTTAAAGGTCTGTAAGTCTTCAATGCAATAAACCTGTGAAATATAATCTCAGATGAGGACAAAGAGGAGGCTGACAAAGTGAAATGGATGAGATGCAGTTGGGAATGGCCCAGTGTGTTCAGCTAATAAACCTGCAGGCTGCGAGGGCAGAAGGAGACGGCTCTTCCATCTGCCAATTAAATGAAGAGAAAATTAATGAATAAACACTTTCATTGGGGATAAGAAAAGAGTGATGAAGCTGTGTGCCCCACAGGGATCTAAACCAAATCTCTTTAGCACCGCCACTCTCATGTGTTTGAACAGCCTCCAGCAACAAGCAAACTTATTTATTCCCTGTTTTTTTTCTAATCTTGCTGCGCCATTGGTGTTTAGTCCCTTTAAGAGTGTGCTTCTAAGGCACAACTATGCTAATGTGATCTTTCTTACAGCATATTTGCTTTTATACAGATAAGACTTCTTATCCATTGCCTCGCACCTGTTTTGCTGCAGGTGATTTGGGCCCATTATTTTGGATTAAAAACACACCTGGATCTTTCCGTGTAACTGGAGTTGGAAATTAGCTTTGGAAATGTGCACTTTAAATTGATTTTCATGTTTACTTTAAACACATGATGCAATATAAAAGGCACAGTGAGGGCAGCGAGTGAAAGGCGCTGAAAGAGTGTCTTGTCTGGACGTTATAAAAGCTATTGATTTAAGAAACAGTTGGAGGCCACTGATCTCTTCACATCAGCAGACCAAAGCCCTGATGAGCCCCATCTATACGTTTGTCTGGTCAGTGTCATGGCTCTGAAGATTGTCTTTATTTCTGTGACTTTTACATAGATTCTATTCAATCTGCAGTGCTTTGGCGACACCTGTGAATGATGGAGCTGTGTTATTAAGCCTTTAGCACCTTGCAATGGATGCTGAATGTTCAGTGTGTCACCCCAGGCTTGCCACTCCCCACATAACATTTGTGGACTTATCTTTTTTATATACGTATTTTGGCTTCTATAAATCATTGTTTCTGCCTTGGGTCTTAATCACGACGTGTGCAGAGACATAAAACCCTTCTTCTACATCCAAAGCTATAACCCAGACTCTTCTTCTGCTGCATTTCTTAGTTTGGGCCTAGACTAGTGTGTTTAAGTAGTACATTAAAGTTAGTATACTACAGTGATGCATTGTAGTGTGGACAGACAAAATTTGACCAAAAAGCACTCTGAACTAGGATGTTGAAATTAAATGGTTGCAATAAAAAGGTTGTAAGACATACATGCACATATAATCATCAATTAAATCAGCCTTTTTTTTCACTGTTTTGCAATATTGTCCGCATCTGTCCCTCACTCTTGGTCTCGGTTGCAGAAACACTCATACATGCATTTATTACTTCCTGTCTGCACTTCTATCCAGGGTTTCCAGCAAACTCCTGGATAGACTCCAGCACATTCAAAACTCCACTGCCCTCATCTTTCCTTGAGTGTTTTTAACAAACAGCCACACAGTCCCCATAGAAACATGCCACTGTTGACTGGCATGTGCAAAGAGCAACCCCAGGGCCAACCAGGGCCTGAGGTTAGATTCTTCATGGCCCCAGCTTGTGTTTTTTAATTGATTATTTATTGTCCTAGCACTGTACAGTCAAGTAATAAACATCACAGGTCCAAGATGTTATTTCTCACCTGGAAAAAAATGAAATATAGTGGAATAACATGAAATGAAGGAATTTGGTTCCAATGCCAATGGAGGAAATTGCTTTTATAAACAAACCAAGATTTTCCTTCAGGATTAGATATATCAGGTTAAACAACAATATTTTGCTGAAAACAGTAAAATACACCATATTTCATTCTGAAATGTAGGGATCCAGTCACTGTGGTAGGAACCTGTTTGCCAGATTTATCATTTTGCAAAATTTCAATGATGCACCTTTTATAACAATATGACTATTGCTGTGTTTCTGAAAACATTTTATATACCAGTGCATTATCCCGCATGCTTAGACTGTGAAAAAAGGCTTGTTTACATCTCAGCATGAAGCAATATGGATATGAAAAGATCCTAATCTTCACACCTTCTCTTGTGTATAATTATCTGGTTTAATTAAACGTAGGTATGTGGCCATGTCAGTCAGTGGCATAGAAATAATATGTTTTGATGGGAAGAGGCTGGCAGCCTACAGCTCAGGGCCACAGAGAGGAGCAGGGACTAAGACGATGCCAAACAACAGACTGAGGCAGGATATAAATCAAATCTCTTTGGAGACAATAGGGCTCTGGGCACACACTATCTGAGTGTCTGGGGTCGGCTGGGGCTCCAGTAGCCCTGTCACAGAGGTTAATGACTTCACCAATCCAAGGGAATGGCAGCATGCAAAAGTGGTCGCAAGACTAGAATAACAATTGAGTTTTATGACGCAGTCTGTTGAAAATTATTATAGGCTCGTCTAGGTCTATACTAACTCAACTGGCCGTATTATCTTTGGAGAGGCAGACAAAACATTTTAATAATTAATAACACTAAATAATTACTTGCGCCTACGTGATTCTACACATAGAAAAATAAATGGATAAAACCCACATAATTCCTCTCAGATTAACACAACATTCAAGTGAGGGTTCTGAGCTTAGTGTATTAATAAAAACAAAATAATATGCTTTCCACTTTGGAGAGAAAACAGCTCTTTAGAAGCTACACATTGTTGTGTTGTGGACAAGGGCAGTTGGTGTTGTTAATTTACCTTGATTTTATGACTGTCCAGTTGGGGTTTCCCTAGGAACTACAGTTTCTCTTCCACCAATCTTTAAAAAGATGAAAAAGATAGCTAATCCTCCAGTCAATGCACTAGACCTGATCCCTGGGCCCTGCTCAGTGGCTGCCCACTGCTCTTCACAGGTTTCCTCAGTGGCACCACATGATGGATGGGTTAACTGCAGAGAATGAATTTCCCTGGGGGATCAATAAAGTACTAAACCCTTCATGGACAACAACAACTAAGTCCAGAATTTTGAGTAATATTTTAAATAAGAACCATCACTGTGTGAAAATTTAAAATAAGAAAATTAACTGTTAATTAACTTATAAAAGGAAACTTAAGACAATTTGAACATTCTCTTTTATGTCTATTAGAAACTAATGACAGTTTGTACTCATAATTTTACATACCCTGGTGGTATGATTTTTTTGGCCATTTTTCAGAAAATATGAATGATAACACAAAAACATTTTTTTCACTCATAGTTAGTGGTTGGGTGAAGCCATTGATTGTCAAACAAATGTATTTACTCTTTTTTAAAGCATAATGACAACAGAAACTACCCAAATGACCCTGAACAAATCTTTTATAGTTGTTGTGGATGAGGCTCTTTATCTTTTTCTCAGATGGTAAAGCTGCCCATTCTTCTCGGCAAACAGCCTCCAGTTCCTGTAAATTCTTGGGTTGTCATTCATGAACTGCATGTTTGAGATCTCCCCAGAGTGGCTCAATGATTGAGGTCAGGAGACTGAGATAGCCAGTCCAGAACCTTCACTTTATGCTGCTGTAGCCAATGACAGGTCAACTTGGCCTTGTGCTTTGGATCGTTGTCATGTTGGAACGTCCAAGTACATCCCAGACACAGCCATCGAGGTGATGAGTGCAAATTTTCCTCCAGTATTTTCTGATAACATGCTGCATTCATCTTTTCCTGTGCCTTTGCAGCTCACACATCCCCAAAACATCAGCGATCCAGGAATCGTAGGAATGGTGTACCTTTCATCATAGGCCTTGTTGACTCCTCTCCAAATGTAACATTTATGGTTGTGGCCAAAAAGTTAAATTTTGGTCTCATCACTCCAAATGACTTTGTTTCAGAAGTTTTGAGGCTTGTCTCTGTGCTGTTTGGCGTATTGTAAGTGCTTTGTAGCATTTGTGTAATGGCTTTCTCGACCCATTGCAGCCTTTTCTTCAAGTGCCTCCTTATTGTGCATCTTGAAACAGCCACACCACTTTTTTTTCAGAGAGTCCTGTATTTCAGCTGAAGTTATTTGTGTTTTTCTTTGCATACCAAACAATTTTCCTGGCAGTTGTGGCGGAATTTTTTGTTGGTCTACAGAATCCCTCATTTTGAACACTGCTGATTGGCATTCTCAATTCCTTAGATATCTTTTTATATCCCTTTCCTGTTTAATACAGTTCAATTATCTTTTACGCAAATCTTTTTTTGACAATTCTTTTGCTTTTCCCATGACTCAGAATACAGAAACATCAGTGCAGCACTGGATGAAAGATGCAAGGGTTTGTCAGGAGCCCAGAAACTCACTGACCTTTTAATCACACACACTGATTTCAAAAAACAGATCACAGGTGCGGATGGTTACCTTTAGTAGCCATTCAAACCTGTTTGTGTCAACTTGTGTGCATGTTATCAGGCCAAAATCACCAGGGTAACTTTTGATCAGGGTCAATTGAGTAGTTTCTGTTGTCATGATTTAAAAAGAGTAAACACAATTGTTTCACAATAAATTGTTTCATCCAACCACTAACTATGAGTGAAAAAAGTTTTTTTGTGTTATCATTCATATTCTCTGAATAATGGCCAAACAAATTCTGCTAGGGTAAACGTCTTAGCGCAACTGTAGATATGTTTTTTTTTTTTTATTTTTTTTATTTTGTCTACCTCTCCAACATAAAGCATTCTGATGACTATGTACCCAGGGTCTTGCTAGAGCTGTAATGTCGTTGGACACAGCCTGAACTCCATTAGACATTAAAGTTATTATTATAATCAAAATTAAATGTAGTTGTCAATTATTTTATAGGGTTTTCTCTCGGCTTCAGCCATAAATTGACTCGCGGTATAACATGACATTACAGCAAAATAAAAAAAATATTTATTTTATTCTAATTTTAAAGAAACCTTTTCACAATGTATCAATAAGAATGGCTGTAAGTCAATTATTTCTAGCTTCTTCAGCATCCCATTTGTTATTTTATAGCTCACACTTGTGAAAATATCTTTTAAAATTATGAGATTCAGGCGTACATTACTTGTTTCTACAGTCAAATTCTGTATTGCTTGGATTGTTGTTTTTGCTAAAACAAAACAAATCTTAATAGTAAAAACTAGTTACAAATACTTATGGAACTATAAAAATGCATTAGTTAAAAATAGTAAATACATAAGCGTTGTGCTTTGTAAAATATGTGATTTACACAAGCTTTGGCTCCTGAATAAATACACTCTTTTTAACCTTAAAAAATTTTTTTAAATCATAATACTGACAATTAGAATTATAATATTCTTTAAATACAGCTGTCACACTGCAGGACATGCAAAAATGGACATTTCAACTCTCTATGGGGAAAGTGAGATTTATTAATTAATAAAAAAAATATTAAGGAAGTAACACTTAATTGTTGCTTTGAGTTTATAGCCATTTTGGTCTATGATTGACAGAATGGCTCCAATATGCTTTTTTGTTACAGCCTTTTAAAAATGTAATCTTTCCCATGTCACAGTGCAGGACCTGAAATGTTGTTAGTATCATTGTAGAAGTCATGTGCATTTAAAAACATTATATTAGCAAAGTAAACATATGTGAAATAGTGCCTTGTGAACTGTTCCAGCTGCTAGTGTCTTATCATAACATATTTGTATTTTATATCTGCAGAATATTACACCACATATTCTGCGGTGTTACATATGTCACACCAGAGGACATTTTTAAGGTTAATCATAAAGTAAAAACAAAATAACACACATAATTTTTCTAAAACTACAACAGTCCCATAATATATTCTATTTTGCATTGATGGCATACATTTCTAAAAGGTTAAAAATATTTGTAATACATAATTTTACATTAAAAGATTACAAAATGTTTAGCGTCATGTCAAGAACAGAATTCTCTCTGTAAATGCAGATTTCAGGGCAGGGCTTCGACTAGTCTTTCAGTTTTCTACTAATAAATATGAACTCCCAATCTCCAGTCATCTTCAAGGGAACCCAGTTGGGTATAAAATGTAACCCTCACAGCTTAGTTTAGATCTGCTCCAAGGTGTTTTACAAGGACCTATTCAGAAACCATCGAACAAAATGTCCAGAGCAAATTTTCAGTTACACTTGGAATTGCTGTTTGTGTATGTTTCAGTCATTGTACACAGAGGCTGGTCTTATAAGCTCTGTATGACATGACATTCAAAGTCTTAAAAAGAGCTCACACATATCGAGCCATAAGACTGTCATCACAATGTGCTTCTATACAGAACAAGTATTGATTAACTTGAGCTTTATCGAGCAAAAGGTTCAAACATTCTTTTCACCCAGGCTTTCAGCAGCTTTCTAGTGATGTTCTATACTTTTTGAGAAAGCTATAACCTTATAACAACAGAAACTGTTCAATACTAATCAACTTTATTTAATACAGCACTATAAAAACAAAATTATGTTTTTTCCCCTCACTACAATGAAAAGGTGATTAGAAAGCATTTTATTCAGGGTCTTTTTTCGGCTCTTGAATAAGGGAGCAGCTACAATGACAGGTGTTATACATATAGTTAGCTTACACACATACACACATTGGCTTATAGTTTCAGACCTACACTTAACTCTTCTTGCAAATAAATGTTTAATAATAAACATAACAGCAGGCGTCAGCAATAGCCATATAACGAGGATATCTGGAGGCCATCCGATTGATTGGTTGTGGTGCATTAGGAGGAACCGAGAACTGTCTTTGCAAACAAACGGTTACTGATATATTTCATGTTTCTTACTATACTATGTACGTACGTCATTAAGGATATTGCTGTTTCACTGTTTAACTTTCTTCCATGAAGGCTTCTGGTCTGTGTTGGTTTTCTAAAGCCCATTCAAACATTGTGGCAAAAGGTCATTGAGTCACTTTACACTGTGACACTGTAAAGTTGTCAATAAACCTTGAAGAGTATGGAAAGACTTTCAATGTACAGCCACTGATTCAGGCAAGATGTTTTATCTCTATGATCCACTAGTTAGTATGTTCTTTAGCTAGCAGGGGTAAATCTTTTATTAAAAGTTGTAGAAACAGAAACACGGGATGAATTTTTATTAAAAAAGTAATGGTTTGTTTTATGCTGACTTTTGCATTAAAACCCAAAGATTATTTCAGACTCACACATGGGAAGGCATTCTCATTTATTCAGTATTTTTGATTTAGCTGCAGAGAACTCATCCATATTTGAAGTGATATGTATTTTCTGGTTTCATTGATTTTTTTTACTGACTGTTGGGTGAATTTGGGGAATGTTAAAATTGTGTGCCACTCATCTTCACTTTAATTAAGAAGACATAACCTGCCTCTGGCGGCATTTACAGTAAAACTGATTGAATGTTTCTTTAATCAACTGACCTGTATCCATACATGTAAACCTTTATTATAGGCAAGGCAAGGCAATTTTATTTATATAGCACAATTCATACACAGGGTAACTCAAAGTGCTGTACAGGAATAAAAGACAATTTACAAGATTTAGATTAAGAAACATAAGAAAAATAAAAACATTTTAAAAGAAGAGTGCAGATAAAAAACACTTTTAACCTCCCCTTGAACATTGTTAAAGTTGAGGCTTGTTTAACTTCATCTGGGAGGCTGTTACATGTTTTTGCTGCATAAAACTTAAACGCTGCTTCTCCCTGTTTAGTTCTAACTCTGGGCACGAGCAGAAGGCCTGTCCCAGATGTTCTCAGAGTCCGAGGAGGTTCATAAGCAACTAGCATGTCAGAGATATATTCTGGTGCTAAACCATTAAGAGACTTGTAAACCAGCTGTGCTGTTTTAAAGTCTATTCTCTGAGCAACAGGAAGCCAGTGCAGGGATTTTAAAACTGGCATAATGTGGTTGTACTTCCTGGTTTTGGTGAGAACCCGAGCAGCTGCTTTCTGAATAAGCTGCAGCTGTCTTAACCCTCGTTCTGAGAGACCAGTGAGCAGGTTACAGTAATCTGACCTGCTGGAGACAAAAGGATATGGATAAGTTTCTCTATTATAGCAGTATGTTGTATTTAGCAATGGTCTTGTCAGTCTTTAAAATAGAATCTAAAATGAGCAACCACTTTTCTGACATTTCGTTTCAGTGTAACGGCAGTCTGCATGTTATGTCTTGCATGTCTTTCTCTATCACCGTCTGCTCTGTGGTTCTGACGGTTGCCTTGTAAACAATACAGTACGAACAGTGGAGCCAAATCACTTGGCACATCACCGAGTGACTACACCACCTGCCTTTGACATGCAGTGACTGGGAACCACCTGGTGCTGGCCCGGTTCTTGTTTGACTTGCATCTAAATCCAAAACCTGTGCTGACAATTTGTTTGCTTCATGCATACCAAGTCCAGACCGGCCCGAGAGGTTAAATACATCATTTTCTCATCACTGAGGGCAGCATGAGAACATACCACTCACAGTGTAAGACAGTTAGGAAACACATTAGGGCTTATTTAACTGCAGTTAGACATGAGCCAGAATAGATAATATGGTTTTATAATAGACCTAATGAGTACTCACATGAATTACATATGAAACATTTTGTTCAGTCATTGCATATTCACAGGATCCATTCCAGGACCAGGAGAAATTAGTGACACCGCTCAAACGGATCACTGTTATCCTATTTACCATCACCCTTTTCTTGTTTGACAGAAACTCTTTTGTAATCACAAAGTGCCATTGGTTCAACGGATATTCCACAAAGTAACAATGAGTGGTATGGCTGCATGTCATGACAACAGGGATTTACCAATAAATAAATGCTGTGGACGCAAATTTATGTACACATAAAACAAGACCATTAATGTATTCATACCATTTATTAACTTCTACAAATGACCGTGGAACACAGCCAATCCAACGATTATGAATGATTTCATTTAAGTGTGGCTACATAGCTTCACGTCTCATGTCTTCATTGGAGGTGCGCGTTGCATAATAGCAAAGGACAGCAACGTATTGGGGACAAAAAGCCTAGAATTCCACCTCATAATCCACATGTTTTATTTATCGAGAGCTTACTGTGGGATTTGAGGTTTTTATACCATTTAGCACTAATTCCCCTTGAAATGTCTGTTATTGTTTGTGCTTTAATCCTTTAAATGTGTGCATCTATCAACAGGCCCAAATGGATTTTAATTAGATTAAACATCTCTGTGGGGTCACTGGCCAAACCCCTTATTAGAGCGGGCAGATTGAGTTACTATGATTAAGCTCAGTGTTCATAGACAAATGATTCCAACCTACCTGAGAATCAATAAAGGACACCTCAAGGAGCATTTCCATGAGAAGTAGCCAGCATTGCATAAAAGGGTTTCTGCAGCTGCTGCCTGGTGATTAATTACATTCAATACTGCCATTGAGCCTAGTCATTTAGTTTATGTGCAGAAGCATAAACTGTTCTAGGGCCCCCCAAAATAGCTTTTAATCCCCAATAACATTTCCGACTGGAATTCTTGAGCTTTGTGAAGCGTAAAAAACAAGCCATTTAATCTCCCTAACAGTCTCATTCTCTGCTTTCCGAACAAACTTTGATACTTTATGCAGCGTTTATTGTGAGAAGGTCCTGTTGCTCACATGCTCGCAGATTTGACATGATGATTAATAACCTTTTTGTTGAATGATGTTTTTAAAAATGTTTCAAATCGGTTTGTTCACAAAACATTCTTTTTCAAACTACTTCACTTTGGCCAAGGACATACTGTAAGACACTTCATTTTTGAATTAAGGGTGCTGTCTCATTCCATCCATTTCTTTAACTTTTTGATTTCTTTTATTTAAATGGAAGCATGGTATTTCACTTTTGTGTTATTTTGCAGAATTCAGTATTTGGGAATATGACTTGAATGCACATTGAATGTTTTTCTTATTGCACATATTTTCATTTTGGATGTCTAGTATATAGATTGTTCATGGCTGACATTTATGCATGACACTGCATATTCCTTTAACAACCATGCCAAGCATAGGCCATGAGAGATAATGATGTTTATTGACCAAATTTAATGTATGTTTGAATATGCAGCTAGAATTTATAGATAAATAACAGCAGTATTTTCAAGGACTGAAAAAATAAACCTTTCTTATTGAAGGTATATGAACTAAAATGATTAATCTAATAATAATAATAATAATTGCATTGTTTATACATTTAGAAAAAGGTCTAGAAGAGTTAAGGTATGTATGATTTAAGTTGTAATATAAAATTCCCGTTTCCATGCCAACACTGTGAAACTGTGCAGATCTTACTAAAGAACCAGGCTAGGAGTCAGAGGCCCTGGGTCAGAGGGTGCCAGAAGCTAAGGGCCAACAGAACAAGCTGTAGTAACGGCTGGTCCTGTTCAGCCTCAGACAGCTCTCTGTGCAGGCTGGCGGTGCTCTTTCTCTGCCCCAGCTGGGGGTGCTCTTTCTCAGGTCAGGGGTCAGGAAGCAGCTCTGTCTGTGTCAGTTTAACCACAGTCACATCGGAGTTTGGCATATGGAGAGTTCTCAGAGTAAAAAGACAATTGGAAACATGTTCAGAGTTCCTTGTAGACTTTTGAAGAAAACAGCCCAATTATAGTTGATTGCTCATGGCAGCAGACAAACCAGAAATTCGATAAAACACGTCTTTTGACGGGCAAGGCTTATTTCTGAACTGAAAGAAAATAATCTTACTTAAAAACACAAAACAAATTAAAGACAAAACTAAGAACTGACAAGAAAGAGAGAAGACGAAGCCTGAAAAAGACAAACATAAAACAAAAACTAAAAGTAAAACTGAGCAAAAACTAAACAAACTGAACTGAATTTTTCTAACTAAACATATAGGCGTGTCTTTACTTAATGGCGGGACTTTGTCTCACTAGGAGGGGGTGGAGAGAGATATCCTACTCAAACACTTAGAAAAAGACAACATATTATATCTGCATGAACTAAACACAGATAATTTAAAACATAAAGGAAGCAATGTTTCATGGTCGACAGTCTTTTTCAAAATGTACAAAAGATAAAACAACATTTCCGTTTAAATGTCTTCACACAGTTAGATAGCAATGAAACTTTATTAGTGTTTGTCTCTTCTCCACAAGAGTCCTTAAGTCTTTATTAATAGCTTTTTCAAAGTCTACTGACATTGATCGTTGAAAGGTACGGTTTGTTAAAGTTTGTCTTAATGGAGTGTTTGTTAAAGACTGGGAGTTGCTCTGTTGGAAGTTAGGAGTCTTAAAAGAAGTTTCTTTCCCTTTAATTTATGACGCCTGCACTGGCGCCAGGTTCCTGTGTTGTCCCGTTGTTTAATCATTCCTTGTCAATGAGGTCAAAGGTTTATACGCTACAGCCATTACCCTATGCAACATTCTAATTAAGATGCAATGATTTTAATTACATTCACTTTGCTCACACTGGGGAACTAGGTTTTTAACTCATACATACATATATTTACACAATAAAATGTTAACACCAATGCTATTAGTTTCTCTCACATACAAACAAAAATATGCAAACAAAATTAGCATTCTAAATAGTCTAACGTAATAAATAACCCTGTGATTAATCCTGTTTGCCCGAAGGCCCTTCATGCTCAGCTAACAAAGCTGTTAGGGATCCTAAAAGTAGTTTCCAGTAGCATGGAAACCATAGTAACAGGCTGAAAAAGTAACCTGTCATCTTCCATTTCTTTCTAAAGTGCAAAGAGACTAAATGGCAACATCCAGGCTATTTATTGCACTGCATAGCGAGCCATTCTGTCGCTCTCCTGGGCTTCTTTCAGAAAAGAGCAAGAGAAATCTGGAGCCCTTTCACCACAGTAAGGGAAGTTGATGTCTTCCTTTTAAAAATAGAGGAGTAGAAATAAAGTTCTTGACTGCAGGCAAATGAGAAGGCTGTCTAGTTCTTCTTCTCAATCTTTGACAGCAACAGCGTTTGCACACAGCAGGTCAGAGGTTTGCATCTCCAAATGAAAGCTTACGGAGGATCACTGTGAGATATGAGACTATGTCGACCCTTCATACCATACCGTCTTGAGTGCACATTCAGCACTTCCCTGTAATGCTCTTGACATCCAGTCTGCCTCCTCCGTGCTTTACTGAGATTTGCGGCAGCGACAGAAACAAATAAGGCAAATCACATCTGATCTTTCCCTCAGATGGATATTACACAGACTGACAGCGTTGGCAAAAACACACCTCATTAAAAGCACCATTCCTTCTGTGGAGAACCATTTGTAGGGAAATGTACTGTGCACTTCTACTACACTGCGTTCTGATTTATACCCTCCCCCTCATCGCTCTTATTATGTGCAAGCTGTCAAAAAGCAACAGACATGGCTCAAGGTTTTTTTAAGATGGGAAATACTGATGAAGCTCTGTAATATTTGCTTGCACATCAACTATATGTACTTAGTTGTTCATTACTGTATTCCATTAACTCAATTGTTTGTTAAATTACAAAAGTGTTGTAGGAATCGAGAAATCGAGGAATAGAAACTGGTCTTACCACTATTTTGTAAATGTCTTGGTTATGTCTTGGTCTTGAACTTATTTGTACTTAGTCCAATCTCGTTCTCAGCTGTCGAGATCAACCAAATCCTTTCTTGAGATTAAAAAATATATATATTCTATTATATTCAATTAGAATTTAATATAATAGAATTATTAGATTCTTAGAATAGATTCAAGAAGATTCTTGTTCTAACTCTGACCTCCAAGAGTCTGAACATGTGGTTCTGTTCCTGATTCGGTCTTGATCTGGTCTCGCCCTGACTTGGTCTTGAATCTGTCGCAATGGCTCAAAGTCTTGTTCTCAAAATTCCTCTGGTCTCGGTCGATGCGGTCTTAACTACAACACTAACACATCTTACTTCCATCCCAGCAGGTTTGATTCTGTAACTCCTGTTACTTTACTTCATGAACAGGTTCAAATCTGGCTGTATCTGTTGAAATGAAAGCCCTGGAAATTCCAAATCAAATCAGCATGAGTGGAACATGTAATAGGCTGTATCAAAGCCGAGTGCAAACCTCTAAAGAAATTCTGGAGTGAAGCTTGTACAGACAGTAAAAAAAATCTATAAAACTCACAAAAAACATGTTTACAGCCAAAAGCTGAAAAGAAGGCCTTTCTCTTTGTGGCTGTGTTTAACATCACAAGTGGATGGAAATGTGGGGCGGCAGTGGCTCAGTGGTAGAGCGGTCGTCCTTCAACCGGAAGGTAGGAGGTTCGATTCCTGTTCTCCCCACAGTTCATACTGTCGCTGTGTCCTTGGGCAAGACATTTAACCCTCTTTGCCTCAAATGAATGTGTTAGAATGTTTAATGAATGTACTTGGTGTTGTTCGGAGAGGCCGTAGGCGCGGAATGGCTGCCACGTCTCTGTCAGTCTGCCCCAGGGCAGCTGTGGCTACAGTTGTAGCTTACCATCACCAGTGTGTGACTGTGGAGTGAATGAATAATGGACAGCCTGTAAGCGCTTTGAGTCCCTTGTATGTAAATGTACAGTCCCTGACAAAAGTCTTGTCGCTTATCTATTGTGTAGAAACACCTGCTATTAACTTGACTTTTAATTAATCAATTGGTGTTAGAAATAGCTCATATGAAAAGCTAAAACCCTCCCAAATGATGTTTAATGAACTGAAATAAATTAGTTTCACTGAAAAAAGATTTATCATTTAATCAAGACAGAAAGGTCAAATTTTGGCAAGACAAAAGTTTTGTCGCCTATACAGAAATTGAACAAATTTACCGCAAATAAAAAAAATATGTCAGCAAATTAAATAGTGGTGCTGTGAGATCCACATTTAATATCTTGTGTGACTTCCATGAGCTTGATTGACTGCATCCATGCGGTTTGGCAAGGATTCATACAATTTATTGATGAAGTCATCAGGAATAGCAAAGAAAGCAGTCTTGCATGCCTCCCAGAGTTCATCAATATTCTTTGGTTTCGTCTTCCATGCTTCCTCTTTCATCCTACCCCACATATGCTCAATGATGTTCATGTCTGGTGACTGGGCTGGCCAATCCTGGAGCATCTTGATCTTCTTCGCCTTGAGGAACTTTGATGTGGAGATGGAAGTATGCGATGGAGCACCATCCTGCTGCAGAATTTGGCCTCTTTTATGGTTTGGAACATAAGAGGTAGCTAAGATTTCTTGGTATTTTACACTATTGATGTTGCCTTCCACCCTGCAGATCTCTCGCACACCCCCATACTGGAGTAACCCCAGACCATGATTTTTCCACCACCAAACTTCACTGTTTTCTGGGTGAATCTCGGATCCATGCAGGCTCCAGTAGGTCTCCTGCAATATTTGCGGTCACTGTGGTGTAATTCAACAGAAGATTCATCAGAAAAATCCACCTTCTGCCACTTTTCCAGCGTCCATCCTTTTAGCAGGCTGTGGGCCATGGCAAATGCCACACGGTTTTTCAATTGTCTTTTGTTTAGTGCTGGCTTCTGGGCACTGATTCGACCATGGAGGCCATTTCGAGACAGAATCCGACAAACTGTTCTGGTTGACACAGGGACTTCAGGTGACCAGGTCTTGTGGGGCTCTGCTGCAGTGGAAAATGGGCTGGCCTTGGATTTTCGAGCCAACAAACGGTCCTCTCGAGCAGTTGTCTTGCGGGGTCTGCCTGACCTGGGTTTGTCAGAAACGTCTCCAGTGTCTTCAAATGTTTTTTTAATCCTCTGTACTTGACGCTGAGACACATTGAAGGTGTCTGCCACATCGGCAGTGGATCTGGTCTTCAGCCTCTTGATAATCAAAACTTTAGTCTCAGGGTGAATCTTAGGCATGTTTGCAGAGGTCTAGTTGCAGTTGATGTGAAGGTCTAGTGTACTGGGGTTGTTTTTATACACACCTGAGACCTAATTGATCCATTATTAGTCACAGGTGAAGCTCATATGACAAGGCGACAACACTTATGTCTTTGCAAAAATTGACTCAATGGGCTTTACCAAGCTGTGAATATTAGAATACTTTTTGACAGTTTCGTTTTGCACTGAAACATTATTACAAAAGCTGTTAGGATTAAAATGAGCCATTTCTTGTAAAAAAAATCTTGATTAGAAATATATTTCAATTTGTACACAAGCGACAAGACTTTTGTCAGGGACTGTATTTTAAATGAAAGGAATTGTGCATGTGGTGCCTTAGAGTAACTAGTAGGTCCTGGGTTCAATTCCCATCCAGAGCAGAGCCCTTCTGTGTGGAGTTTGCATGTGAAAAACAATAGACTTATTAGCAGGCCTTATGACTGAGGGCAGATCATAAATCGAAGAGGGTCCAGCTGTGATGGAAGAGAGAAGCACTTGAACTGGCACAGCATCAAATGTGCACAAAGAAAACAACCAGCAACAGCCAACAGCCTGACTAAAGAGAGACAAACTATAAACTTTCATGAACTGAACTGTGGGTGTAGAGTTTTGGGGCTTGCTTTTCTTCTGTTGATAGCCATAACTTGGTTTTGAGCAACCTTTGAAAACCAGGTCATTTATATTTTTTATTTGTTTATCAATATCTACATCAGTACAAAAGATTTTTTTGTTCCGATATAATATTGCCTAAAAAAAACAAAACTGAAAGATAGAGCCGCCTCTGTGAACCCCTAAAACTTTAAAGGGGGATGAGTTTGGATGTGACCCGCGTCTCGTTGCAGCTTTGGGTGGCGCCAGAGCGCAAGGAAAGAAAAATTGCTGGAATGGGTTGAAAAAACCAACATAAGTCACGGGTTAATCTTCCCACCGAGTCGTTTTATGGCTTTGGCCGTCTCCACATCCTGCCGCTGGATGATGTGTGAATCTGTTCAGTTAGTGGCTGCACTTGCCACCTGTCAGAGACGCTAGGCAGCGGATACTTTCCGAGAACCCCTCACTTAGTCCGGACATCTTTTTTAGGAAACACCGCCAATCTTCTGTTTTGGTTTTGAAAGAATCGCCCGTTTCAGTGGTTAAACACGGACAAGTTTGCAGAGTAGAAAGTGAGCACTGCGCTTCTTGTGCAGTGGTTTCGATTTACACGAGCGTGTGCGCGCGCAGAGGATTGGACCTTTGAAGATTATTACAAGGGTGACGACGTCTGAAGGACAGTAAGAACAGGATTAGGTGTTGTGTCGGTCAACCTACTTGTCATTACTCCTTCATCTTCATCCTGATGTGCAATGACCTCCAGTGTACTTGGAATACAGCGCCGATAAGGTAAGCGTTTCATCACTTTTCCTTATCGTCAATTGTATAAAGTTGTGGGGAATGGCACCCTGTTACGCGCAGCCTGTAGTGCACATTCTGTGGATAATGTGATCCTATAAGCGGCACGTTGAGAGTGACAGGAATGATGCCAGTCTCTTTGGCGGTGCTCGCTGTGTGGCTCTATCATCATAAAAAGAATATACTGGATTCAAAGCAGAGTTCTGTTACAGCTGCTTATCTTTGATTATAAATTATTGTACAAAAGCATGTACGATTCTAGTTCAAAGCAGGAGTATTTACAGCACACGTGTGACTTGGTTTGCTTGGACAGTGCCATCATTTCTCTAAAGTCAGTGCCACGTGCTTTTTCCATGACACATTCTATAAAAGATAGAATAAAGCAGTCTCAGATACTAGCAACACCTACACTTATATAAATCAATAAAGCATGTAAACGCTACATTTTTTCACAGAAACATGTGCACAGTGCCTAGATGTAAAGCATTGTCACCGCCACCGCCACAATTTGCATTTTAATGATGACAGATAACATGTCAGAGAGGTAAAAAGACCATGATTACAAATCCTTATTGAATAAATTGAACCAGCCATGCTTGATAAATAATGGAGGCTGCCTGCAAACAGACTAGAGGCTAGTTACTATAAAGCCAATGGTGTTTAAGCTCTGACTGGCTCTATAAGGTCACAAAACATGCTGAGATCCAGCTGCACATATACTCCTTTTGTGTGTGTCCAGGACTGTGAGGATCAGTTCTATTTGAGTTCACTTAACTCTGGCATATTCCATATGTGGCTTTACTGAAAACAGGTAAATGCATTTATAGCTGCCTGGGTTTTCAGACTCAAGATTGTCCTTGCATCCTCCAAACAAGACACACATTTTAATTTTCCATTTATTTTCAGAGGGAGCTACAGTGGAGCTGCTTCAGAGGATTCATTTTGAGAGATGAAATATATTGACCCAGAGTATGTGCACATGCAGCTCCCAATAAGCACAAAGCAGTCTTCTTTATTCTCCTTTCTGGCCTGTAGTCCTTAGAAGTATGCTGAGAATGCTTAAGAGCACTGCTGCAGGATGTCTTCATCAGTCTATGGGCTGAGTCTTTCCAGAAGCTCACATTTGGGAAATGAGAGATGAGGAGTAGTGTAGCTCAGGCCAGGCCAGACTCCATTGATATTCTGCTTGTGTCCTGCTCTATAGGCAGCCCATTGTCACGGCCTGCTCAGTGGGATAGCATCTGATGATTGAAAGCTGTGTGAGAAAGGTGAAAGTCGGTTTGGAAAGAAACTAAAGCCTCATTTATTGAAGGTTAAGGATGCTTCTTTACACTTGTTTAATGTTGACGAAAACTGTAAAGCAAACCAAGGACTGCACAAAATGCACCTTCACGGCTCAGCCCCAGGCAAAAGTGCACCGGAGCCTCTAATCTTAATGCACACGGCCTGCCACAGATCCCAATTGTAAAGCCCCAGTGTCAGTATTGGACACACCGGGTCAGAACTTGATTAATATGTTATTTGGTAAAGGAAGAATGTGGTGACAGATGCAATCTTACTTTTGCGTCTGACATCCATGTTGCTCTTTTTCTTAGTTTAAGGAATCACTCAAAGTTATGGTTAAGACCCATTAAATACATTGCTAATTTTCCTTTTTCCTTTACGATAGCCTACAAGGTGAGCCATAAAGAAATGTAGATTTGGTTTTAGTTTACAAAAGTCAGAATGGCATGGTTTGGAACGGTAACCACAAATCTGCCTTACACTTTGTACTTAAAGGGTTAGATGAACAGTTGCATTTGGATGGCTGTGTCATGTCTAAAGATGTGTGTATACATGAGAAAAGTGAATTTGAAACAAACTTGTAAAATGTGGCTGTGTAGTGACTGCAGTTGTTATATAGCAAGGCATAAAATACAACAGAGAGAACTGATGTCACAACACTATCAAACCTAGTAACTGCTTCAATATTAAACATTTACTTACTGCTTTCATTTAATCTAAACAGAAAAGCAATTACAACCCTAACATAATAACTTCTCTGCTCAAGGCCCCAGGTGGCTTCTGTTTTTCTTCTAATTATCTTTTCATCAGAATTAAAAAAGTAAAGACTCCTATGCGACACATCGTCACTTTGACAGATGCAGCCCCAGTAACGTCAGGTGCATCAAGGGGCGTGCTGTGTGGCCACAACGCCTCTAGTATATTCCTGGTCAGCCAAGCAAAAAGATTTATCTGTGGCAAGTGCATGAAATTGCAATGCTCTGCAGTATTTGGTCCTGGCCCAATGAGAGAGACGCGGATGTGGTGGGGAATAAAGAGAGGAGTCACGCAGAGAGACGAGCGAACGCTAATGGCTGCCTGAGCACGGTGCCAGGTAGCAGTGATCAAGGCTGTAATCTTCCTTTTGGAAAAAAAGGAGAAAAGGAAATGAGCACAAAAGAGCAACCATGGGGGAGTAACAAAGACGTTTATCTAAGCAGAGGAACAAATAAGGGGAACTTTTGAAAGAGTCATCCAAGTTAACAAAAAAGTTTACAAGTGACTCTTCCCTGATTATTTATGTACCCGACCACTACTGCTGCCACTTCACTTTAAAGAGTTCTGGCCAAATAGAAATAGAGTTTTGGCTCATTGCGCAGTATCTTCATTTTAGATGCAGGACATGAGTACAAATATGCCTGCTTTTATGATTCATATTTTATTGCAGCCCCCAATTTAACTAGATGTTGTTAGTTTCAGTAAATAAACCGGTATTTGTCAAACACATTTTTCTTGGTTATTTAATGTCACAGTGAGCCGCCATGTTAAGTGGCTAATGTTAGCTCACTTATGTGTTACTGATCATAAAGTTACTAACGGTGCATCTGAGTTGAGTTACTCTCAGGTCCTGTGATGCTCTGAAACTATCTGCACAAACATGACAAGGATTTCCCTGAGATCACGAGGAGAGGAGAGAGAAGGTTTATAGAAATGAACAGAAATTTGATGATTTTTAATTTTTTTATAATTTTGTACAGGTGCTACAAATTTTGGTACACTGAGGCTGTTCTGGGTCAAATTGGGCATGAATATATTGAGATGGATTTAAGATCTACCAGAGTGGTGGGACACTCTCTGTGTCCCACCACATCTGCCCAGGTTCCCGCAGAGACAGACACCTGCTTGTCTTTTGATGGTTTAAGGGCATGGGGGAGTCTGGAAACAGTGAAATAGTAAGGTCTTGGTCACGATAACAGTGTTTCTCTTTTACTTGATTTGATGCCAGGTAATATAAAGTTTCTGAGTTTAATAAAACTTTTGCATGGATGGAGCAACTGCTGTAGGAGAGCGGAGAGTGAGTCAACTGTAAGCGCATGAGTCAGACAGGGAAACAGCACAGCTATAGACCTGCTTTAAAGGGGATAACAACTGCAGATTTAGGTGATAATCATCAGTGCAGGTGAACCCTTATTCAGTGGATTATTCTTTATTATCTTGTGACAAAGCGGTTCATTACTCGGCGTCTGTGTGTTGCTGTGCTGGCTGTGTTGGCTGATCTGGAGTTACAATGGCCTGCGGCAGTAGCATGAATCTGCATCCAGGTCTCCACTGAAGCATGAAGACTGGAGATGATTGCATAGGTTATCACTTCATGCAACTAGTCAGAAATTTAATGGGAAAAGGAGTAGATACGAATATGAACAAGCGGCATATGCATTCATCTCCCACTTATTGTCTGTTAAAATTACTTCTTCTCTGATAAGGACTGTTTGTACTTGCTAACAAGTTTGAAATGACATCAGTGCCAGTTCACTGAATGCCTTATGTTTCCAGGCTGTGACAAAACAATACAAAATTGCTGGCTGAATAGCTTTGGCTTAGTCTCTTGTCAAACTATAACTTTTACTTTTCTATCAACTGAACTTTGAATACAAAATTTAAACAGTAATGCTATTAATGTTTATGCATTTGCCCTTGAGTCGATAAGGGTTGTGGGCTGTTTGTTTAATACTCGACCTTCAGTTTAAGTCCATCTAATGAGCTGGCTCTACTTATGCATTAATAAGTTAACGTCCATCTTTGTTGCGGCAGCTGCTCTTCAATAAAACTTACACTTGTTTTTTTTTAACTGGCAGCAGCTTACTGTACATTCAGGGGAAATGTCTTGGCGGATATGCAGATTATTTTCATCTATAATTTGTGAGGCAAGCTGCAAGTGTCCATATGTTTGCTGACTGAAATTCTATTAGCATAAATGAATATTTGGCCTGGCTTTTAAATAAATAGTGGTGTGTCGAGTGCAAATACAGAGAAATGGGATGAATTGCCACTGCGCGCAGTGGCACAGTGGTAGAGCGGCCATGCTTCAACCGGAAGGTAGGTGGTTCTATTCCCGCTCTCCCCACAGTTCATACTGTCGTTGTGTCCTTGGGCAAGACACTTAACTCCCCTTGCCTCCAGTGGTGTTCCAGCTGTAACACTGGTGAATGGAACCTTAATGTAAGTTGCTTTGGATAAAAGCGTCTGCTAAATGACTTATTGTAAATGTAATAATATTATCTAAACCAAAGATGAACCATATAGGTGTGAACAAATACCATTGTACCCTTGTTTTAATTTCACAGTTCAGTAAGAGTATTCATCATTATGGTGGTGTAGTGATCTGCTTGGGGTAAACAAATACAATATAGTTGTTTATCATGCAGGCTAATGGAAAAGACTAAATGAATTACCACAATTGTCTAAAAATGATGGATTTGGTTGAGGTTTGTTCAGTCATAAGAGGTTTTACTTTCAAACTATAACAAAGGACTACACTTCATTCAGGTTCAAAGCCTGTCCAAGGCATGATGTTTTAGATATATATTTGCCTCGTATGAATTTGTAAGAATGTTTAGTGAATGTATGTGGTGATGGTCGGAGAGGCCGTAGGCGCAAAATGGCTGCCACGTCTCTGTCAGTCTGCACCAGGGCAGCTGTGACTGTGTATGGATGAATAATGGACGGCCTGTAAGCGCTTTGAGTCCCTTGGTCCCTTGGGAGAAAAGCGCAATATAAATCCAATCCATTATTATTATTATTATTATTATTATTATTATTATTATTATTATTATTATTATTATTATTATTATATTTCTGTCCACCTATGCAACTACTACTTTTGGCACCAAAAGGAGGATTAGAACTGTTGGAACACATTGGTAAACATGACTTGTTGTTTGTTTTTACATTGTGCACTCTGGAGGCTTAACATGAAGCTATATTGTGATGATAAAACATGCTCTGAAATATGGACATTTATGTAAATATAAGTTCAAGAAGGTGGTCAGTGCAAATCCCTGGCCAAACATCTGCTTGCGTTAAAAAGTTAATAAAAAAATTACGATGTACGTTTTACACTGTTATGGCAAATAAATAAGAATACGGATTTATACTGACGTGCACGTGGCAGAGTAGTTAGCACTCCTGCCTCACAGCAAGAAGGTCCCAAGTTTAAAGCCCGGCTGACTCAAAACATCCTCAGCCAAAACTCTGGTCTTTCTGTGAGTCTTTAACAGGAGTAAGCGGGGGACAATGAATTAATGAAAGGAGTTTTACTAAAGTTGAAATGAAACGTTTGGTGAACTTTTATAGCTGCCACAAAGAATGTGTTTTCTGTACTGTAAACTACATGCTATTCGACACAATTGTGTAAAAAGTGGTTAAAATATACAGATTTGCTATTTATAACTGGTGTATGTGAATTATTTTGAAATGCAGTGTGTCATGCGAGAAGTCCATTTTGTAAAATCTTCATTACTTAAAAATTAATCACAATTACATAATATTTTTCAAAAAAATCTTTTAAAATTTCCAAAGGGTCCAGCCCTCTTTTTTTATTTATTTTTTTAATCATGTATACAATTACTGGTTCTAGTGTCCTTTTAAACACAGTCAGTAAAGTCTAGTAGATATAAAAATGAGCCAAAATCTGATGCAGAAGTCCAAATTTCTCCAGACCAAAGAAGATCTTTTTCTCAGGGATGTGAAGAGTTACTTTAATGGCAACCTGTTCATCCTTTGGCATAGTTACAACCTCTCCAATAAATAGCATCTCCAAATTCTCCAATTCTCCTTCTGTCGTGAAGGCACTCTCAAACACAGCGAGACATATCTTCTCCTTGAATATCTACTTCAAGCCTAAAAATAGGACCCCGCATATAATATAGAGCTCCGAGGCAATTGCAGGTTTTGGGACTATGAAAATATGATTCAAGGATTGCATTTCACTGATTATGCTTAAAGTCTTAGATAAAGCATTTTCCTACCATGGGACATGTACAGTTTGATGAAGCAGTCACCCACTCACTGCCGCACCGCTCTAGTCGATGCACATGTCACTGCGAGGTAGTGACACCAAAGACTGGCTTCAGAAATGAGATATTTAATTTGTCTGAGGCAAAATGCGACAAAATCAGTTGTAACTAAGCTCACAGCAGAACTCGCCCACAGCTTTTTGGAGTAGTAGGGGTCTGGCTTGGTTTTTGCTGTTATATGATTTATAGCAGTAATAAAAACCCTCTGATACATAAACCTGACAACAATATGTGCCCCTGACAGGACAATTTAAATAAGATCTCCATGGACTGTGGATTTGTTGATCTATTTTAGCTCGACACATGAAGCATAAAGGATTTTTCCTGACATTGTTGGTGGATTACTGATACAAGCACAGTATGTGCCAGCGGCATTCAAAGGTGCACCATGTAGGATTTAGAGGTCTATTTTTAGAAATGGAATATAGCGTTTGTAATTATGTTTTCATTAATGGAGGATAAGAATTGTTCTTTTATAATTTCCAGATAAAGAAATTTCTCCAGACAATAACACTGAGAAGCTAGAAAAGATGTTGATGTCAGAGGCAAACTCTTGTTATCTTTACATGCCAAGAGTGATTTGTTCCCCGATATACGTCTGTCTGAACATCTAAAATGTCCACATACTTAAGATGTTCATGGATGTCCATAACCATAAGCCAGTCTTGGGGAATTCCTTTGATCATAAATCAATTTTAGTGGTCTTCAGCGCTTGTGCACATTATAGCTTGGACCATACTGTCAAACCACTATTATACATCTGTTGATGTTTGATCCGAGAGAATCTATCTGTAAGAGTAACCCAGTAGCAAAAGAGCCTATGATCATGCTGTTAGTCTGCATTTCCTTTAATTATTTTTGCCAGCTAATAAAGCTGATACATCAAAAATTCAAGTAAGCATTTTATATAACTCAGGTGTATTGCACTTTATAGAAGTAAGCAATTTTAACATCTGTTCCTTAAGCTATTGTGTTCTGCCGGTACCAGCCCAGGTCTTAGAGAAGAAAGATAATGTTCCCAGTCTGTTTGTAATTAGTGAATTCATAATAAAAACATCTACAGTGTATTAAACTCTAACGGTCACTAACACAGTGTTTATGTTTTGCTGGAAGTTTTTTGTCCCCTTTATTGACAAATACTTGTATCAAGCCTACAACCTTTTTTTCATTCATTCATTTTCTACCGCTTTGTCCCGTTGGCAATTTGTGTGTGATGCTCATTACTACCAGCAGCTTTGGGCCTGAGAGTACAAGGACAGTGGCCATGTCATGTAGTGACATTTAGACAGACAGTGACAGACATCCATTCACTCTCACATTCATTCACTAGGGACACTTTAGAGTTGCCAATTGACCTAAACATGCATGTCTTTGGACGGTGGGAGGAAGCCGGAGTACCCGGAGAGAACCCACGGTAACACGTGGAGGACATGCAGACTCCTCACAGAAAGACCCGAGTCGGCCGAGAATGTTTGAATCGGCCGGGTTTTGAACTCACGACCTTCTTGTTGTGAGGCAGGAGTGCTAACCACTCTGCCACGTGCACCCACTTTTTTCTTATACATTCACTCAACATTCATACACATTCATACGAGGCAAGGTGGGTTAAGTGTCTTGCCCAAGGACACAACGACAGTTTTTTTTGAATTGTGGGGAGAGCGGGAATCGAACCCACTACCTTCCGGTTGAAGGGCAACCGCTCTACCACTGAGCCACTGCCGCCCTGCAGTACCAATTATGCTCATTAACTACCTATGATCTTTTAGATCCTAGAGTCCAAGACAAGGTCTGTGAAATGTCATGTAGTGTTTTATAAGCATTATACATATACAAAGTCTATAGAAGTACTATACAGTCTTTCTTGTCTAGATTCCCTGAAAAACAATTTACTTGACTGTATATAGTACTCAGTGGATAGCCACGAGGAACCCTTAAAATAAGCAGGTTTCTTGTACATCATTTTTGGATGTGTGCCTACCCATAGGGCAAAAGGTTGATTATTTTCTATCTTTGTTAATTCATCTTTATTAATTTGCCGGAACACGATAGTCAAGTCTGCTAAGCCCCTGAAAAGTGGATAGTAAGGCAGGCAGGCTTTGTAAAACCAACAAGTTGAAAAGTCTTTTTACTTCAGAACTGGACAGCTCCTTCATACTTTCCACAAGACCAATGCATGACTGGGAGCGTTCAGCACTGGACAGCTCCAGAGCAAGTCCTACACCTTGTATACAGGCAGCCAGAGCCAGGGGCACAGGCTGCCACAGTCATTACTTTAGGAGGGTGTTAGTACTGGTTAATATTCAGAGAGGCAGCAGCTGATGAGGACGAGGTGAACCTGGAGGTTTGTGGTTACATCAGCAAATGCATCAGTGATGTCACCAGTACCAGGAAGATCACAATCCGCCCACTACCAGAAACCCTAGCCAAGTGCAGAGGTTGTTCCCTGCTCATGGCATGCTGGATAGCCCCACCACCAGTGGTTTACCGACATCTTCAAAACCTCTTTTGTTTGAGCTGTAAGTGATGGCCAGGTCTTTCTCATTTTGTGGAAACGTGTTACTTTCTTAGTTCGAAGAATGATGTACGTTTGCCACGTCTTTCTTAATTTGTATAAATAAAAAGTTTGTGCGTCTCTTTTTTGATGCCTGGAAATGGTAAATAAAGTTACGTGTCTTAGTTACTCAGACTTTGAAAGGTGGGATTGTAGCTTTTGTAATTGAATTGAAGTTGTGCGTCACTGCTGGCCTCGTGTGCTGTTCTGACAGGAAAAAAGTAGCACACTTACACTGTTACCTCCCAAAGATAATGTCACAATTTCTTTTTTCCAGTCAATTGTCTGCTTGTATTAATGAAAAAGAAAACTATTGACACTGGGTTTTTGAGGCAGTGAATCACTCTATTGTAGTCAAATACAAGGCTTTCTTTAGTGAGTTTAGCACAAATCAGTTACTCTAGTTACACAGACTCCTGCTCCATACCACATACAGATTAGAAAATTGTGCGCATTTCTTAATCAGTGGAAATAGATATGGTCCATAGCTAATTAGTTTGGCATTTTCTTAACCTGTGGGAAGGAGTTGGTAAAGTTGTGCGTCTTTTGTAATTTGTGGAAGGACATTTTTAGTGTTCCGCATTTTGCTGCTCATACAAGAAGCTTTTGTTAATACGAAAATGAAGCCAGTGATATCTCAGTGTTTTTATGTGCGCCCTAACATTTACGTGCCTTCAATGGCCTCTCCAAAGACCCGTGATAAAAAAACTTGTGCTTCTTTTCTTTGTCATGGCAGCTTTATCACAGAGCTGACACTCGCTCATTGGCTTTCCGTTGAGCGCTAGCATTCATATGAAGCGCAGTGACAAGCTTCTTTCAAGAGCCACGAGAGTAAAGAGTAGTGCTCCGTTTATCTCAAAATGACTTTGTGAGCACACCTTGGACTAAAACGAGTTTGGTTAGAATGTCAGATAATAAGGCTGCAATGGAACTACTTTTCTGTTTGTATTTGGAGCAGCACCGACTACCCGAAACTCTTTCATGTGCACTTAATCCCATGAGCAAATACATTTTAATTTAGATTAATGGCTGAATTGCACATATGTAATAGTTTGATGTTGAGAGTTAATTACTTTTGGTTTTAGAATAAATTTGAAAAATGCATACTTAAAAGGTTTGGTTGTTGAACCTTTAGGGTTGTTCTGTTTTTTCTCTATCTGCTCTGCATTCTCAATAGCCCTTCTCTTCTCTCTTATGCTGACCTTAACTATTGTCTATTAGTAAAGCTTGGATGACCAGTGTAATTAGACATAGCACAATATATAAGAGGACAGGAGGTTCCCCTAGAAGCATGCATTAATAAAAGGAACCCACTGACATAGCAATATTTCAGCACTATGGTTAAAGTCCTTACAGCTTACATAATGAGTAACTGTTCACCTATTGCTTTTCTTTGGTGATAAAAGGGCATGACATTGAGAAAACACAATCAGGCTTGCATGTCTCTTCTAGTAAATTTTTGTCTACCTGCACAAAAGTATTTAAAATAAACAGATGGATTAACTTTGACTTTTGACATTTGCGTGGTTCTGTTACAACAGTAAGCAGTGCAAATGTTTTGTGTGGCCCTCAAAGCGTTTGTCAACACACTTATAGACGAGAAGAATAGCAATCAAAGATCTCTAGGGTGGCTTCAAAAATACAGCCATTTATCATCCACATGGACTTGGTTGTGTTGACGTGTGCAGATAATAAGGTCAGACGAAGTAGAGCTTGACAAAACCAATCAAGACCAATACAGAGCCTCATTTGTAACATGTGCATACTCCATTAGTCTTTGAGCATTTCCATCCTCTGCACTGCCACGTCCAATAATAAATGTGACTATGTGGAGTATTCATTGAAAGAGTTCCCTACACTTATCGTTTAGTTGAAAACAATTTTGTTTTTTCATTTTATTAAAAAATGTAGGTATGTAAAAATACTCTGTAGACTCAAACATTAATCAAGGTCAGGATGTTTGGAAAGAAGTAGGAACTTCAACTGTGAGTCACCAGCCTTACTACAAATCCTAGTTTTATTGTTAATGGACTAATGGACTTCACCAAGGCCCTGGTCCCATTGCACTTGTCTTTACAGTCGAGTTGATTGGGTTTTAGAATCATGAGTATTGGTCAATTCAGAGTCCCTCAATCCACTTAACATTCAACTCAACCCCTGCCACTTGTTAAGATTAAAATACCAAGGCTGTCATCCAAGGTTGTTTTGAAAAGACTAGCAGAAGACACATGCAGGACAGGCTAGCACTAAAGGGTAAATTTGTGCAGTAATAAATTGTTAACGTTGTGTTAAATAGTTCACAAATGGCTTCAGTGTCTGTGTTGCAGTGTTTTCCAGGGTCTTCTTGTAAGTAGCAGTAACTCCAGCAGGTTTGTTTTAAATTGTTAATGTTTGCTGCTGTTGAATGTGTTTTCTGTCTGACCAAGTAATCTAAAAATATACTAAACAAAAACTTAAATGCAACACTAGTTTTTGCCCTCATTTTTCATGAGCTGAACTCAAAGATCTAAGACTTTTTCTATGTACACAAAAGGCCTATTTCTCTCAAATATTGTTCCCAAATCTGTAAAGTTACTGGATATTGGCAGAAACTGGAACACGCTGTTGTATATACCGATCCAGAGCATCCCAAACATGCTCAATGGGGGACATGTCCGGTGAGTATGCTGTCCATTCAAAAACTGGGATGTTTTCAGCTTCCAGGAATTGTGTACAGATCCTTGCAACATGGGGCCGTGCATTATCCTGCTGCAACATGAGGTGATGGTCGTGGATGAATGTGGGCCTCAGGATCTCGTAATGTTATCTCTGTGCATTTAAAATGCCATCAATGAAATGCACCTGTGTTTGTTGTTCATGACATATGCCTCCCCCACCACCACCACGGGCCATAAACGCTTTCTGCCCTCTAGAGTGAAAACCGGGATTCATCTGCGAAGAGAACACCTCTCCTAAGTGCCAGACGCCATTGAATGTGAGCATTATTCCACTCAAGTCGGTTCCGACGACGAGTGCAGATGAGCTTCCTTCAGTTTGTGCCGAGATTCTTTGGTTATACAAACCGATTGTTGCAGCAGCTGTCCGGGTGGATGGTCTCAGAGGATCTTGGAGGTGAAGATGCTGGATTTGGAGGTCCTGAGCTGGTGTGGTTACACGTGATCTGCAGTTGTAAGGCGTTTGGATGTACTGCCAAATGTACTCTTATGGTCGAGAAATGAACATTCAATTCACAGGCAACAGCTCTGGTGGACATTCCTGCAGTCACCAGGCCAATTGCACGCTCCCTCAAAACTTGCAACATCTGTGGCATTGTGCTGTGTGATGAAACTGCACATTTTAGAGTGGCCTTTTATTGTGGCCAGCTTAAGGCACACCTGTGCAATAATCATGCTCTCTAATCAGAGTCCTGACCTGTGATGTGGATGGATTATCTCGGCAAAGTGCTCACTAACACAGATTTGGACAGATTTGTGAACAATATTTGAGAGAAATAGGCATATTTATTTAGGCAGTTTTTTTTAGAGTTCTAGTTAGCAAGGGACGCTTTATACTTACTCCTAGGTTATTCTATTACTTTAATGGACTTCACACAACCTATAGTTCAGAAAAGAAATGTCTTTATCTTCATTTAAGTTTTCTTGCTTTTAGCAATAATCACAGTGGTCCATGGTTCAAGCTGCTTTTCCATTATTTTGACAATTTATGTCAAATATTTCATTAACACAGCTTTGCATGGAGCAAGAGCGCTGTTTGAACACGACAGGCTCAAGGGGATGAGGAGGGACAGGCTTTTAATGAAGAGGACAAGGTTAGTGCTTGGGAAAATCAACTCCAGCACAGAGTGGGAATTACTTTTCTGTTGCTTTGAAGTTAGTGTGAGATGCTCAATTAAATTGGAAAAAAGGTTAATTTTCCACACTGTAGAAATGTGTTTCTAAGAAACTAACCTTTGCCAGCAAATCAAATATAAAGCTTCAGAGATACTGCTCCTGATGAGGAACAGTGTTTCTGCTGCACACTGTGTGTCCTGTGGAATATGACACTGAGAGCTGACAGCAGCGTGTAAATGCACTCGGTCAAGGCCCATTAGTTCACCAGTGAGTGGTAGTACGTCCAATGCAGAAAATGACTTTTTGGTCAAGTGAAATAAGTGATTTCTTTGCTATTGTGAGGGTAAACACTCTTTGTGCCACTGGTGTAGAAAAAAGCCTGGGGAGTCTCATTCATATCACAAAATTGGTAATTTAAAATTTGACTGGTGCGATTGCAAGTTTACACCACATGTGTTTTAGATCAGTATTAAAGAAACATCTGATAGATGGGCACAAAGACTGTGCCCCATTTAACAGACCCCACAGAATAACTGGACAGAATTGCAGATATTTGAAGCCTGAGCACATTTAACCCACATTACAATTATAATGGATTTAGCTGGTTTTATCCTCAGACAGAGTGTATTTTTCATAGATGTGGTCTTACCTGAGGTAGCTGACTGTGACAGCCTGCTGGGCTGGAGCAGACTAGAACTAGTGTTGTATTTTCTAAAACTGTGCATAATTGTGAGCTGTGAATGTAGAATAAAAGTTAAAAAAAAAAATTGTAAATCCAATTATGAACTTTTCTTTATACTCTGCTTTGTTGACCTTCTACCTAATGGTACTTTATATTTTCTGCCACAACGTTATGAATGCACTCCTTTTATCTCCACTTTGGCTCTTTGTATTGATCTGTGCAGTTTGTCAGACTCTCGGCTAACTTTCTGCTGTAAGGTGGACATCCATTGAAAATGACACTCCGAATTGCTGTGCGCGTGTTTAATCTTTCCCCTCTTGTACCTCCCATATGAATCCTCCTGCCACCTTTGATAATACCAGACCCTCGATGGCTATTTATACACCCGGCCTGACATTTCAATCCTGGAGCCAATTGTCAAAAGAGAGGCTATCCTTACTGCAGCTATGATGGGGCCTCTTACAAATATTTCCTGCTTGGGTTGAACGTGCATTTCTGAAAGTTATCACTTCCCAACCGGTGTTTGAACGTCTAGTAGGTATGATGACAATTTCACGACCAATTACACTTCCACTCACTCATCTGCGTTTGACAGTGTCAGCCCAGATGAAGTGGAGAAGCAGGATTCTACTGACGTGAACTCTGCTGGCCCTGTCCTTCATACTTTATATCTGACACATGCAGCGGCAAGAGCCAAATAATTAAACGTCTTTGAGCAATTTCATCAGTCAGTGCCTCTGCAGCTGATGGAGCCAAGTTTGTTGCAGTAGCTGATGCTGTGGATTGTGTTTGGAATGCTGGACACTGCCGATGTTGACGGATAAGTTGTTGGAGAAAAAAGGAATTCTGGATGAGAAAGGTCCACACAAGCTGTCAAACCTGCGAGCACTCAACTGAAACCTTGTGAGATTGCAAACATAGTCCTAACGTAGACCTCTTAATAGTGCATATAACAGCTAGAATTCTGGGATATGTGTGAACAAAATTTTGTAGTAGGCCTATACTTGGTTTGTTAGCATGTTCAAATAAATTTTCTTTCTACTAAATGCTGCTGACATTTAACAGTCTGTAAAATTAGATTTCGTCATGCAGTCCTCTTTTTTTATATTCTTCTGCAGTAAATTGGAAATTTTCAACCTACAAACACAGCTTTTTGTTGACTTGGAATACAGCAAATGGTAATCAGCAAACCAAAAGTTATTTTAGTGAATGAGTGCGGGACAGTAAGAAAGTTGATAAATGTCACCTTTTGTCCTCTGCTGTAGGGGATTCTGAAACAGAATGTAATGTGATTACCAGAGAAAACATGTCAATATCTGACATATTTAGAAAAAGGAACCGCTTTAATGAACATACTATTTAACATTTTACCATAAAATAGATGATGGTTCCTTGACATAAAAAAAAGAATAATGCATCTTTCATTGATAGTGAACCCAAGATGCTCAACTGTGTAACTCAGCGACAGGACATGTTACCATTTCCTGAGAAAACATTTCTCATCTAATCAACATGACTCTACACACTTTTGATAAATATAAGATGCATAACAGCTGCATGTGATGCAGGGGTGCAGTTGCAGTTCCTTTTATGGGCTCCAATCCAGAAAAGTTACATCGTGTTGCTAATGCACTGCCATTTATTTATTTATGGATTTATTTATTGTTAATCTATTATTATTTTGCCAGACTGCAGAATTTTTGGACTGATTTTCCATTTTATCCTGGCACATCCTCTGTTTGCAATCTTAATTTAGCATGCCACTGTTAGCTTAGCATACATGCAATAGTAAAATGTCATCATATACATCAGTTACAGAGATGCACACATAACTTTATTAAACGGTGACACTTTATTTTACACTACCCTTGATACATTGTATCTACCTTTTTGTAACAAATGTATAATAACATGTAACGGCACAAGACATACATAATGGAATTATGTGTACTTACCTATTGTGGTTAGGCTTAGGGTGTTTATGTACTATGTAGTTATAGCCTGGCAAGCTAAACTCCTCGCTGTATCGGCAAGGAGTTTGGAAAAGCTCAATGCCATCTTGTTTTCTTCAAGGGCGGGGCAAAGCGACTCAGGGCCAACAAGTCAGAGTTGCAACGGACATGACATTATCTAATCTACAAAGAAGTAAACCAAACATCGCATGCAAAAACTGTCTGCTGTTGAAGTTTTAAACATGTAATGTTGTCTTAATAAAGTGTGACACAAGGCATTCTAATGTGATTGGTCGATACAAGACATATCTGAGGAACTGACTGAATTCCTGTAAATAGAATATACAGAGAGCTCACGTCAGGATGTGCCAGGCTAATGTAGTTACATGTTATTACAGTTTGTTACGCAGTGTGTTACATTTTACTTAATGAGGTAGATACAATGTATCAAGTGTAGTGCCAAATAAAGTGTTACCCTTTAAACTAATCACCACTATACTTAAATTGAGAAACAGCTTTTGTTTGATCACCGTGCCTCTTTACTCAAACTGTTTATCTGTGTCAAAATAGATAAAACACAATTGTTTTTAGTCGTCTTGGGGATAAACGTTGCCCCACAAAAGCTTACACAGCTATCAAAGTGATTATCAGAGCAAGATATGACAGTGACATTTCAGAAAGCTGATTAGAGCGGTGTCAGTGCTTCATTAAAGTACTCCTAAATTTAAAAAAAGATAAAAAAAGGCTTTGGCTTTTTAGTGGCACTCAGCAGAATTGTTACTTTACATACCAAAGTAAATTAGCTGTGAAATACAGCGCTTTGCTGATGTCAGGTTTTAATTCCAACTCGTCTTTTCTCCCTTCTTGGCGTGGGCCAATATGAAAAGGTAACAAGGTTTTTCAAGTCACCAAATAGAGCGTGACGTACCCTTGGAATTAAAAGAAGTGAAACAGATGTGATGGTAATCTGCTCAGGCCTTTAGTGAACGAACATCACAGCCCAATCATTCATGTTTGCCTGCCTTGTCAGCTTTTGTCTGTTTAGCTTTAGGCTTAACCATTTCTCCAGACGGGAAATTTGTGTGCCGCTGAAGCACGTAATTCTAAACCATTTCTGCAAATTTTCTCTTTTTTTTTAAATCCTGTGATTGTAATTAGTAGTATTTATCCTTAGAATTATAACCTTCATTGTCACTAATTAGCACACTTGTTGCACTAATTGGTAATTGTTGAACTCAAACTTTAATAAAGAAAATGATGTCTTTATTTTGTTTGTGCTATAAATGTTTTACTGCATTATTATAAGAAGAAGGTAAGGCCTGGCTCACACTACAGGATTTTAAAATCTCGCACATAAAAAAAATTTAAATAAAAAAAACAAACAAACATGTGAGTGACCTCCATAACCTCACACGTGTTAAATGTGCTGTTGTGTTTACATATACGCTGCACTGACTTGAAGGTTTTCCTGTGGAGAGGTAGGAACATTCAATAAAGAAGCAAATTTTCCCCGGCCTCTTCTCGTTTGATCAGTTATCATCTGTTTTATTTAATCTAATAAATCTATCACCAGATACGTCACCTGGGCAGCCAGACCCATTTACTTTCTTATTGAAGTGGCTCTGGAACTACCGTTGTCCAAGACTTCCATTGAGTTCAATACAACCGGCCAATCATAACTGTTTATCAAAAATTAAATAACATTTTTCAGATTGGTTGTACGTATGTTTTTCAAAATTTGTTGGTCCCTGCGAATAATGGTATTGCCCCCTACATTCTAAATAGCTTGTAATCTATTTGTTCCGCCTCTTGGAAATCAAATTCAAAATGCAATAGAGAAGAAACTAGGACAGGTCTTGCATTGTTCCAGTTACCCATTGTTCTTCATGGTTTTGTCCACAAAAGGTTTACATAGCTTTTTGCCAGTAGAGGGCGCAAATCCCTCTATGGACTTCCTGTGTTGTTACGACTTTGTTTGCTTTTATTCAACATTATAGAAAGTAAAGGACATAAAGGGTTTATTCTATAGATACTGTCTGTGTTCTTCAATTTGCTCGCAAATGTTGTATTTTCTAAGAATTATTATTTTTTTAAGTTATATTGTTTTGTAATAGGTTCTGCTGCACAAGGCATATCTCGTATAGCTTAGATGTTAAGCTTCAGTGACCCAAGGCTTTGGTGGAATAGAATTCATTAATTCACACATGGAGAGAAAAGTCGATCAATGGCAAACACATTTAAAAAGAGCAGAAGTCTTAACATGAAAAGGCCTGTGTGTAAGATATTAAAGCAGTGCCCATGCCAAAGTTTTATGCAAGAGCCTTTCCAAAGCATAGTGCTACACCTAAAGTCTGTGTCTGTTTTATTTAGTAGTGGGACAGACCCAGGGCTTATTTTGGCAGGAACCAACAGGGTAGAGCAAAAAATTGCATCGCAAGTATAAGGGCCCCCTCGCAGTGATGTTGGCACTGTGAGATTTTCAGCCACATCAGGCTCTTTCTCCTTTATAAAATCACATGACTGTAATTAATATGAACATAATTACTTACTCTTGTTACTGGAAGTGATTTTTATGGATTCCAGTTGGCCCACATGCAAGTCAAATGATCATTCAGCTGGCCATAAAAAGTCATTTTATTAGAGTCCATGTCAAGAAATACCCTTTGTAATTGTCAGTAATAGTAATATGGAGTTATGATTCTGAGCTGCTAATTTGAATTACATTGTTGTCACCTGCATGAACTGTATATTAGGAGTTTTTTAAGCTTGCACCCTGGCTACAGCATTTTGCACTGTGGGAAATGTGTAGCTATAGTACTGTTATATTAAAGTCTGTAAAATTGCTCATTAATTAAGAAAGCCTTATCCTGGGGCCTTTTAGACCATGGGCCAAAGGTTTATATTCTACTTGCCAATTTTATAGTTGCTGCACTGCTTAAATATAACTACTTCAAACACTATTCAGACAAAAACATGGCGTTAAATTGAGGCAGAACAACCAAACAGTTGTTGTGTCAGTCCTGTTTAATGACGTGCACCAGAGGCAAAAGGACAGGTTCAAACAAATGCCACAGAAGACCAACAGGTGGGGCACAGAGCAGTCATTAGTCATTTAAATTACCTTTTGTTTACAATCTGTTTTTTTTTTTTTTTTGGTTCCATCCTTGCGCACAGTTCACAAAGGTCATTTGTAAATGAGATGCTGCAAAATAAAAGAGCATTAGTTCAAAACCAAAAACCTGAGCTTTACATCAAATAGTAATGAACTTTGTGTGTTTACTTCTGGGTACTAAAGGGATGTTTAAGGCGGTCTATGGGATAGTTGGGATAATTTTACTCCAAGCAGAACCCCAGTTTGGAGAAGCAGCCAGGAGCAATGGCACAGACCTAACCCTATACTGCTGTAAATAGGGCCAGTTGTTTTTTTTTAACACTTAACATTTAACACACTGAACTGAATGTACAATTACAGTACAAACACTAAATGTATTTTGAAAGTATATCATAAACACTTGAAAAGAGCCATGAGTAATCCTTCCCCTAAAATAGATTTCCTTTGGTTCCATTATTCTGAGGCATCTGAGGTCAGTTAACTGTTCAAAATGAAAGGATATATCACTTTCTCTCACTCTTCCCCAATGTCTATCTTTTAACCTAACCTTTCCACACGTCTTGTCAGTTATACACTCATGAGCAAGTATCTCATTGGCTTTTATTGTCCATTAAAGCACATCAGACTTCACACCTGTTAATAGTAAGGAGTACCCCACTTAATGGCTACTACTGCAGGTCTATCATGCACTCATGCTGTATGCACAATGGTAATATTAAATGGCAGCAGCTTTTGCTAAATAGAGCATTATTAAGAGATGAATTAAAAACTCATTGCTGCTGAACTAAGTTCTAAACACCAAGGCCAGCTGCCATTTCAACATTTCTTTATCTTTGTTGTCTTTTTATAATTAGTCCACAGCTTAGAAGTGAAAAGGACATTTAGGGTGTGTTCACACTTGTAGTCCGCTTCATTTAGTTTGAACCAAGACGGAAAACAATCAAGATTTAGTTCAGTCGTCAGCAAAAAGCCCCGGTCCGCCGAACGTTCACAGCTGGCATTTTAAACAAAAAAGAATTACACTAGATGGTGCTGTTAGGCCAAATGCTAATAAGGCATGTTACCTTCACATTTGACCTCTTCTCATTTTATTTAGTTGGACATTTTTTCGACCTTTGGTAAAAATAAGCAAAATCTCTTCCTGTTTGAGCTTGTCTATGGTCCACTTAAGGTTCACACTTGAATCGAACCATACCAGGTTCTTGGTGCGTATGTTTGGTGCACACTAAGGTTTGTATGGAGCATTCACATTTATCCAAATAAAGGAAACACTACTCACAAGAACTTAGTAATAACATTTTTTGGTTAAAGTTAGCACTACAATGTTTTGAAAACTTGCTTGAAATGCATTTTTCTTCTTCTAAAGTAGAAACACAACTTAGCCTATGCAGCTGATACTGTTCTCCTGCAAAACTTCAACAGCCTTATGTAGTCTGCTACAGAAGCTACTTTTTGTACCTGTAGTCTCTCTGAACACATAAACTCATGTTGTATGTCCCTCTGACAATATTTCTTTATAAAATGTAACTTATACTGTTTGACCAGGCCCCAAGACACCCAGCTATTTCCCCATTTGGTTTATGCAAAGATAACAACATGAACAGAGCAGTCCCACCTCAATCTGCCACTACTTTGTTGTACATGATATCTAATATGATTTGGTCCATCTGCTAGATGTTTATGACTTAATGATGTTCAAGTTCAGTAACAAAACAACTACTGTCTGCTGCCTTTTGAGTCCATTCTCTCCAGGATGATTGAATTAGCATAAAGAAATAAACACTTTCATCCCAGTCTCCTGCCAGCAGTTTATTCAGTCTTATGGCCTTCTCTTATATTAATCATGGATGTGATATTTCCCTAACTTGAGCTACAGATTTTTTTGTTTATTATTCAGTACAACTTAAACAAAATAAAGTAAATTAGCAGCTGTTCAGGTTTGCAGCCTTTTTGGCCCTTTTACAAGATGGTTAGATGTCACAGATGGTGGATATGCCATGTCCACAAGGAGAGCTGGAAACGAAGAAATCCACCGTTAGAGCTCTTTGAATGTCATGTGGTTTAGAACAAAATATGCACAAACATCGAGCACTTTCCAACTATCCTCAAACAGTCGGATTAACCCAACAGCTCTATGCACTGTGTTTCTGTCTGATGCTTCTTTAGCTGTGTGGCCAATCAAAAGTGAGTTTACAGCATATAAATGCACAACCTTTCACTAAAACAATACTATGGTGATAGCAAGTGGTTCAATTTTCATTCAGAGTAAGGGGCTTTACAATGCCGACCAAAGAATGCATCCCACACATACTTAAGGCATGGTTCCTCTAGAGTGGTACGGGCCAGTACGGAACATTTTTAAACAGGTTTCATTGCCAAAGGGTAAGAAGCATCTCAAGTAACCGTACTTTGTGGTGGTACAGTATGGTACAGTTACTTGGTCTGTGTGAACAATATATATATATTTTTTATAAAATAAAGGGTTCGATCTTACGGCCGGCAAAAGGCTCATAGTCAGTGACGCGTGGCTGATTTGCCATCTTCCACCTGACGCAGGTGTGGACGCTGTGGGCGTTCTGAGGCAGGGATTGGACGCAAGACGGACTGAGGCCTGATAACACTCCTGTATTTGAAGGCATCGACGGAGCACTATTTCAGATTTATAAATAAACCAAATACTATAATATAGTATAAAAATATATATCCTAAAATATTATGAATATATCTAAAATGTATGGATATTTAATGTTTACTTGTCTAAATACAAATAAAAATTATCAATCACGATGCTGGACACGCCTTGAAAATGAGTGCGCCATCCACCAAGCTCTTTGAGTTTTACGTCATGAAAATCTAGCCCAGAATCTAACTTGGCTAAGAATAAGAATCAAAGTGAAAAACACAAAAACAGGACTGTTTTTTATTTTTATTTACCGGGAGAAAAAATGGTAAATGTATTTTATACAAAAACAAATCTAGTGCTTTTTAGCCACAGCTGTGTCCTTTTTTTTAGATTGTGTTGGCATTTTAAGGCTCTTCCTTTTGAATTGAAAGCATTTAGCTGTAAACAAGCAGAACTTGTGACATAAAAAAGGAAGTCCCAGATAAACTGTGTGATAAACCAGAGGAAATATTCTTCATTGATTACTTCCAGCCTCTCGCACACTTACAAAAAAATATTTTCTTTATTACTTATTCTGAAATTTGACTGTGTGTATGACGTGGAGTTACCTGTAAAAAGAGTGACCCGACCTGTACAATACAGCTCGGCTTTAGATGTCCTCATGAGTGGAGCCTCAAAATTCTGTAAGTCAGAGTCAGACTCATGCTTTAATTGACCCTTAATCTTTAAATCCAAATGAGATTTGGTTAGATTTGTTTTTTTTTAACACATTACCACTTGGCAGTTCATGTAAAAGTTCATGTAAAAAAACATCTTCAAGCAACTCTATATCTTCCCTCCTCTTTCTTGGTTTCTCTCACATTTTTCTTGCTTTATAGCCAGCTCTGTTCCTCTGCTGCTTCCCCTTTGCCATTCCCTTTTTCATGTTCCCATTTTCATCCCGTGTCTATCATTCCTTTTGCTTTCACTCTCCCTCACTCTTCTCTCTTTTCTCTTGTTCCCTTTGAAGTGCTAAACAATGAGAGGCCTGTGCTGGCTGTTAAGCTTGTAGGAAAATCCAGGCTGAAGCGGCGTGGCGCAGCGCAGCACAATTGTGTCCTGAGGACCACTGGGGGACCATGAGGGGTGGAGGCAGCATCACAAGAGTAGTCAGACAGGCAAGAGGCTGTGACAGTAGCTGTATAGAGCCTTGATCCTTGAGCGGATGCCCACGCTGCACTGACTCATTCCAAAAAACTTGCAACCCTCAACAAGATGTATCGTGAAAGGTGCAATTAGTGTTTGTATTGCAAGACCTTATTATCCATAGTAATTGCATTGAAGATGTCATTAGTCCAGAAGGACACCACATTGTCCTTCCACTGTCTTTGTCTCCCATTTCCCATTTCTGTCTCCTGCCCTTTCTCACCGGCAGTCACACACGCAGTGATGAATGTGGTTCATTACCAAAGATGGGGCTGCATGAAGCAAAATGAGTTCTTTGGGAAGCAATGCGTGACTAGGGCATATAGCATTTCCTCAGTGAAAGCATCTGAGACATGTGTTTATCCACTCCCACATGCTTCCTTGAAGGTATACATCATAGTTACTCGTCCCATGCAGAGCGCGTCACATTGTTAAATGTGCTCCGGCCTTTTTCTCATCTACTCTGTCTGCCAGTGTTTGTCCCCTTTCTTATTCGCACACACTAATGCCAGTGTGGTGTCCCCTATGCGTTTCACGAGTTGCTCTGCCTCATGAATGGCCCGCTATTAGCCTTGGCTTAATGCAACAACAGCCTTCATCCTTGTTATGTCATGGTGACACTTTTTGGTCCACGTGTTCATTCTTACAACATGAATGACAACTTGACATTTCATGTGATGGAATCAGACATACAGAGGTACTCTTGTGTGGACATAGATAGGGCTGCAACAAAATATTGAAAAATCTATGAACATTGGCTATACTATAAAAGACTTCTTAAAGTGCAGTAAATGCTATTATAATCCACCAGGCATGCTTTGCATAGTAATATCATTGTACACTGTTTTATATTCAAATTAACAAAGTTATAAATCAGAAATCTGACTATTGCAAGCCATATTACCAATGCATATTCAACAACTGTTATGCTTTTTGTGTCATAATAGTGTGCATTTCGCCAGCCCATTTCTGCTCATTCCACATCTCATCATGAAATCTCTAAGCAAGTTGAATAGGAAACTCTGATTTACTTGTTCTTTTTGTATGAAAATGTGTGACAAAAATTTGATTTTTATTCTATGTGTGGTCTTTACTGCTCTAATAATAACACCTCCTGTTGTAAATGGATACCTGCAGTGGTGTGTGCAGCTCAGAAGCAGAGTGAAAATTACGTCATTCTCAGTGGGTTTCCAGAATATTATTTAATAGCTGTTTTAATTCGTTTAATTATACCACAATGAGATGTACAAATGTGGAGGTCGCTCCATGCTGCGGGAAGCACCTACAATATTAAGCTCTCCACAGGTCACCACACTCGATTAGAAACACAATTTCATAATTACAGAGTTGAAACTGAGACATTTTACTAGAATTATGTGTCACAGCAATGGAGCGGTAATTATATCGAGAACTGTCTTAACCCTCCTGGGTCCCTCAACATTTTATTTTTTTTTTGGTGCTTTTATTTTAGCATAACTTTGTCTGCATTGATGCAAATAACATGAATTTTTCGCAGCTTGTGTATCTTGGGGTGAATTTAACATTTGTATAATTTAATATTTTTTTTACAAATGCCTTTAAAGAAAATAGTCCCACTTGAGTCAACATGATCTATCTATCTCTTCTTGTTTCCACAGCAACCATTATAACACATATTTTTGTGTCCTAGAAACCCAGGTGAAGAAATTTATTTAAAAACAACTTTGAAAAAAGAAGAAAAAAAGTCCAAGATTTGATTAGGAACCTCCTAAAAATAAGATTTGCATTAATGGGATGGAAACAAAATAACTGTTTGTGTTTTCTTTGCAAACAAAGACTATTCACTAAACCTTGCATTTAAGGGTTTAAAATCTCAGAAAATTCATAAATATCTGTTATGTATGGTGAGGACTGAAGTTAATAATGACATTTATAAAAGAACATTGGAATAAATATGATGACATATAGTAATATTTCTATGGCAATCTTTAAAAGAGCATTTTTTTGTGTCCGAGGTAGAGCGAAAAATTAAGGGACCTCTAAGGGTTAATATTAGCTCTACATTGGCTCTGAAAACGTTTGAATTAATACAGATTTTTTTTAAGTAAAGCAGTTAATAAATTATGTAAACTTTACACTTATTTATATCTTTGTTTATAGCATATGTTTCTCCTTTACGTCATAGGTGTGAATGTGACAAAGAGAAGACATGAAGTGTGACCACAGAAACTCCAAACAGGTAGTTTTCTCTGATATTTTCCTTTTCTCGCATCGTTTCTATGGCAGCATTTTCATTTCTGATAGACTTTGTTCCATGCACTGTATTGATGTCCTATATTCGCCTTGTTGTGGTTCCCTGTGCTGTACCAGAGTGAGACATCTAACAGACAGACTGAATGAGACAGCCAGGACCAGTGAGATTTTTAGAACATTGCATTGCTATGTTTTATTGATGGCCCTTAGATGATGCACCCTGACATTTGCTGATGCTCTCCGTCTCAAGCAAATCTCTTGCTGTCATAAAACTGCTTGTCCAGAGCCCTCTTGGTAAATATTTAAGGGGTCTCCCATCAGTGCTGACCTCTCTCTGGATCCTCTGCATCAAGGCTGGTGAGTGCTGACCTCAAGAAATGCTTCTACCTTCTAAGTATAAGGACTCACTCGACTTACAAGACCAGTGCTTTCAGCTTCTATAGAAAAAAAAACAGATGGTCTCATGCCTTTGCCATTCAGTGACATTTATTCCCTGGCTTTGCGTCCACTCTTTGGGAACCATATGTTAAAAAGGTGTATAAAATAAACTTCTGTCAGTTACATAGAGTTGTAGTTATTGTTATAGTTAATTTTTGGGTGACATTTGGGAGAAAAATAAATGGAACAATTCAGACAAAGGTTACATACTGTATGTAAGCTGTACAATGCACATTTATTATTATTGCAATATTATATTACACAGTATCTGTATTGCAAAGAACTTCTTGAATCACAATATAATGGTATTCAGTGTGTCAGACATTCACCATTTGCCTGTAATAATTGACCAATCAGAGGTTGAAATCACACTGTGATCATGTGATGAAAGTTCATCCATAGACTTGCATCTGCATCTGTTTTTTATATATATTTTTTTATTTCCCCTTTTCCACTACCAGTAGGGACATTTATATAATGCAGGTCATGTTGTTTTTGTAACTCGCTGCATAGTCACATCATGCATATCACATACAGCACTTCTCAGATACTGCACTGTCCCAGTTTAAGGGACTGCATTCATTTATTTAAAAGAATTATATTATAACAAACCCAACATTGATCTATATCCTATTTGTCTGGAAAAGGCTGTAATCAGTTTGAAAATGTTATTATATGTTATTATGTCTATTCCAGATGTGGCACAGTGATACAATACACGCTATGCTATGGGTTTGAATTCCCATATTTCCTGCACATAGACAGACAAATAATAACAACAACACAATTTTTATTGTGTCTTGACTTCATTAAGAAACAGCTATTTTACCTTTCCTCCGAGAACACAAGAGGACACACTAGCGCTGCTGCTATTGGTAATTCTGTCCTTGTTATTGAGAGCCATCGGACAAAGGAGTTAACGGAACAAGGAAGCTGTCTTGCACTAGCCTAATTGCTTTTTCAATAGATTCTGGTGGCTTTGGAAAAATGATTTGCCAACACTCAGATTCAGATGGAAAAATGTAGCACACGCATATTGTGACATTGACACTGATTATCAAGCTTCCATGTGCACTCTGATGACTGTTATTTCAATTTACTACAGAGTCCTGGGCAGTTTAATGAAATAAGGGTTTTATTTTACATTGATTTGCTTTTCACTAGATTTTCAGCCAAACATGAAAATGGAATATATTGCATTTTCCTTGTTTTGTCAGATGTGAGATTCTTAATAAACAAGTGGTGCATTAAGACTAGATGGTACACAAAATAGGACACTTGACCTCTGAACATTTAGAGGTAGAGGAAAAATGGAATTGTTTAAAACTTGTATGTTGGGTAATAAAATGTCTAATTATATATTAAGATATAACATTAAGATTCCTGATGACTGATGTCTGTGGGGGTTCTGATGTGGTGATGTTTCATTCATATGCATACTGAATTTGGGAGATGCATGCCCAACACATACAGACATGAATCAAGCAGTGGTGAAGGAAGTGGGACATAGCACCAGATCATAAGGGTCTGAGAAGGGTCAGATGTTGGTATAGTGGGATAGAAAACTGGCGTTATGGACAATACAGATTGTGATCTAGAGAAAATCCTTTTCTTTTAGTTTCAAAGACCACATACCTAGTCATTATGAAACAGCAAACTGGGCCCAGACATATCAGACAGAGTGTCCTTTTATGACCAACAGGAGTTCAGTATTGACCTTTTGAAAACATCCCCAACTCGACCTGCTGTTCCATTCTCCTGAGTTACTGCCTTAATTGCGTCATAAATTGTGAGAAGGATTTGCCCCATAATACACCGGACAGCGGATGTACAAAGTGCAATTCAGTTCATATCCTGTTTGGACAGCAGAAACAATTTGTACTGAGATTTTTTTTTTTTTTTAATAATAATACATCAACTTAATAAAAAGCACTTATTGGTCCATTACAGCAATGTCTGGCTTTGGTAAGCGGTCATTTTTGCCCTGTGCAATTTGAGACTTGGTCAATCACGTCTTTTTAGAACATAATTTTCAAAGGGTTGGTTGACAGTGTGTTTTGTGTTGTTCAAGTTTATAAAGTTCACATTGTACCTTTGGCCTCTCCTTGTATAGAACATATTCTTTCCCATATGCATTTTTATGTTATTGTGCATGTTTGGCTTTTAAAAATAAAATACAATAGGGCCTTTCAGTGCACATTGAGCCCATTGTAAGGAGCTGGAAAATTGAAATTGTAGGTGCGTAAGTAAATTTAAGTGCTTGACAAGTGTGTCAAAGTCTATATAAAGCCAAATCATGGAAGCAGCATGAGTCTGGAATTATTGTGTATTGTATCTTATTATCTTATTAAGTTCGATCCTTTCCACTTTTATACAAATAATAATGGTGTTATTGAGTTTTGATGCAGTGATTCAGGGGCTGGCAAAGTTTAAGTCTCTAGTAGGTCATTTGATGGAATAAGATCAATGCTGTGTCTCGCTTGACTGCAGCAGAAGAGGAGTTTTTGGGCTAAAATAACAAAATGTTGGCTTTCATTCATGATTGATTACATTTGTCATTGTTTGTCTTTCAATAGAGACAATAGTGAGTCGATTGCCGCTTCTATCAGAATAAAGAGCAGAGACAAAAGTGGGCCTTTGAGAAAATCCAATCCAAGAGTGTTCTGCAGCTTTACTGTAACTCTAACATAATCTCCCTCCTCACTCAAACTGCGCTACATTTCCTGAAAAATCATAGCATATCATCTCAATGGTTCCCCCTCAGTGTTGTCTCACATCCTTTAATGGGATGTCATCTTTATGAGCGCTGTTTCCCTCAGCTTCAGTTTCATTTTGGATATTTCCAGTCGACAGAACAAAAACAACAGTATTATCTGATGATAATTTGACTGAGTCTGTGTGTGGGACCTGCACTGTTTCCACTTACAGTTCACATGAAGTGGATTTAATGGGTTCAAACAATCCCAGATGTGGTGAGTGGGTGCCGAGCTCACCAGAGACAGTAATCATCTGGAAATGTGGTCTTTTTACGGTTTCTCCTCTATGTGAGTGCAGTCATGGTATTTTTGCTTTGGTTCCAAGTATCACTGTGGTTTGTAGATTGTGGATAAATTAAATTTAGGTGGAAAGAACAAATGAACAAATTTAATGCTCATCTGGCTCCTAAAATAAATCTTCTCTAGTAATTTTTTCACCAGGGGAATTGTGAGTTCAACTGGTACAAGAGCTGAGCTGATATCACTAGAAGGAGGAGTTTTGACCTGAAACTAACTCTGATTGGACCAGCCTGTCCTGGTCTCATAGTCATAAGCTATGAAAGGACAGTGTGACTCCTGATGTGAGAGTCGTTAAGGCTCAGGTGACACTGTTCCATTCAGGTGTTGTTGTTCTAGAGTGAAACTGTTTGGGGTTTTCTAAGGTCTAAGGTTAGAGTCCAAGTCCCTTAGACAAGGGATGAAATGCCTTCACCTTGAAAACTAAGTCCAGATGCTTTTGCTTTAACCTTTTCTTCAAGATGACCTGGATGACTGGGAACCTTCTCAGACAACCTTTTTATTTTTAAATCTGTTTATTAATCTGACATTTAAAACGGCCACAGAAAATATTTAACATTTAATATAGTGTGTGTGATAATTATCACAATAATCTTTAGACGGATGCAGGTTATTTCTTTAATTATATTTTAAGAATGGTTGTCTGTCTCTAAATGTTAGTCCTGCGACTAACTGGCCACTGTCCAGGGTGCACCCCGCCTGAAGCCCAAAGCTGCTGGGATAGGCTCCGGTCACACGTGACCCCTAACAGGACTAAGCCATAGAAAATGAATGAATATTTTAAGACCAACAACTGTTTAAATGAATAACATGAATTATCTTGTTACCTTGACACCTGTCAGTGGGAGGGATATGGGCAAGGGAATAAGCCGATACGTTGGAAGCGCAAAAGGTTTGATTGACTTTGACAAGGGACACATTATAATGGCTGGATGGCTGCTGTCAGAGCCAAAAACTGCAGCTTTTACGGGCTGTTCCCTGTCTGCAGTCAGTACCAGAAGTGGCTAAAGGAAGGAGAGGTGTTGGGAGAGGTGTTGGGTGAATAAGTTTCATTCAATGTGGCCTGGCCAGGCATCTCCATTATTTTTCTGTTCTGCACAAAAAAAAAATCATTCCTGTTTCTGTCGATTGGATTGGATGCAATAGAATAAACATTCAACCAATTGGAAAAGCAAAGCATATGACTTTGGTAAAGCAACATGTAGACTAGTCTATGTAGTGTATGTCATCAAATAAAGAACGCCCCATTGTAGATAAACTGTTACGATTGGTTCATAAGTATTTCTATTGAACAACAATGGCTATAAGAGGAAGAAATTCCAGTCAATTTTATGAATGGGTTTGGCTGGCTAGGGTGTCTTAACACTACGAGTGAAGTAGAAAGGATGTAAATGCAGTGGATGTCATGGGATCCTTCAATTAGCAAGTTTATGAAGTAGATATACCAATGTATGGAAGGATCACAAAGAAATCATCCAAAAAACATGCAAAAAACCCAGTGTAAACCTACACTGGGTTAAAACGCTGCTTTGCAATTAATCCTTAGCTTTTACTATTAAAACAAATTCCTCTTCAAACCTACCCTACTGCAATCTATGCCTCCAACATATTTTTCTTTGCAACTGTTGTTTCAAAGCCAGCCTGCAGAGAGATTATATGAATAGTCTATAGCAGCACATTTTGACAAGTAATAAAATCAGACTCCGGGCTCCGTGTGCAAAGCTGTGATTAGGGCCAGAGACTAATGCACTTCATTTGCAGCTCGTCTGGCAGCTGTCTGTCTCGGGTCACTGCTTGTAGTGTATTCTGTAGGCCCACACTTTACCGCCATCATTTCCAATCACCGACACATCACCTCAGCCTGAATAACAGTGTGCCAGGGCTTTTTAAATGTCTGAAATGACATACCATTCATCACTTGTCAGGTTATGCGCTGCACAGAAATGCAGCAAATCAGAAAGCAGGAAAGAACAGAGCTGGGAAATGAACACGCAGCTGCCACATGGGATGTTTGCAGGCGGAAAAAAGCTGAATGGCTTCATAGATGAGGTGCTATTCTGCTGCTGACATTAAAAGCCCTGAATGTAATGGAACCAAAGGACTAATACCAATATAAGTACCCCTCTCTAACACTGTACATGTATGTCCTTACTTTTTGTTGTAATTTAAGCAAATCCCAACAGTAAATCATTCTTCTGTTCGTGTGGCAGTCTCATAGGTCAAGGACATTTTACTAGAAGTTTTCAAGCTTTTGTTCCCCTTCATCCGTTTCTCTCAATTTTCTGCTTTTCATCTAATATCCCATTAGCATCTACGTCCTTTATCTCCTGCATCTTATCTGCAGAGCCAGACACAAGCAACAGAGATAAAGAGACTTAGAGCAACAGGGACGAGGGGACAGAGAAACTGGACTGCTGTTACATATTGTATTGAGATAGGAACTATTGTGAGTAAACAAAAAAAGTATTTCTTTACCCACTGCTTTCTTCATTTATTTATTAGTTAATTATGCAGGCTACGATTCATAAATAGATGGAAATAACATTACCATAGCACACACTGTTCTGTCACTGTGTTATTTTATTAATACAGTTTTTAGTTTGAGATTGCATTGCTTTGGTAAAAATGTATAAGTTCTTAAAATGCGGCTTCTCTATCTTGTGCATCATTTTGTAGAGCTTAATTGTCCAGTTTTTTTCTCTCAAGTCTTGATATGCAAAGCAGGGCTTTGATTCCAAATACACAAAACCCAGATGCTATTGCTGCTTTAGGACATATGCTTTTAGCACAAAATGTGGAAATGTACTGTATAAAAAAATGTACTGTGATGAATATATTTTGTGTTGTCTTAGCCTGGCCAGCTATACCCATTCACTTTGCAAAGTGAAGTGGGTCTGGAATCCCTTCCCAGCGATTTCCACTTGGAATAGTTGCATCAGTTGTAAACGTTTAACTATAATTCAGTGCTTTGGTTTTTAAGCAGTTAATGCTGTGTCTGTTGGTGCTGCTCCCTGAAAATCCAACTCAAAGCCACCCTTGAGTTAAAAACAAGATTTGCATGTACGTACAGTGGATTATCCAGATGTATGTTGTTAGATTCTGGCTTGTTTGTTTGTTTGTAAAGTCTGGTAGGAGTGCAGAAGATAATGCCACCTATCTGTGCCCCTCTCAACTGTAAGTTCTGTTCTTATTGTGCCCAAGCAGTAAAGGTATGTCCTTCCTGAATCCCAGCAATGCACAAATCTAGGTACACAGCTGTCATTATCGTTAGCCAGATGCTCAATACGCAAAGAAATCAAATGGAGGCATTGTAAAATATTTGTTTTGAAATGCCAACACATGTTTACAATAACCAAGGTGTCAATACCTTTTTTTTTATCTTGGTTAATAAGTTAATTTTGTTTTGGGGAACAAAATAAAATTGCTACAGAATGTGGCCTCCTTGTCTTGTAGAACATGAGCGAAGACATTCTGCCTTGCATCTGCATACTCGTCTTTGTAAAGCATCCATCTGCCACTTAATTGTTCCTATTGTGCACAAACTGTCAACTTTGATCCAATAAGCACACATTTTTGGACTCAATCTCGTTTCAAAGTCCCTGCTTTAACACGTTGGAGGAGTCAAGTTCACTTCCAGGTGCTAATGGACTCTCTAGAGGTCTGGTTGCCCCTGGTCGTAAAAGTAATAACCTGTGGTAGCTGTCAAAAGAGCTCTCTCCCCCAGGTTGCTAAGGTGCACTCCGGAGAGAAGAAGAATAGGCGGGAGGGGGCGGCAGTAAGAGGGAACATTTTCATTACAGCCCTCAGTGTTGGTTTCTATAGCTGCTGGATTTCCTGGTCATAGATCTGGTGCCAGCTGGTCCCAATGTGTCCCAGTATCCCACCCGTTAGCCTCTCCATATGCCCATGTGACATCTCATCAGCGTCGGTTTCACACAGCACTGCAGACCAGATTAAAAATGCATTACTTCCATATCACTTGGGAGCATTTCTCATGATGATACAAGATAATACATCAATATAAGACACTTGGGTGAGCTGATTTCATATACAGTGTTTTGCTCACGCTCTTTTCAGTCAAGGATTTACCACTCTAAAAGCCTTTTCACACTGGCAGTGATTTCTCATGCAGAAAAGTCAGAAAGCAATAAAATATAAATCAACTCAAGGCCTGTAATATAAATGCTTACACTGTAGTCAGATCTGGGAGCAGTTGAAATTTTGGCATAATAATCTCTATTCAATATTGTTGCATATTTCGTATTAAAATGCAAAAAGGAGAAAACATCCACATATGATGTTTTTAAGTAAATGCCTGTGGTCATATTTGAAATCCATGGCCTGTCCCCTTGAGCCCATGGATATTCTATGCTAAAGTGGTGATTCAGTTGCTCTCCGCTAGACTCGGAGGCTTTTTTGTTTATGTTAGAAGAGCAGTTGAAGTGCATTAAAGCGCTAGTTGGAATTCCAAAGTGCAGTTCCATGAGGCACTTAATACTCAGTGTATCTGAAGTAGATGGATGGTGCTAGTGTTTGACAAGGGCTTGTTTTGTTAAGGTAGACCAGAGCACAAACAGTGAAGCTAGAAAAGACATTACAACAGAACATTATTCAGTGCCACTGCAGCAGTTAGTCATGCAAGTTAAACAAAGTAATAAAGACAACCATTATAATGCTATAAAGATTTTAATGAGTGGTGTCACAGATATAAGGAGAAGACTCAGAAAGTGCTCTCCCAGGCATCCGATTATATCACCTTGTCCCTCTAGATGGAGGTGTTTCCTACATCTTGTCAAGGGAGTCAAAATACACACCAGTCCAGTAAAAGATCAGTCAGAGCATGGACTCTTTAAGTATATTCCTTCATCAATCATTCCCTAAACAGCTTGTTGCCATATGTTAATGTCCACATATTTGTACCTTACTGTGTTGTCATAACAGGGATAGTCCATCTTTTTTAAGTGAGATTACATAAATGTTTTTTTGACCCACAGTTAGCTGGCAATACTAATGTCACTGACTCTAAGTGATACAATGCTGTAAATGCATTTATATTGCATAACACCAAAAACACTAAAATCTATGAACATCCATTCAACTGCAGAAAACCTATTGTCACACAATGGCACATTTGTAATACATTTAGGATGACAGTGTCAGGATATAAATGTATTTACATAATTTAGCCTTTGTGTCAAACTGGTTCTCTGCAAACATCACCTATAACAATAAATAAACTTTGAAAGTCATTACAATCTCTCCACACACAAATGAGACAGTACTTTTGTTTAAAGACTTTTCTTCAACTTTTATTTGTTAGCACTGGAAATTGAGCAGAACAAATTGCAATGAAACCATGTCTGGTCCCCGCTCTCATAAAAATGCTTTTAACACACACCTCATTACCATCCTCTCACTCATTTTGTATCGTTCCCTCTGTCTTTGTAGCTTGTGCTCTCTAGCCGTTACTGACCTCTCCTGACCTGCTTCTCTGTTTTTTTCCTTCTTTTTCTTGTTCTTTCCATTTCCCCTGACCTCCCTCCCTCCTTTCCTCCTCTTCTGCCTCTTGCCTGGCCACTGTCTCCATTGCTCTGACCTCTCAATATCACACAAGCTGTCAGTGTCAAACTATGAAAGTCCCTTGACACTTATTTGAGTCAGACACCCTTTGGCATTTCCATTTGTGCTGAGCCAATTTCAATTTCGATCGCAGTTATGTGGGAAAGACTACATGAAGACCAAAGAAACAAGGCCTGGAGCAGCAATGTGCATTTTGTGTGCACTGTGGCGTGTTGTTTGTTTTGTAGGAGGGCTTACTCATCCATGCAGGCCATTGAAACCCTCTTGTTGCAATTGCACCATCTGTACCTATAACTATCACTTTAATTGTCCACAATTATTTGGTAAATGCAATTGGATGAATTCCCTAGGATGATTACTATCTAATCCATTATCATTACAGATTATTAACATGGACTAATGAAGACTTATTGCAAAAAGCGCAACGTGCCACACTTTGTGTTTTCAGGACCATAGACAGAGGCAAATTATAATTGTGAGAACCTGACCAGATTATGTAAAAATGTAGTAGGCTACCTCAAACTTACATTTTCCTAAGCCTCCCAACCACATTTTTATTACAACTGCCTCCTTTTCAGTCCCTTTTCATTACATGGTATTTTCTCCTGTGTCGTCACCTTCTGTGCCACAGTGCCAGAATGTTTTTTTTTTTCACTCAAAAGGAGATATATATAAAGATATCTGCTGGGCTTTGATGGTAAAAGGTGGTAAAACAAGGTAAAATAACAAGATAAATAGTTTTTTTTGACAACATAATTGACTGAATTAGGATTTTGTGACATAAACAGATGAACACATTACCACACAAATGCCAGAATCTCTGTGTAAATATGCATCAGTGTCTTTTGCCAAACTCTATAGCAGCAGCTGATGTTAAAGAGAGAAGTGTGCTGTGGGGAACTGACTGTGTGCAAATGGCACTGTCAAGGTACTAAAGATAGAAAACATTACATGGCAGTGGCTGAACCTAAAATCCAGCCTACAACAGGCAGACTGACTGAGACAAAATACGATACCAATACCCAAATAACTATTCCATGTAATATGCTCAATGTTCTTTACTCAAATATTGTCCAAATGCTTTGATAAATCTTTCTTCTTAGTCCTGCTTGAGTGTCTTTTTTACCTTCCCAAGATAGTGAGTGTGTGTTCCTTTGAGCGTGTTGCTCTCCCAGGAGAGAGCCTACAGGGAGTTCTCAGGGAGTATCTCGACACTGAACAGCTCAATGCACTCTCACACACAAACAAATAGACACAGAGTGAAGGAATTGTTCAATTTGTCTTGTTTTAAAAACTATATTTACAATAACTTGAGTATTTTCTGTGCTACTGTATCTCTTTGTCTCTGCAATGTTTTTTTTTTCCTCAGGAGGCCTGCTGCATTTGTGTTGAAGATGACAAAATGTCTTCACCTTTTAGAGCTGTATCAATCTTCAGAAAAAGCATCCACTTTGAGCTCATTCATGTATGACCTCTCAGTGAGCCTTTTTCAGAGATTTATTGTGCCATTGATTTAATGAACTAAAAACAGAGCACACCTCACCAGCTAAATCATATTTAAAAAATAAGCACTTGATTAAATGCCTATGTTCATTTCATGCTTATTATGGTTTTACATTAAAAGCTAAGTGGTGCTACAGATAGTGTCCAATCACTTTAAAAGCACACGTATCCAAGTAACAGTTTCTAATCACTGCAACTTCTACGTCTTCTTGTTCAACTAAACCAGGTAAACAATTTACCTTCAACTGCAAAAAAACAAAACAAACAAAAAGCTTTATGCTCTGTGCAAATGCATAGGCCTACAGAAAAAACAAGCTCTTTACAAAGAACAATTAGTTCACTGCTGCCTGTCACAGCTGGAGGTTTACATCTAAAAGGCACAATTCATGTTTTGAGCTTAAAAGAAACATCAGATTGTGTGTTATTAATGCAATATCACTAATAAGAATTATTTTCCCTGCAGAGGACCGCTTAGTGACTGAAGCGACGAGGGAATACAAATAAGTAGCGTGCATCATTCATAAAAGGGGCCGTGGGGCTGGCTCACTTGTACAAGAAACATTGATACAGCTCACAGCATTCTTGGAGGAATTATGTTGTACCCCCAAGTCAAGCCCACAGCTTTGCAACAATTATGCAAATAGAGGAACACTTTGAAAGCCTTGATTTAATTATGAATAATAACAACCCCACAATGAACAATTACTTGTTATATAAAACTGAGTAGTCACAGCATGACTTGAGAAAAGTAAAAACAAAACATAACCTATAAACATTTAAATAAACTGAGCTTTGTCAAACTCATGCAAAAGTTCAGTTCAAAACTTGCTTTTAGATTTTTCTCGATACAAGTGACCAGGGCAGGAGATGTAAAAACATAAGGTGATTATTTGCAGGGATGTTAATACTAAAGACCTGTTGATCTGATTTTAACGTTATTTTTTTTTGACCTTGTTGCACAAATAAGAAGCTCTTTCACTGAAAACCACAAGGTCAAGGCAGGAGGAGGTCTATAAGTGCAAGCCAAGACACATTCCCATTCACACCCCTGCAGAGATTCGATCACGGGCTTCCCAGGCTCCTCCAAAAGCATCAATGATTAAATTGGAGGATGCGTTCAGAAAGCATCAGGGGCATTCACACCTGGCTTAAACCCAGATGGCCCAAAGTCACATCTGAATGTACATATACTAACTCAACTGACAGAAAAAGATGTTACTATTTGCATTTAATAACTCTTGACTCCTAAATAGCATTTTCCCTGAGGTTAGGAAAAGCTTGTAGTTTGGTTTAAATATTTATAAAGTTATTTTTTTCATCATTACGTAGGAAGCATGTGAAGTGTGCCCTGATGTCATTCCCTAAATCCACATTCAAACAGTGACCAGAAAAGTCTGTGCATCTTTCAGAAAACAGACAGCATGTTTTGTTTCTCATACATTGTGTAATATTTGTGTAATAGTCTTTATCAGAGCCCTGAGACCAGACATTTTCGCCATAGCTGTACATTTAGTCATCATGCTTCTTGTCTGTGGAGGGCTCACTCTTCGTCTGAACAGAAACAAAAGCCAGATGAGAGACAGAATTAGTGATGTGGCAAAGGCTGATTATTAGAGAGCTTTTCAAAAAAAAAAAAAAAAAGCAAGGCAGGCCAAATGGAGGTAGTGATGTTATAAACTTGGTTAATATTTCATGCTCTATCTACAGCCTATGAATTCCAGTCACTCTGCTATTTTTAACACGTTTTACTCCAGATTTTTTGTAAATGATAGATAGACAAAATCTGCAATTATCTTGTCTTGTCTTGTGTTGTTAAGATGTATCGGAGAGTCACTTAAACACGGGTTGCCTGACTTTGAAATTGCAAATCATCCGTCACAACTGATATAAGTGAAATGGAGATCTTTGAAAAGGTACCTCTGCCAGTCCGGAAACCTGATACAATATTACCTGTTAGACACGACGAGGAGTGTCTGAGAGCATTAATGCAACTAATGCAGTGTGACTTAAGTGAGAAAGCTCAAAGGGTCAATACATTATTCATTACATGTTGCTCTCAAAGGTCCACTATTAAGGAAGTTCATAAATATGCCAATAAGCCAGACAAGAGTAAAAAATATTAGTTTTAATATAGAACTCAAAAGGTCTGTTTTGTGTCCATCACATTATTTGCTGCCATATAATTTCCTGCTTATGACACAAAATAAACTTTAGTGGCTGTTTTAATCATTGCAAATCAAATGTCTTTTTTTTTTGCAAGAACGGTAGTTTTTGACTAATGTGACTAATTTTGTTCAGTTGCATACAATGATATTCAAGTATATAAATAAAAAAAAAACCTTGTATGTTTGCATATTGTTCTGCCAATTGAATTAGTATTCATTATGTTGAGAACTGTTCTCAGAATCGTGGTTTTCATTTGTTGAAAAGTGAAAGTAGAAAGTACCACAGTCTTTACACAGATATCCTCTGTCTGCAGTTATATACGTTTATATTGTCATTTAATCTTTCAGAGCGTTTCCTGCTGCTAAAATGTCTTTGTGATGACCTCTAGAAGACCAGAACTTGCTTGTATTAAACATTCCCAGCAACCTTTGGGTTTGGGACTTCTTCTACACAGCAGCTAATTAGAGTGTATTGATGTTGTTGATGTTTGTTATTGTGCTTGGGCTGCAGCTGAGGGAGAGAAAAGGCCAGTGATTGTTGCAAAGTGACAGTTGAATTACAGCTAACGACCTCCTGCTGATATTATTTCTCAGCTTCTGCTGTAATTGGCAGAGACTGATGAGGCTGATGGATTTAACGCAACAATAACTGACAGCCTGCAGTAAACAGCTTTACCTGACCTTCATTTACCACCATAGTTTAAAACAGGGATACTGTAATAACTTATAGATTAGTTTGACCTCAGGGGCTGTCATCGTGTATTACTATCACGCTGGCTTGGTGATATTCTCGATCTAGTCCATCTATACAACCTGATTTTCGAAAAGGAGGGGCATGGGCATTAGCCTGGCTCACCTTTTCTGACCCGGGTAATAAGATTACCTGCCTCACGCGTCACGTGCACAGACAGAAAGACAGTGAGAGGTGGAGAGAGTTGGGTAAGGAGGCGGAGCCTTGGCGGGAAGTGAGACCTGAGCAAAAGGGGGGCTCTTGTAGTTCTGTTAGAGCCTCCCACGGAACTACTGTCTGCTGAACGAGACACTAGGATACTGTGGGCTGCTCATGTGCCCGTTTAAGGAGATTGTAGCTGCACGGAGGGATTATTGTGCATGTTTGAGGAGCGACAGCATGGTAAGACAACCCTTTTAGTTTTTTGTTTACCGTTAGGCGCGTTGATTAATACGAGAAAAGCATTACGCACAAAACGCACTGTTAAAGTTGTGACCGACTCGGCAGGTGTCTGTGCTCTTTTTATGATTATGACTCAGGTCTATGGATGGGATTCACCCACGCGCCAATATTTCCACCGTATCATGTAAATGCCCTGCTGTGAATTAAGAAATCCATTCGAAAGACGCAGTTGTTCCTCTCATTTCTGTCCCGGTGCTGCGCCGCTAATCTGTTGAGGGCGAAGTTTTCAAACACACACTGAGCGCATCAGGGTTCACTTCGGATTACGCGAGGGTGATATCGCCTTAATATCTGTGTAAAGACAGGGCAGGAGGAGGAGGAGGGGATGCTGACTGAGCTCCGGTCGTTTATGCTCTCAATGGGGCATAAGAAGTCATCACTGATCTGTGTGCCATACACGAGTGCTTAATTGGCGACAGCTGCTTTTTTATTATAGGGCTTTCGCCTCGTGCCTCATATGCATATCAATATCTGTATTTCATGGAAGATGCGTGATTAAGATGCAATAAGATACCCATGAGCGTGAGCAATGTGGCGCAGCAGGAGGTAGAGCTTGCCTTTTCAAAACTTAACAACCTCTGGGGGATTCAAACACTCTCCAGTCTTGTGTAATAGACCTCTTTTAGGTTGGACTAGGTTACTCTGGACAAAGTGCTTCAACTTGGAAAAGGGTTTGGGTAGACTTTGAACACTAAATTCTTCAGATATTGTAATTATCAGGCAGACCCCTATTTACATTTAATAAAGAATAAAACTAGGTCACCACAAATTTGACACATTTTACACAGTGTCAGTTATTGCACTTTGTATGTTTTGTTGTTGCCTGTCTGCAGAAATGTACTCACTGCACTCTGGCTTTCACACTTTAGCTCCACATAGATACGTTTGGTTTGGTTGATTTGAAAAGCATTTGATTTCTTTATACAATACTGATAGCCTTTTTAAATGGTTGATTGTTTTGGTGGCATGTGGTGGCAGAATTCCAGATTTCAGCCCCACACCTCATGGTTTTTTCCAGACCATGTAAAAACTCTGGTAGTCCTGCAGGAGCATACTTTTGTCCTAAAGTTGAGATTATAAAAAAATATTTAAAATAGAGACAACTTCATTTTTGGTCAATTCCTAAACCTTTCTGCAATCTTATGTGTTTGCAAAGAGACATCTGCACTTCTCCTGGAACAGTTTGTCCACTCTAGGCAGCTGTGGAAACTAAAACAGGAGGTAATACAACTTCCACTGGTTTCTATGGAGCTTTCTATTTTGAGAATTGTATGAGAACATCATTCTGACAAAATGTTTCCCAATGCACATTTAAGGAACTTTTAAATATACAATAGACCTCTTTAGTATAAAAGGGACGCCTCAGGATTTTACAAACGTTTCAAACGGCCACAAGGGTTTATCTTTTTTTCTTTGCATTAAAAGCAGAGTTCTTGAGATGAATGGTGGCTATTGTCCATTGAATTAACCCTTTCTAACCCTATTCCCATATGCACCGCACTTCTCAGCTCACTAATCTACATCTGCTGTATTCTATCCGCAAATTAGACATTAGGTCTGTATACTATACTTTTTATAGGTATCCCCTAGTTTCTTAATGACCACGTAATGCTATACCAGCTCTTTGTAATGAACCATCTGCACCTCTGTCATCTTCAAATGGCCCCACTGCCATCTGTTCATGCTTGGCATTTTTTTGTACTATTCACTGTGACATTTAGCTTGTGTCTGTATAGGATAGAGAGTGGACAGAGGGTGGAAGGGAAAAGTCTCATTAGGAGTATGTTCTTGTATAATATGGTTTTATACCCATTACTTGAATTTTGGCTGCTCCCAGTTGTCTGTAAAACTACATCTGTAAGCCATGTCATATTACAAAGTAGTATCTATTCATACTGGCTTTAATTTTAATGTACTATATTAATTGATTTAGCTTTTTAAAAATTCTATTGGCCTAATTGTTACAGAAAAAAAAACTTTTCCTTTATGCTCTGCTAATTTATGACTGTGGCTTCTGTGGGATGAAAGTGGTGAATATTATCTTACTAAGTAGCATTTACAGTAGACATTTAATAACAGTCAGCAGTGTCCTTGCCTGATAACAACCTTTTAAACTCTAAAAACAGGCTGTACTCAGTCAAGTAAGGCATTTGTAAATGAACATTCTCTAGGAGAGCCCAGCACAAAACAATTTTCTTGCAAGAAAATAAGCAGTCAAATCTCACAAAGGCCATATTTAGTGATGGTTAAATGAATTGGACATTAAGTTAAAAGTCCATTTACTCTGAAAACTCACAGTGCCACAACAGTGCAAACATCGGACTTGTGTTTTTGAGGACGCCACCCGCTGCGTTGTCAATACAAACTCAAAAGACCTAGCGTTCCCAGCGAAAACAGTGGTCACAGACAGGCATTGGCTGAAGGGAACACACGGCAAATAGAACTATGGAGAAATATAAAGTTTTTTTAAAACTACTATACATCTCTGCTAAGGATTCAACTCAGCACTGCTCTAGCTAAATTATGGAAAATGTATGTCTTTAAGCAGACGTCTAGCGTAATATCTGGCAACATTGTTTTCATCCACTGAGCATATCTGGTGGTGGCTGCAGATTCTTTTAAATATCCCACAGGGTAGTGTTCAGTGTCATGTAAACGGCCCGTATAGGCTCCTCTGCACTGGGCTCTCTCAGCTGTTTTGTTGCTGCTTGATTGATGCTGGGTCTTTACTGCATGTGTGAGCTTGAGGACTGGTAAAAGATGCAGTATACCATTATACTGTGGTGATAGGCGGAGTGAGCTCCAGGCTTCTTCTCTTTAAGTATTAATAGGGTGAACTAAAGAGGTTATAAAATACTCTGGTAACTGAGGTGAACCGGGGGGATAAATTAGGCACCGGTGAATTATCCTTCAAAGTAATGGAGTGTCTTGTTCTAAGCAATGGATGAGAAGGGGTGCCTGCAGGGCGTGGTGCATCCAGGTAGAGTAAATAGTTGTATTTATTCATCTGGGTGGTCAGCGGAAAGATAGTGCAGTTCAAATGTCGTAAATGTTATTGAAGCAGATGGCGTCCTGTGTTGTTTCTAATTATTGAAAAGACATCTATGAGATCAAGACAACACATGCTGCGACGGCTGTAGGTGAAGAGTTAGCATTCATTTAGCCTATTAACATGCATTTGCGGCAGGCGCGGGTGTGAGTGAGTGATAAAACAGTAATTAACCGCGTCTGCAACACTCTCATTACTGACTAATGATCTAATCTAAAGTGTTGCATCCGTGATTTCAACAAAGCACTCTAAAGGACTGGAACAAAAAGGACAGTTGTGTAGTGGCAGGCCTCAAGAAACAAGACCATGTTAGATTACACTTACTGTATATATCGTTTTATGGTAAAATGTAAAAAATAAAAGTCTGGATCTGATAGCATGTGGTATAGCAGTAGATACAACAGCTCTAGCTTGCAATCATGATTTTATATTATTGCTTTCTGGGGCAGTTAAAAGCACATAAGGACTTGTTCAGTTTCCAAATACAGGTTCAAAGACTATAGGTTTATTGTTTTTATTTATTGATTGATGGATCTTAGCATCACAGTTGTGCCTTATGTACTTAACATTTCTTGGGAGCAAAGGAGGATGACATTAGGTGTTGGTCTGAGTTCATACGAGTTGTCGGTGCTGAGCTGCATCAATAGGATTGTAGCAATTCTTTGAGATGTGGAACATTTTTGCTGTTGAGACCCTTCATCCCTGGCTACCTCTGTATTTTAGGCAATTGTTTGTGTGCAAAGTTAATTATATTGGGGCTACTAACCTGTCAACAGAATATATTTTCATAATTTTCAATAGTTGTATCAGTATTAATAGTTAACTGACTTGGCTTTTTATTTATCTCTGCATATTCCCACTGGATGAATGTCATGAAACGTATCTTCCTGAGTAGCATCTACAGTAGAGATGCCGTCATATATTACCTTTGCTTAATAGGAATCTATTCTGAAAAACCAAGCCAGACTCAGTCAAGGAAGTGTCTCTGTGAATGGTCAAAGATAAGTGCCATGAGGCAGTGCTCAGAAATGTGCTTCAGAATCGTGAAAGCTTTCAAGTTTCCTAGTGTGAAGGGACCGGCTAAGTCATAAAAGTAGGAGTTTGTAAAATGATAGTGAATATTTTCCCCACAGTGCATTACTATGATAACTTACTTATCATTCAGGAAATATGACTTTATTCATATGCACAATGGACACCTCGGGGTAACCATTTCAATATTATTTGATAAGAGACTTGTGGGTAGCGAAGCCTGAAATGATTCAAGACCATGTGCATTGTGACAGGGAAACAGCGGTTGGTTGTGAAGTATTTTTTTTCCCTCCTTCCTCTCTCTGCCTTCACCCAGCGTTTCAATTTCCAATGATGTTCTCTTGCAGATTCAGGGGGGAAGCTGTGTGCTGCTGCTGTGTTATGATGTAGCTCCTTCTCCTGCCTGCTTCCATGTGGGGAAGGGCAGCTACCGCACAGCACGTACACCATTATCAGATCAGCGGCTCAGTGTCAGATATGAGATGTAGTAAAGACTCTGCTGTGGCTCCTGCACCTGTAGTGGACCAGTGGGAGCCATTAGATCTGCGCCGTCTGATGACAATGAGTGAAAGACGCGCTTTTAACCTCTTCCGTTGCGTGCCGCTGGAGATAGAAGAATGACAGTCGGTTCAGAGTCAGGCAATGTCAAGATGTCTTTTTTTAATTAAATATTTATTCCGTGAGTGGGGGACTCTTCTTCACACTGAGTATGTATCGCTGTTTTTCCGTTGTTATTTCTAGCCTAGTGCTGTCAATTATGGACTTGACTTAATCAGTCACTTCAAGAGAATGTCACTCCACCTACATGTAAAGACTAATTAAAAACCCACACAGAATAAAGCCAGTGTAAATTCAAAAGTCAACAATATAATGACACGTTTCTCCGCCTGATGCTATAGAAACTGAATAAATATAAAGTGCATGAAATGTCTGGATTTCAGAGTGCATAACACCAAAGAAGGAGGAGGTGGATTGACAATTACATGTGAAACTCAAAGTAATTTCAAAGTAAAAATAATTTTAGTAAAAAAATGTAACTTACAATCTCAATCAAATCCAACTCAAATTTCTTGGTTTGGCTGACTTGGTAATTTCTAGTGTTGGCATTATTGATTTGTTTTATTTTATTGTGAGTTTAGTGACAAAGTGCGTAAAATGCTTCATGTAAATTTCATTTTAACTGCTTTTGTTTTTGTTTCTTGTGGACCACAACATTTTAATTTGCCTTACCTCTCTTTTTTACCTTTTAGCCCTCTTAAAAAAGTTCTTTCTCCGAGTTTGTTATTGCAATTAATTTGTCTTTGGACCCTACTTTCAAATTTCATGAATATCCAAAATTATTGCTACTGTGCTGTCCCTATTCATCCCATTTATTCATCAGTTGCTATGTTTATGACTGAAAATGGGTCAAAATGTGGAACATAGCTTTTCCTGGACAGGGATGTGTGACAGCACAGCTCAGCAACAGGCAAATTATTTTAGTTAATAGTGACCTGACAGTGTCGCTTTAACACTATCTCATTTAAAATGATTTTTTACCATGTTTGAGCATTCATTTCCTTAAATGTTATTCACGGGGCTTAGTTGGGATATGAAAGCCCAATTTCAACACAAATGAATGCAGTCTGTCTTTTAAACCAGCCATTAGGGAGGTCTTTCAAGCATTTCAAGCAGTCATTGGAGTTCAGAGCATTGCTTAGTGCGCTGACATCCCTCTCGAGTTAAGACAGGCTTACAAAGACAAATGTAGTGTTTAATACACATGTTGATGATGTAGTTTGTACAAGATTTTCCCATGATATATCAGACATCTTGAAGCATATGCATTTGTTTTGTAGCATATTGGCAACATCATTTGTCAACTGATTATGAACCAGTGTCAAAAAATTACATTTCTAAAAAGTCTTTGCCTGAACTGTTTTTAGATTTATACATTACTCAAGAAATCTTTTGTTTCTATTCATACAAATAGGAACCAAAAACAAAACTCTGTTCATATTTTTGTTGAGGAGAAACATCACCAAAATAATCTCTTTTTTTAGGTGTAGTGTTTTCTATCAACAAGTCCCCGAATACATTTGAGTTGCATACCTTTGAGAACTGAGTTACTTTTTGGATTTTGCATTAATGGATAAAAATCAAAAATGTATGAGAGAGAACAGAGGGCTCTTGAAAAACCTGAACAATGCTTGAATAAAATGTTCTGAACGTCAATTACAACGTATCCCCACAATGAACAATCAAGCGCACTGCATGTTAGCAGGCAGAAATACTTTTGTATATTTGTGCTTAATGATAGCCACATGCTTTTTAATTCTGAACATTTCCTTTAGAATTTAATTGTTCTCTGAAAAGAATAGTCATTGTATTATGTCTTAGAGCTTAGAGACAGACCCTGTGACACCCATCGTCTTGCTGTGATTAGCAAGGGTAGAAGTCACGCAGCCAGAGGTGAAACATTCACAAAAAAGTCAGAAGCGTTTCTTTGTCTGTTTTGCCAGAGTGTGTTTAAGCGCCTGTGGTTAAGTGTATTGTGTAAAGCTGCATGCCTTGTGACATGGATACTGCCCTGTTAATGCTAAGCAGACATCACAGCGGACCCGTGGCACCCACACGCACTGAGCTCAGCAAGAGGTTTAAAATGTGGTCATGAGATGACTAAGGCAAGGGGATTATGGACCCTCCGAGATCTGTGCCACACAGGCAGTAAATTAGCAGGAAATGAAAGGTTTTGTGGACCACTGTTGCCCTGTTGACATTAGATGCAGCTACATACATTATCTTCTTACTGCACCACATGTAGGCTTAAGCCTCCTAGGACATGGGGTATTTCTATTGGAACGACTATAAATTATTAATCTTAAATTAACTTTTTCTCCATGCTGGTTATGTAATGTTTATATCATGATGTCGTTCCAGGCTGTTAAGTAAATATTGACACCCACACATTCAGAAATGTCAGCTTCAAACTACACTGTTTATGACATTGGCCTGTCTGTGTTGTCATTGGCATAAAATTGTTTTTTTCTCCATGTTGTGCTCCAAATGTTCCAAAAGCTACTTGCGTTTAGCTGAGATGCAACAAACACAAAAATGTAGTCATCTTTTTATGTAGTCACGGTGGCTGATTCTGATTATCCATTAATTTTCTTTTCATTCATTTACTTTCGCTTAGTCCTGCTAGGGGTCGCAGGTGACAGGCCCAGCAACTTTGGGCCTTAGGCGGGGTACACCCTGGACAAAGATTAGGGCTAACACTTAGAGACAGACAGTGACCGACAACCATTTACTCTCAAATTTGTTCACTTTTAGATTTGCCAACTGACCTACACATGCATGTGTTTGGGCGGTGGGAGGAAGCCGGAGTATCCAGAGATAACCACGGTAACACATGCAGACTCCTTGTTGTTCAAAGTTGGCCGAAGTTGTTCAAGTTGGCCGGGGTTTTAACTCACAACCCTCTTGCTGTGAGGCAGGAGTGCTAACCACTCTGCCAATGGGTTATGATAGATGAATGATAAATTATAGACCTTGAGCTCAGGTTTGGGCATTAGCTCTGATAATGTGTAAGTGAGAGTTATTAATATTTTGACTTGGCCTCACTAGTAAGACCTACTCTTTATTCATATGTCATTAATTGGAGATGTTTCTGAGCAAATGCTTGCTCTGTGCTGTGGGCCGTTGTTCCCTTCTGACATCCTTCTAACCACCAATGCATTGTTATATTAAAACTGTCATATGTTGCATAAAAAAGTGCAGAGGGTTATCATGTTCAAACTATGCCTGTTCAGCACAACATCTATAGAGCACTCAAGGCCTACATCAAATTGCTTTTGTTGTCACCAGCACTGCAAAATTATACATTATTCCTATAGGGCAGGGGTGGGCAATTATTTTCCCCCAAGGGCCACATTAGAACATGGAACTCTTGTGGAGAGGACCGGGCCAACACATGGAACTCCCTTATGCTCAATAAAAACATGTTTCTTTTGCCCCTACAGTAGGTGTATTTACTGTTTGGAGCATGTTGTATAGTGTCAACCAAAAGCTGCAAAATATTGAAGAAAATGAAAAATATATGCAGTGTTTAATCATCAATGAAATATTAGTAAATGCTTGGTGGGCCACATTGAACATATAGTTAGCACTCCTGCCTCACAGCAAGAAGGTCGTGAGTTCAAAACCCGGCCGACTCAAACATTCTCGACCGACTCCAGTCTTTCTGTGAGGAGTCTGCATGTCCTCCACGTGTTACTGTGGGTTCTCTCCGGGTACTCCGGCTTCCTCCCACCAACCAAAGACATGCATGTTTAGGTCAATTGGCAACTCTAAAGTGTCCCTAGTGAATAAATGTGAGAGTAAATGGATGTCTGTCACTGTCTATGTCTAAATGTCAGCCCTGCGACTAACTGGCCACTGTCCAGGGTGTACCCCGCCTCAGGCCCAAAGCTGCTGGGATAGGCTCCAGTCACCCGCGACCCCTAACGGGACAAAGCGGTAGAAAATGAATGAATGAATGGTTTTGAAGGCTTGTTCAAGTGCATATTGAGAACACTGTTCACAGTAACGGCTACACTCTTATAAACACAATGAGCACTCATTTAGAGAACACAGATTTATAAAAACTAACATTATCCTCTGAGAGAAGTGACAGCAGTGAAGACAAGTAGAGTTAATTAGAAATGAGTGAAATGAGGATGTGCTACAAACAGACCGAAGATCAAAAGTACAGTCGTAGTTTGTATTATTGAATAATAATTTGGGCGGCGGCCAACTCATAAGGATGTTCTTATGTTTTTTGTTGTTGTACCTAAACATTCATTTATTTTTGTTATAACAACTACTCACCAAATACCAAAATATGAGTATGTTTTGTCAAAGAAGCTCTTGCTGTGCTCTGCCAGTGCCGATTTGCAGTTGTGCTTTTTAGAATAGTGTAACTCTATGCTTCCAAACTTTTACTTTATAGTAATAAACTGTAATCAATTGTTTTGTTGTCTAGCAGTGAGCTTGGTGCATGGCTAAATGAGAGAGCACAGGATAAAGCCTTCGCACCTTCTCTTTTCTTGCCTGCCTGAATGCATGTTTGGCCTGATCCATTTCACTTTGGTTTATTAATGTTGTTTTGGGTGAGAGCCATGTGCTGCCTGCTCTGTTAGCTGGATAATACCTCTAATGTTGGACTGCCAGGGTTTCCCTGGTGCCATTGATCTTATCTTACGCTACTATACAGTTTGATAAATAGCCCTGCAATCTCCATTCAGAACTCACAAAACATTCACTTCATAATTTATTCATCTTTTTATTTTATGCAGATTGTATGGTTATGCTCACTAAAGGTGTGGACACGCCCACCTGGTTGGATTACACAAGGATTGTCAAGAGCGTATGGTGTTACTGCTGCTGGTATGTTACACACTTGGTTCAGAGTCATTCCCAGAGTGAGATTCTATTGCATGTCTTGGTCATCTGTTAAATATTACATGTGCTGTGACCTATGACTATACACTTCCGGTATCTGATCATCATCATTAGCCTCGTCTTTGAGGATAATAAACACTATGCAAATCTAATAGTAATGCAAGTACAGTGTATGACATTGTAATATACACAAGTATATAGGGCTGGACGATATGGCCAAATTTTATATCACGATATATTTCTTAATTTCGGTCGATACGATATAATTTCGATATCAATAGCTAAAATTTGCCGCGTTGGAGGTCAGCCTACTACTGCTGTGCTGAGCACTGGTTTCGTGACTCTGCGGTGTACGTCATCACAAAAGTAGCCAATGGTGTTCTGCTCTTTCTGGACGGCTGCGCCTAACGTCAGTCAGTGACAAATGCTGTTATATTATTATTATAATATATATTATTATATTGAAATATTGAAAATGTGTTTAATAATCATATCACCTTTATTGAAAAAAAAAATATTGCGATATATATTGATATTGAATTATTGTCCAGCCCTACAAGTATATAAATAAATGAAGAGTTCATTTGCAAAACCAGATAAGGCCATTTTTATAAATTGCCAGTTTTTTATTTATTTTATTATTTGAAAAAAGGTGAAGTCAAACCAAACTTGAGTGGCTTTGTCCAATCAGGACCACTAATATGGATTTGGGCTTTGAAAACAGGGCTATGCAGAGAATAAATTACAGGCCTTAGTTCACTGATTTCCAAAATGGCATTAATCTTTTTTTTTTTACAAATAATTTCTTCAAATATATAAAGTATATAAAAAGTGATATACTGTAACTAGAATCTGCTATTTTCATTTTTGTACTATTACATGTACTGTAACTGTGTGGCAAGGAGAAAAATAAATGTATATCAAGGAATGTATTTATATTTCAGGAAAGAGAAGACAGGACTTACATCACATCCCTAAGAAGTTAAAGATTCTAAAAAAAGAGACTTCAGACAGAATCTGATCCAATCACAAAAAAATGCAAATTACACACAGAACAATTGTTGGTTCAAATCTTCAGTTTCCTCCCTCTCTCTGTTTCATCAACTCATAAACATGTCTGTTGCCATAAAATAATGTGTAATGTAATGGTACCGTTTTTTTCAAATCCATAGTTTATTTGATCTAATTGATTGTGTTGTAGGTGTTTTGAATTTGATACAAATACAAGCTAGTCTGGTTCTGTTCAATTCAATTTTGATATAATTGCATTGTTGTGTTAAAAGAACTCTTCACTGATCTCTAATCTATGGAACAATGTGATACCAACATTTTGAAGTTTTTATGATTTGGACCGATGCATTATTTATTGTGCATTTTAATTGTTTAATCACTAGATCAATCAACTGATGTGACAAAGGAGGCTATTGTTAATGTGCCCCAAGGAGGAGCTGCTCCAGAAGTAATCTGCACTTTAACATACACTGATGAGTTTGCAACTTTCCTAACCTGCACTGAGGAAAGGGCTTGATTTGAGATTAATGAGAATGTCACATCTGCTAAAAAATGGCTATCCAGGTTGAATATCAAGCACTTTTTTGCTGAATGTTTAAGCATGCAACTTTACTAATAATCAGCATCACCCAAGTCTAGATGAGCTAGTTTTCATTTCCAAAGTGTTTGATCAAATGACCACGCTGTCTTCTAATGAGCGTGAAGATGATGCAGCAGTGGTTGAGTTACCACCTCTCCGCTTGACTATGAGCCGGTGTGTATATCTCTGTGTTCATACTGCAACAGTAGTCTGGTCATGGAGCCTGCATGTAGGTGACACTGGAACGGATTGAGGTCTCCACCATCATCAGAGACTTTGATGCAGTAAACTGGATTTGTGGGTAAACAAACCATCATAAAATATTGGTAACGTTTTTTGAACGTTTTTTAATGATCTTTACATGGGTTACCATCTCTTCTTTTGAAACCAGACTGAAAATATATTTATGCTCACTATATTAACCTGTACCATTAATATTGTACCCCAGGAGAAGGCCACAAAGTCACTTTGCTTTACTTGGCACTATAGATTATGTGAAGCTTTCTTGTGGCTAGCTATTCTTACAAGTACATCTGAAATTGCTTATGGTCTGGGGGGATCTTTTTTACTGAAGGGTTAACACTAGATGTAATTTGTGCTATCGAGGCATCTGTGACAGTCTGTCAGCATCAAAGCAAATCCGAAGGAAGATGTGGAAAAAGAACTCGGCCGAGAGGCAATCGACACTACACAGACGGAGGAAGACAAGCTGTTTTATTTTTCCCAGGAAGCGCAAAGCCAGTGCACTTAAGGGATAAAAAAACTGCAACTTGGCTGTGTGTGTAATCCATAACTGTGATTGCTTCATTCCCCTCTCCTCAGCCAGCCTTACACTGTCCACCCTCACTTGTCCTCCCCCTGCATCATAGGTTTGATCTCCTTTCCCACTTCTACTTCTCTTTACCCTTCAACAAAGAACAACTCTGTACAAACGAATACCCTCACACATTTTTCACCCGGTGTGCACATTTTACTTAGAAGAAGTTGCGGCAGGATCGCAAAAGCATTATAGAAGCATAGATAATTGAATAATTGAACTCTCAGTTTTAAAACATTCATTAAAGCATTGTGATGTTGCTCAAAATGTGACCACTCAATTGCAACTATTTGTAAGTTTATTTAAAGAAGCATTGTACATGACAGCTGGTGTTCCCATGTCAACCAAAAGGAGATTTGGATGAAGCTGTGAAAAAAAAAGAGTTCTTTCTTTGGGTTGGCAGGTTGGTCTGATCTAAGTTTTCTCATGTGAAAGGGATCAAAGCAATCTTCCTCAGACCCTCTTAAGGAAGATGGATGTATGTATGTGGAAAATTAAATCTGCTTCAAAAGGGAACACCACTGGGAGCCGAAGAGATGAGACGGCAGACGGAGAATAGGAAACCAGTGTGAAATCGCTGCTGTGGCGATGTAAAAGGAGAGAACGCTGTCTCCTTCTTGTCTTCATGCTTAAGATGGCTAATGTTTGGCCTGTTGGGATCACAGCTGTGAAAGACTAACCTGGTCAGCCATTTGAGTTCTTTTTCTATTTTATTCAACGAGTTAGTCATGTCTCAATGGGTTTCGGTTTGATTTCCAGGAGGAAGCACTCAGATTAAATTGCCTTTTAACCAATTAGAGAAACAAAGCATAAAGCCTCATGTTAGATAACGTAGGCATTCTGATATGGTCTGATTTCAACCAAGAGGACATGACTGTAAAGGAAAGGGATTACAGACCCAGTTCACTTCTCAAAGTAAATGGGTATGGCTGGTTAGTAAAATCAAGATTATATTCAAGATAAAGATTTCCTTTATATGTCTTGGGACAGACAGGCAGCCACACAGAAAGTACTTAATATACACAGACATACATGACATACATTTAAGTGCAAGACACAAACTTCATAAAAACATCACAGCCCTGCCTTATGGCCTGAGTTTAGGAGATTCACTTATATAGGTAGGAATGAGTTTAGGTGTTTTAGATGTCTATAAAATACAACATATGTAACTTCCTAGGCAGGGTTTATGTCTTGTTTTACTGCTGCCTTAGTAAGGGATCATATTTAGGCCACAAATTAACAGCAGAGACCGTGGTTGTGAGTTTGTTCAACACGCTTTAATATGATAGGACTGATGCTCGGGGGTCCCCTCTTGCCCCCTTACCGTATGCTTTGAAACCTGACTTTACAGCTTATCACCTGCTCTGTGTGAAGGTGTAACATCAAATGGCTCAGACAGATGGGAGCTTAAAAACCTTCTTTGCATTATCCTGAGGCTGTATTTCCCGTGGCTCACAATGTATAGTTTTATGTGTGTACATAGGATTACGGTGTACCACCATCAGTACTGTTTGATTGTGAAACTATTATATTTTTTCACTTTTTAAGTGGGCCTTTAAAATGAAAGTTTGGGAGATAGAGCTACATTTCTCTTTTATATTGGCTTTACATCAGGTCCATGTGCATGTGCCTAGCTTGTGATTCTGCCATGTCCTATGTGGAATTGTGGGAATTGTCTTTTGTGCAGAAATAGGCGTCATATGCATCTTCTCTGCATTTGAGTCAACATTGTACTGGCATTTAGTAAGTAAACAATTCACTAAGACTTCAGATATTTGTCACTATAATTAACAAAGAGTAAATATTGTAAGATGTAAAAATGAATTTTGTAGGAAAGACACAATAGACTTGCAAGCTCAGTAGAGTTAGCTAAATGCCGGGCACACTCTGTGATCTGATGCAAACATTTTTTTACTTTTATGTCACATTTCTTGCTGGTTCTCTAAATTTGTCTAGAAATAGCGTGTTTTTCCTAGAATTTTAGTGACCCTATGTTGTATTATTTTATGAATGAACTACTTTGCCAACGAGCTAGCTAATGTATTGTAATGTATTTTGTGTAGCTGTACACTGTAACAGAAAAAGCACAGGTGATTAATTTAGACTAATGGCTCTGTCTAAGGCTGGGTCCGAATGCACTCCCTTGTCCCTAATTCCTCAATCACTATATAGTGTTACACTATATAAAGGACTATATAGTGCACTCAAGTAACGGACGGTTTCGGACACTACAACCCTGTTTCTCTGTCGCCATTAGTCACGTGACTCTGGCGTACAACTGAGAAACAGGAAGTAACATGATCACAGTCAAAAACAGGAGAAGCTGATTGTATAGGTTTTAAGACAAACATATTAATTGGCTCACTCTGATAATAGACCAACTTAAAAGGCCTCATGACATATTTTGTGATGTTTCACACTAAGTGTAAATTGTTTTCACAATAAAACATCTAGAACCATAGAAAAACTTAATAAAAATATGAAAATGATGAATCAAAAACTATTTACACATTTTTAAATAAAATTTTGACACAAATTCAAAGATTTTGTGGCAGCAAATAAAAATAAATACAGATAAAGCTTTCTAAGTGTAACTGATTTTTTTGTGCATAGTGTGATAAAGTAGCCTATATTCTCTGGACCAAAAGAAGAAAAGGTTTGAAGTTGATGCAGTGCTGGATCCATGTGACTTTGCTCACATCTGATTGGTCCACTTTGGTTTTGTGGTCTCTACATCAAAATTAAACCTGCTCCAGAGCAGGGTAGCGTGTTGTGTAAGTTACCATGGCAATGAAACCCGCTCAAAACCCAACCACTTTCTGGAGACGGAAAACTCTGTCTGCTCAAACTAAACCAGAACTTACTTGGATTTAAACCTGAAGCGGCTTCTAGCAACAGGCCTCAGTAGTAGGCCCTATATTTAATAGAAATGTCCATTTTTCCCATGTTTTTCCATGCCACTGAGTGAATCTTTTTAGAAAAGTTTTTGGATTACAGGAATGTCTGTGTGCCTGTTTATATTTTGGCTGATTTTGTGTGTTGGTCACAGCTGTGGGTGCATGAGAACCAGAGGGCTCTGTGGGACATGAATGAAAAATCTTCTTTTCTGTTTTTGTCCAGGTGGGCAGGCAATAAGGCTTGACAGAAGATGCGGCGGGGGAGGTGGCTCATCTCATGGCTGGGGACAGGAATGGCAATCCTCTCTTTGCTAACCCACAGCTGGGGCCAGAACACGGACGGTATGAGCAGCACTAAGGCCACTGAGGCCATCCTTTCACTCTAAATACATTGTTTTCAGAACCACACTTTTCTGCTTAGTATACATAGGCCTTTAGAGTTGAAGGCAAACGAGGTTGTAAAAAGTTTTGTTGCAAGTGATTATTTACTACGGTGAATAAGTTTCATTTCCCTCTTTAAAATATGTAAACTTGTGTTCAAAGAAAATATTTTAGACCTGTGCAAATCCCTCCTTACAATATTTACTGTTAGTTAATATGAGCCTTTGTTGTAGTTTCAAATGATATCTATGATACAGAGGGAATATTTTCAGTTACGATTGGCAGTTCAGACAATTGAGCAGCATAAAAACATCTTTGTGGTTGTGCAGTAAAATGTTTGGAGTGCTTGCCTTTAAGGGCATGCATATCTCATTTGGAGTCACCTCCTTCCTGACTAAAAGAACATTTGAAGGTTAAAAGGTGTTTTTGCATGATGTCTTAATCTATGTACATAAATAGATAAGTGGTGTGCCATGCTGTGTCTCACCTGACTGACTGACAGGGCTGTCAGCCAGATTACAATGAATGTAATAAAGGGGGATGTAATAGTTTCTGGTTCAGTTGATAAAAGGCCATCATAGCTGTGAGTACGGTTGGTCCCTGCTGTTTGTAATGTGACAGTCGACAGAAATAATTACCCTGTGGTGTGGAGTCAGGGGGTATGTGGGAATTAGTGATACTTACCCTGCTTACAAATGAGTGCTGATTGGATCACAGCCTCTCTGTAGGTACCCTTTGCGTACCCTCCCCTAAGCGTTAGCTGACATACAAATCAGGCACAGATGACCCAGTTGATTGAGAATGAACAGTTATTTGGAGACTATGGGTCATTTTGTTTCCTACCTTTACTGTTCTGTGTCATTCCACTCTTGACTTGAGCACTCTTCTGAATTTTATCTCTGCTTTTTTCAGAACTCTACTTCTTTGCAAAGTCATATAGAGACACCTTTGGCTGGGGGCACTGCCAGCTGGTTTGCTGTCTTTCAACACGATATGAAATATTGAAGCCGAATACATTTGGAAAAGCTGCTTCAATTTTTACCTGTCCAGTTCGCCTTTAAATGTTCCCATGGCATTAAGTTAGTCTGGTTGTTGTTTGAGAGGCTTCTTGTGGCTGTTTTGCAGTTTGAAATTCCACACCACTGTTTCCTACAGCCTATGAGCACCTTACTAGCCTTCAGTAATCGACCTAATGGCTCCTTCCACCCCTTGTTACAATATCACATTTTCTTATTTGAAACAGAAAAAGCATACTATTTTTCTTGACTGAACCGGCCACGTATTTGACTGCAGAAATAAGAAGTGGCTGGATAGTCTTTTGTTACCATGTTCGTGCTTTGTACCCGTCTCTAGCCTTTCCTCGACACCTTTGGCTCTATTAATTTCACATGATTAATCCTCACTTCTCGGTGTCATCCTTTCATGTTCTCTCTCTCCTCCCAATATCATCTGACTCAGACATTACATTACTCTTGGCTCACTATCAAAGGACTTTACAAGTGAAGCTTGAAAGTTTATGAACCCTTTCAAACATTCTTTATTTCTGATATGACCTCAAAGAATTATGCAACACATAAAGATAGAAATGGGGACTTCAATTATACAAACAAGACAAACACATTAAACATATTCAATTATTTATTATAGAAATGATCATCTTTTTTCTATTAAGTGCTTGGGCCTTTTAGCAATAACTTCAAAGCGTATGATTTTATATGCTAGTTGTATACATGCCACTGTATTGCTGCCTACTGTGTACTGTTACTAATATTAATCAGTAGTCTTCATTATTCCCAACTAGCCCACTGAGACTGAGCCTGAATTGTGGTGGCTGCTGCAACTAATTCATCATGATTAACTACATCATTGATTTTTCTCTAACAATCCCACGTATCTCCATGTCTCCGGCCCTCCTGCTGTCTGAAGGCCTGATTTATTTCATTGCAGATGATATCACAATGCGTTTACGGACACATCCATTACTCCAGAGTTGAAGTGAGAGAAAGGCAAATCTGTTTAATAGCCTATTAGTTAGATGTTAGCTTCAACTTGCTAACAACATAGCTGTTATGATGCTCTTGCGGTATTTAAGTTAAACTGAATACACATGTATTTATTGCACATGATCACATAAATCTCACTTCACATTAAAAAGTGTTGCTCACAGTAATGGTCATTGCTCGTTAAATTTTGATTCTTCATAGAATGTATTTACAGTGGGATATTATTTTTTATAATTTGGCGCATGCATACACTGAAATAATGGCTTTTATGTGTGGAGTCTTGCCTTTTAAAGAATTAATGTGAGTGTGATTGGTGAGTGTTATTAAATTATAATTACTTAGTCTAACTATACAATATGTATACTTTAAAAATGCTAGTTAACATCTTGGACAAACTTATTTTATGCCACTTTGCTATTGGCTAATTGGATGTTCTCGAACACAAAAAGCTTAGTCATTCATTGTTAATGATGCATACCTTTTTTATATGAGTTTTTGAACCATTTCTCCAACTGTATTCCTGTGCACAAACTTCAACTATTGACAAATATCTCGATGATTATGTAGTAGTAGCCCAGTTTCTTAGTGTCAATGCTACAAACAAATCCTGTTAAATGTTAGCTCTCCGTTTCTTTTTAACAAAGTCTGAATTCTAAAACTAAGTGCTGTGGGCTTAATAGTTAAACAAGACAGAAGCTCAGTTAAAGGGCCAAATTGAGATGTGAGTAAAGCCCAACTTAAGTGCCTTTTGGCTTATCCCATCTAGGGGTTGCCACCACAAAGTAGTTTGCATGAATAGCTTGGCAATGTTTTTATGCAGAGTGCCCTTCATAATGCAACCCTCTCCATTTACCCGGGCTTGGGACCAGTACAGATAGACTGTGGCTGGAGTTCTGGACTAAACTCTCCACCACAGAGTAGCATGAGCTTGTCTCTAAGTGTCACCGTAAAGGATCAGAGATAGAAAATGACAGAACAAATACATGCATTGTTCTGTAGTTCCATATGACTCCATCAATTGATCTCTGTGTGACTATTCTGAACAGTTTAAATGGTAATAAACACTTTAACCAAAAGCTCCACTGCACAGATGCCCACCGTCCATACATCCAAATCCCATCATCTCTAAATCCAGATGGCAGTGGACACACACCTGCAGTTATTATGTGCGTCAATGGGATGTCAAAGTGCGTGTGGATAGTGTGGTGTGCATTAGTCAGACATGTGACTTGAGCCTCACCTTACTTTGACACTGTTGGTGGTTCTTCCCCCTCTGCCCTCTCAGTCGTTTTCTCGTCATCTGCACATTCTCTCTGACCCACAATTGTTTGTCTATTATTGGGATTGTGTGATTAGGAGCCAGCTGTGCAGTCTGTGTCCGGCTGTAGCAGGGACGTGGGGGTGGGCGAGTGATAGGGAAGGGATTTTAATCTGCTGGTGTGCTGTAATCAGGCTTAGGGAAACGCCAAGGAAGCGGGAGGGGGTCCTCGTGGTAAGTGGGGCCCTGTGCTGCCTGGGGGTCTGGATCAACAGGGCCATCCGGAGCTCTGTGCATCTCTATTGAAGTGTTCTCTAAAAACGTGATTGTAACCTGTGGCCTCCCGCCTGTGTAGTTAACCCCACAGAGGGAGAAGGATGGGCAGCAAGACTCCGGCTGCAGGGGGAGGGGTCCCACTAAAGGATTTCACTGAAGTAATCCCCTCGCTCTCCTCTCCTGTTATCAGCCACTCATGATTAACACAATGCCACAGGGATCCACTCTACCTCAATCTTTCTGACATCACCACTGTGGCTGCTGCTTCATCATCCCCAATGGCTGTCTGTTCTCTCATTTGCATTTCATCTTAACTGACCCAGCCCCCCACTTCTCATCAACCTTAAAATAAGTGCAATTACAGTGAGAAGCGCCTCGGAGCGGACCCGGATGATTTGTAAAGTGAGACAGGAGAGCTGTGGAAAGAGAAAGACAGAGACAGCAGCTCTGATTGCATTTTCTGTGCATGAAACACTACAGGAGACAGGAAACAGCGCTGTCTATCTGGAAATCCATCAACCAGTCTTCTTCACTGGACAGGAAGTGTACTCAATGGAGGTGATAGTTGGGATATGTAGTTCCCAAACAGGAAAAGTTTACAACAATCCAAGTGTTAAATAATTCCTTTCCTTCCTACTAAGGAAAATAAATCAACATGTTGCTCAATATAATCAACATACATAAGTAATTAAAAGTGTTACAGAGGATGTTTTCGACAACTAAGAAACCAGTTCATAACCCTCTAGCCAGTAAATACAAACAAGGCATTTATTTTTTGGTAAAATTTTGAATCTATGCAAACAGGCCTATTTAGATCATAAACTTTAAGTCATTAGAGACATGTAGCTTGTTAAAAAAAAGCAGTACCTTTACATTTGTTTGCACTTTCACTGCAGCTACTGTACATACAGCCTCACGTCAATAGTTTTTAGTGTTTTTAGTGAGTCGTAGTGTCTAGTTTTATAATTAAGCAACACTGAACAAGATTATATACACACACATTTGGTGAGACTGATCTGAAGAAAATCTTGTGTGTTTGAGATGAACTGCACCTTGCCTGCTTTGTAGACGAGAGCAGACGGCCGCAGCAGTGGGTGGGAGTCGGATAGTTCATGAACGAGACCAGCGCGGTTCGGCTCAGATCACGCAGCTTCTTGTCCAAAGTACAGTTCTCGCATGTGTTGAGTGTATTTGCTCAATGAAACTACTGTTTATGAACGTACTTCTGATTCAAAACCTGTGTTCAACACACCGCTGACTGAAACTATTTATGAAACAGCTGATTGTACTATTTTAATGGTTGAGTCGGCTTTGAAAACATTAAGTTTAAAATAAAAGAAATCCCTCTCATTAAGTAGATTTTAATAATATGTTTACCATATTTGATAAAAGCATAAACAGTTTTCACCAGTTTGTAGAAAGACTATGTCAGGACATCATTTCCCATCATGCACTCAAACCTTGTAGTCTATGCAGGCAAGCACAGTTGGTAAAAAGCAACTGCAGCTGCCTTGCTCAAAAACTGCGGCTGCCTTAATCTCACAAGATATCTGTTGACAGCACAAAGGTTACGTCAGCGCAAATCGGCAGGAACTCGGACACAAAACTAACTGCACACCGATCGCTGGCGATCGTATCTGCGCAGGCCTGGCTCATCTCGAATGCACTCCTTGTTTCAGTAAAATCCACCACCTCACTCCCTGTTTCCTGTCTGTGATCATGTGGATGGGATGGATTTGGAAATCTCTACTGAGAAGATCAGGATCATTTTGATCCAATCCAGCAAAGTTTTGAAATACCGAGATAAATTATTTTTATCCATAGATCAGGATAGGGGTATTTAGAAATCCCGTTAATTTAGACCTGGATTTTAAGTTTTGAAATACTGTGCCCAGCTGATCCACTGAGCAACTTTTCCATACATTTGATCAGTATAATTCCCTCTGAAGACTTAACCAGAAAATAAACAGTGAGGCATCTGGTCATTGGGATAAACAATTGCACAGCTTTAGCATCCTTTCCTATATGCCCATCCCCCTGTAACTGGACACTGCTCATCTGTTTGACCTGCTGTTTGCTTCTGAGCAGCCACTACCTGGCAAGGTGCACCACTGGACAGCTGCCCTTTGTCTCTCTCACCGCACTTTGCCAATGTTTGCTGGCGCTGACCTTCCTTGCCCCGGCCATTGTCACGCTGGAACCATGCAGAATAAACATTATTACAACTGGGAAATGAAAACAGTGTCCCTGTTTGCCCTACTCCACTCATCCCCATCCCAGGCTGCCTGCCATTCCACGGATTACTGATAACTCTAACCTTCAACCTCACAGTTTCTAAGTCGATGTTTGTCAGTCTTGAGGTCAGTGGGCTATTCTCTCTCTCAGGTGAAGCACTCCTGCCTTGACCAAAGGAAGAAAAATTATCTCAAAGGGATTTTCGTCCTTGCATAGTCAGTACGTTTACATGCAGGTAGAGAAAACAAAGTTATTGCCATATTCTGATTATAAGGGAGTTTTAAAATGCTGTAAACACCTACTTATTTGGGGGGTGCAGTCATGGATTAAGACACCTGGATAATGCGGTTTGTTGTCAGATTACTGCTGCATGTATACTGCTTACTCTGATTAAGGTCAACACAGTGCACTGAGCATGCGCCTGAGCTGGACAGCAGCACAAAGTCACACACGAAAACAGATGAAAAAAAAAACACAAAGAACTGTGTTTAGAGACATACTCATTTTAAGACCAACAAAGACATATGGTTACGCTGCCATTGGGTCTCCTGAACAAGCTAATTTACTGTAGCTTTTTGATATGTTCACGTGCGTTTGTGACAACAACAATTCAACTCTATGAACGAGACAGGTTTAACATTAGTTTATTTTATCCTTGGAGCAACAGCTGAATGCTGTAAAATACCATGGACACATGAATGCAGCATCAGCCCGAGCGGACACAGTACTTCGGTTTTCTCTTGTGCATGCAAACTCGGACAAGGTGTGAATGCTTAATCGAGCTTAAGATTAAAGTGAGGTCTGCATGTAACCGCAGTGACTGTTCCACAAGCTCTCATGGACAGTTTGTTAGCATAACATTTATTTCTATGAAAAGGTCACAGGCATTTATGATTGCATTAGAACATACTGTGTAAGAGGTCTCATAATAAAAGGAGCTTGTGTTGAGTTGGATGAAGGATGAGGTCCTACTTGTCAATGTTTGTCTCTTTATTTTTATTCCCCATTCTTTACTCGGTTATTGTTTGACATTTTGCTTGACACAGCTTGAAATGTCACATAATGTGTGTTTTTGGGGTGTCTGAGATACCCCTGAGCCTTTGATTGTTATATAGCTGTTCTGCACTGATGCGACAGAGCAGTTTTCTCAACCGCCCCAGATAAGTTGTCTTTAGGCTCTGGGATGAGCATTTTGATTTATTGTTTGCTAAAAAGGTCTTTTGCAGATGAAGCCACAGGAAAGCCCAGGCTATTGAATCGAGTGGCAGGTAAGAATGGCTTTTGAAACTAAATGTCAGTGAGCAGGAGTCATCTCACTACTGCCTTGTTGCTCCGGTAATGTAGGAGTCGATGAGCTGCCTTGTCAAGAGTGGGATTGGTTATGAGGCTGCCTGCATTCTTCTTCTGCAGTGTGAAAAAATTTGAAAAGCCAATTTTTAGGGAGTAAATTACTTTGGTGAGAGGGCTTCCATTACTTTTTGTAGATCTTTTGAAATGTTGTTGCTGAATATGGCCTTGTTTCCACTAGAGCAGAGCAGTATGGGTCGGGTCAGTAAGAGTACTACTGACTTGGTTGTTTATAATAATTATTAGGCAGAAAATGAGCTGACGGAGACAGCCCCACTTAGAATTTGGAATTGATGGTCACAGTTTGACTTAAAGAAGAACACTTTATACAGCATTTGGTGGTACAGCATGAAATGGTTCAACGAGCATTACATACAGAGAGTTTTTATATAATTGTGGGTGGCCCAGTTAGAAAACAGAGCATCCTTAAAGGTTGATTAGGCGTTGTGGCATTGATTAGCATGAAGTCAACAAAGAATATATCTGAATGACCCAACCTAATCAACACAATTTTCTTAACAGGTAACCCTCAGTATTTGTTTCCAACCTACGGTTACAAGCGGTTCACTGTTCACCTTGCCTTAAACATGAGCATTAAACAGTAAGTCCTTAAATATAGGCAGTTCTACTGAAAGCTGGTAGGAACAGCTACTCTCTTCTTTATTTTAATTAATGGCAACTCATTTCAATTTTGAAAATTATCTTCAAATAAATATGAATATTAGTATTTCTAAGTAATTAGGCTTGTGTGGCACTTGTATAGCATTGATTTATTATGTATTGTTATTTAGGAGACAGTGTATTCACAAACCAAATACTGTATGTCCATATTTGAAGCTTTCTGTCGTAGATGTTTATGTTTTACAACAAATGCTAGTTAAAAGTAATATTTGTAGCTGGAGGGGGGCAACACTAATGTAAAATAATTTCTTCTTTTCCTGTGTGCTGTTTTTTCTTCTTCACTGACGTTTTATTATGGTGATGGCCACTGCTATTGCAATAAAAAACAAGAGTGCAGGGAAAAGTGGCCTTAAAGAGCACATCTCTCACCCTCTTTGTAAATGAACGTGCCATGTCTCTCTTATTCAGCTCTTGATATTCTCAATAACCACTTTATCAATTTCTTTGATGGAAAGATTCGACAAACACATGTTTCTGCTCTGCTCATTGTGTCCTAGTGAAGTACACTCATTGAGTAGATTCTTAAACATACGTTGGATAGAGCTCTGCAGCAACCTGAGCTGGACTCCATACGTCTGCTGCACCTCATTATCACTTTCTCTGCTACTTGTTCCCTTAGACTTACTCTATAAATCTTAAATCAAGGATGTAGCTTTTACCACTGCAAGACAGGTGTGTTAATCTCCAGCCAGACAATGCTGCTTTGTGTCTATTATAGGCTGAGGCAGTAGAGTAGTTTCTAGAATACATCATAATGTAATGTTATAATGTAATAAAGCCTTTGGAGAGTACAATATCTATTATACTATCTATGAATCATGAGAATGTAAATAGCATTGTTAATGTCAGAGAATTGTTCTGCTGAGACAAGAAGGTAACTGTTTTTTACACTGAACACTCGTGCCAGTGAATGTGCCTATATATTAATACATGAATTCAAATGTGACTTGCTTTTAATCACACTTGAAGTCAGATAGCAGTGCAAATGGAGGTGCTGCTCTTTATCTGAGCTCGCCTCTTTGTTCACCTCCACTTTCCCTGCCGCATTGCCATTTTAACCTGTACACACCCACACTGACACACACTAAGTGCCTGAACACACACATGCAAAACTAACAACACAGGCTGGCTGTGATCCTTTAAAAAGCTTCTCAGAATGAATGCCAGAAACCTCTATTCTGCACACACATGCACGCTGACTTTCTTATTTCTCAGTGCACATTTGCATACTCATTTTGATGTTGCTTGTTGTTTATATCTTGGATTGCTAGGTATAACCCACTTGCTCTATTCATTTTGTTGCTATAAAAGAAAACTCTCATACTGCCATTGTGTAGCAGCTGGGTACAGGCTTCATAATTGGCATGAAACCATGTAACTCTGAAAAAGAACAGAGCACACTTGAGGAATTAGCCGAGCCAGATGAGTCTGCATCTATAATTATTCCTTAAGAGTTTATATTACGGCTACACAAGGTTATGCTTTTCAACAAACTGTCTTTTTAGCTAGTCATATATGGAGGAAATTACAAGTATGACCGACACATATTAGTTTTAGTGTAACACTGACAGGGTTTTTACTTCAAATAGAATAAAGCTGAGAAACTACGCTGATAGCATATTGTAAATGTGGTATTTAAAAATCAGCAACACACACTATTTATTGAATTTTGAATATCTCTAAATAGCTATCATGCATGAAAGATTCTGCCATTGTATAGCTTTTTAAATTGTGATTTGGATTATTTTCTATTCAGAGCAGAGCCAGGTTAGAGCATACTAAGCACATACTAAACTAATAAAAATTCTGTTGTAGAAAAGCATCAAATATTCTGCTGCCTGAGGCCATTTTTACAGCTAATTATTGAGTGTGACTGCAAACAACAATGATTAAAATTACTCCAACAAAGTGCTATCTCTAAATAATATGGCACTACCACATTAGCTGAGGACTCATTGCATGATGCATATTTAATAAGAACGTCTCCTCTGTTTTGCAGCTGACAACAGGTGTGTAGTTGCAGACTGTCAGACAACAGCAGGCGGGTGGGAAACGTTATAGCACTGACTGTTGATGTGGTGTCATGCTCTGTGCCTCTCTGATTACATGTCATGTAAGAGGACACCAGCTGACGCCATGCTGTTTGCCATTAAATATCTCAGGACATGGACAAGCTAAGAGAATAAAGAGCTTTGTCATGCTGTTTGGCTCATAGCAGAACTAAACCGTATTTACCCAGGAAGGCCTCATTGCTATTTTACTTGAATTTTATTTGTATTCAGCCTAGTACTTTTTTTTTTAAGTGGAAAAAATGTGTTGATATACTGTAATAAAACATTTATCTTCCTACAGCGAGGGTTGAATAGAATCAGTGCATAGACACAACTATGAATAAAGTGAGTGGTGCTAGTTTATAATTGTACTTTAATTGGACATTTACAATTTACAGAAAAATGTTTATACCAAGAACCATCTATGTCCTAACCTGGCTTTGTCTGGTTCTACAACATGACATGGCACGTATTTATACAATGCTTCTTTTTCTTGGGCACTCAAAGCACTTTACATCATGCTTCCATTCACTCATTCACATCACACTGTGGTGGTGGTGGGAAGCTACCCCTGTAGCCACAGCTGCTCTGGGGCAGACTGACAGAGAGACGTGGCTGCCATACCAATCGCACCAACAGCCTCTCTGACCACCACCAAACACACCACCACAATCACACTAACGCATTCACACACCAGGAGACAAGGTGGGTGAAACCGCCACTGCTCCTCTATCTATGACACAGAACCATCTGGAGGCCTTCCATAGAAAGTGTTTTGCAAAGGGCAGGTACTTTAAATGAATAACTAGTCATCTGTGAGTAACTGCAGTTTTATCCAATCAGAGCAATGCCTTGTTGTTTACATTAGTAACTGTAAAACGGTTGTTACATTATCTGCATAGACTGATCACAAAGGTGACTTCAATTCATATTTTTTTTTAGTGGGTAATCCTTTGGGTTTTTTTCTGAAAAGGGTGTGACTGTGTGACTTTATGCTCCTCAGATACGTTTCATTCTTTTCTTTTCTTCTCTTCCCCTTCTCCGCTTTCCTGTGGCTCTACTAACCCTGACCTTTCAGACTGGGAGTATGAGGGTAAGAGGGCACCACCATTTCTTGTCTAACTTTTCCTTTTGCTTTAATTCACTGTTGTACTCAGCTCATCACCCTTGCGCCTACACCTTGTCTCTGTTTTGATGTGAAGCCTGTAATCCTGAACTCTCCCACATCAACTTCAGCTGAGTCCACAGCTCATTCCTCCTCCTCTCTTCCTCGAGTCGTCTCCTCTCCACCTATCCAGCTGCCCCATCTGCTGCTGTCTGTCAAGTTGCCATTACCTGTGTCCCATGTGCTTGTACAATTTCGCATCTCTGACCTCCATCTGTGAAGCCGCTTCATGCTTTGACCATCCTCTTTGTTGGTTGTCAGTACGGTTCATGTCATCTGTGTTGATGTTTGAGCTATAGTGCTTGATGTTGGTCTTCCTTATAAAAGATTATAACAGTGTTTTTTATTCATTTGCAATATAACTATAATTGTAATAATAAAAAGATGGATAGATGCGGACAGCCCATTACAACATGACTGGCTTTTACAAGCACTAGAAATGTATAGGATAGGATATAAGCATTTCAATTGGATAATAGTGAAACTTAATACTTTAATACCTGGGGTCCATTACAGGAATTCATTACAACCATTGTTTTTAAGTGTTTTATAATTTTTTTTTGTCTGTGTGACTTGTGAAATGTTCTTGTGCACTTGTGTAATTCATAGTAAATTTTTGTTTATTCATTCATAAATTTTCTACCGCTTAGTCCCGTTAGGGGTCGCGGGTGACTGGAGCCTATCCCAGTAACTTTGGGCCTGAGGCGGGGTACACCCTGGACAATGACCAGTTAGTCGCAGGGCTGACACTTAGACATAGACAGTGACAACCATTCACTCTCACATTCATTCACTAGGGACACTTTAGAGTTGCTAATTAACCTGTACATGCATGTCTTTGGACGGTGGGAGGAAGCTGGAGTACCCGAAGAGAGAACCCACGGTAACACGTGGAGTGCTAACGCAGGGGTGCTAACCACTCTGCCACGGGCACCCCTAATTTTTGTTTATATACTCTTTCTTATTCATATTTATATTTATTTTATATATATATATATATATATATATATATAACTTTAAAAAGTTGCTGGTTTTTGATTCATGTATGGATGTATCTTTTTAGTGTAAATAATTTGGAGGAAAAAAAATTAACTAACCTAAATAAAGGATTGGTGCCAAAGCCTTATAGAACCATGTGTAAGCACACAATATAAACCTGTCTTTATGCTAGTCCTCAGCTTGTCTTAGCTCCATGTACAGTAGTAATGGACAAAGTGTATTCATGTTTTGTCAATGTAATATTAGCCAGTCCTATTTATTTCTCATATTTTTGAATAAAACAAATGTTAAATGACTTTTCCCTGTGTGCAGAGTGTTCGCTGACCCGGCCAGGACCCCCTGCAACTCTTGTGACCATTGATGAGGAAAGCCCCAACGGTAAATTCAACCACTCACTCTGTGATTTTACTTTGAAAGTAATTGCTATCCTCTAATGGCTTGGATTACAATTTAGGATAAAATCTTTGTCAGCACAACTTTGTGATGCACAGTCTAATGCACTTCTGTCTAATGGCTGTTTGAAAGGATAGTTGCTGCAGGTGGTTTTCAAACTAATTAGATACCATTTCTTTTAATTTAACAAACACTGCTTTTAATATCTTTTCTGTTTTCTCCAGTGAAGAGGAGTTGTGTTTGTTTCCGGACTGCACATTTCCTGGCTTTAACAAGACTTTCAGTCTACATTTCTGTTTAAGGTTTATTAAAACATAACTTGAGGTTCAGTAATTAGAAATGTGTCCATGCCAAATAAAAATAAGCAGCTTTTTAATGCACCAGCCTTTAATTATTTTTATTAAAGCTGCCTGTGTGTGCCCTTCCTTATTCAACAGATGGCATTGCTGTAACGCTGTTTTATACTCTGCGTTGTGCTTTAGAGGCTATTTCAAAATGTTTTGATTGGATATTCCAACCTTTTTTCTCTACTCTTTGAGCATGTTGAGTAATAAAGAAATGTCAACCACAGAGGCCAAACATGGCTGCTCCTCAGCAAGCCACAGACATTAGCTACCTCGAACAAAATGGATAAAGAAGATTGTCCTGCGAACATCCCTCTGTGAATCCAGATGGTGCTTGACACATTGGCTCTCATGGACAGTCTTCTACCTGAACACAGACTTACGGTGTAGCTGGTAAAGTGGAGCAGGAATTACTCAAGCACAGGACAGACTTGCACCACTCCAATGGATCAGGCAAAAGTTCCACTCAGACTTTTTTTCCCTTATCCTGTTTCCTCCTGGCCTCTCCATCAGCACTTCACTATAAGCTCCAAGTGTTTGCCATCTTTGTGTCTCTGTGTAAGTGACAGAAAATGGTGCTCAGGGAGGAGCAAGTATTATATACGATTGAGGGAATAAGAAATGCATTTGCCTAAAAACTACGTGTAGATTCTTACTTGTTGATTGTTTTAGTATGCATTTCCCTGAATGGAGCAGGTGTGTGTGTGTTTGTCCTTCTCGGCTTTCCCCGCAGAGACTATAGTACTATAGGTTAACAGTGTTTAAAGAGCAGCTCTTACTGAGCAGATGATGCAAGCCTTGTTTATACCAAGTCTGTACCACATCCTTGAGGCTTTTCTTCTTTGGTTTGTATGTTATTACATTATGTGGAATATTTACACACATATCTTTATAGCAATACTAGGAGACTGTTTCTCTTAAGCATTGATTTAGTCTTTGTTGCCTTATTTTTGTCTCCTTAACGTGTTGTCCCATTTGGGTTGAGCAGGTGAAACAGAGACTTAAACAATAAAAATCTTTGAAAAAAAAAAAAAAAGTTATGTTACATGATCACATTTTTAAGGAACATTGCTATTTTGCATTAATAAACACAAATGTGGCCAATGCTATATTTCCATTCAATAACAAAGAGCTGTTCCATTAATGCTATAGCTGTCTTGCACCGTTTGGTTTCTGTCACGCCTCTGTTACTGCCTCATGTTGTGGGGTAAACATGGCATGACTACACAGCTCCCATGCCAGCAGTGTCTCTATTTGCATAATGTAAGGTGTTAGAATTCAACAAAATAGGCTACAGTTAAACCGATGCTAGATATTGCACATATATTGTATGAAACCATAGGACAGTATGAGACACTAATGATATGATACCCTTAAGGAAAAGAATTGTTGTAAAGTCATGTCACAATGTTAGAATTACAATTTAACTGTCCAGGTAAATGGGACGTATGCAAATGATTGTGTTGTGATCGTGTTCTTCTAAATAAATTAAAGAAATCCCTTAAGGGGCGGGGCTTTAAACTCAATTTTCCACTGGTTATAGGTGTTACTGATTTATTTATTTGGCCACATCAACAATTAATTTGAGAGAAAGGACTTTGAGTGAGTTTGTTGTGAATATAAAGCGTCTATTTGAATAGTCTTCACACAAAGTCATTTCAACACCTAAAATACAATTGGGGCTGTCAAGATGACTAATCAATTGCGTTAAGCAATATTATTGCGATGTTAGAAAACAATTTGGTGTGTAAAGGCACTTGTCTGTTTGTTAAACTCCGACAAACTGTTGCTACATGAAGTTAGCTTTCCTTCAGCTCTCTGCTTGAGTGGGCTACTTTCTTAACAACTTTTAAAATGGACCAAACAGCAGAATAGGCTATATTGTGCTCTCTCTTCATTACATCTGACTCTGCTCTGTGTCAGTCTGCCCGCTCATGACCACGCAGCTCTGTGTGATCTGTCTGTGAGCTCGCAGCTCCGTTTATCGGCATGTCTCTGCGCAGCAATAAATAAATACCAGAAACAGTTTAAATGTAGTCATCATAAAATAAGCCTCAGTCCATATTAGATTATTCCCCGCCTTTTTAATAATAAAGTTTGTAGCCTACTGTGCATTTAAATAGGGGCGTGGTCAGGTAAACTGTGCTGCGATATATTTTAGCTCCAAATACTATTGTGCTCATTTCCATATATTGTGCGATAGGTTTATATATTGACTATTGTAACAGGCCTAAATGCAATTTGACCTAATAATTTAACAGCACTGAAAATGTAATTTCAGCTCTGGTCTCATCAGCTCATTACAAGAATACTCTCTCATGTGGCAGCCTAAAATCTTGCTTTACCATGAAACCAGTTATTGCACCATAAAAATATTTAAAAAAAACAAAAACTAAGCAACATTAACTTCTCAACCAGCTCAGAATCCCCGTAGTTTGCAGCCTCCAATTCACACTGCCATGCTGTCTCACCTACTTTCTCCTCTGTGTCCCTCTGTGATTTGGGGCTTTGATCGATTGCCAGGGGAATGTGTGAGATGGAGGTAACCAAGTCTGCATCCAAAAGCACCCCTCACATGTCCCAGAGCTGTGTGTGTGTGTGTGTTTGTGAGGGATTTGCACTAATCTTCCTCATAAAGCACTCATTTACCTGGGATATGGGTCTCTTCTGGCTCCCCCGTCCATTTATTTATCCGTCTGTGATGAAACAACCCACCGCCCGTCCTTCCTATTATGGAATGTAAAACAGGCAACCCGCTGCTATTGACCAAAGCAGTTATCTTTCTAAATGTATTCGTGTTGTCTCCTCCACACAGAAACCATGCAAACAGGACGTAATAGGATCCCATCTTTGCTGAGCATTTGCCTCGATATTGGTTGGTATCAGTAAACGGGAACACTAACGATATAATCACAGTGTCTTGTTTTGTTTAGTCCAGGTTAGGAAATACAAATATAGTCTGTTTCTTATCGTTTTGAAAAGGACAAGTAAAAAGTGCTAAGAAAATATTAAGTCAACACTAAAAAAATAGTGTTATCAGTGGCTTTTCCCTCTTTTTTAGCAGAATTCTATTTGACTTGATTTAACAGACTTTGGCAGACATCATCAAATAAACCTTTTCCCTAGTTGTTGTTGTTGTAGAGGAGGTTTTCACTTTAGAGAACTGGCAGTCATGAGGGGGGTAGCGGCCGGCTGTTCAAATGAAGCACAACATGTTTAATTTATCCAAGCCGCTGCTGGTGCAGACCCACTGACAGGTGCCCGACAAAACAGAAAGTCTCACTCAGTCGCACAGTGTATGTCTGTTGGAAAGACAAAGGCAGTTTCCTCTGCACATTCAGCCTATGAGCTAAATCCAAAAGCATTTAATCAGATTGAGGAGAGTTTTATCTCATTGTGTCGGCGTGGTTGGATATGAGGCGCAAAGGGAGGGGAGGGGCGTGTTTTCACACTGATAGAACACTCCCTACAACAGCAGTGTGTGCACATATGAAGATGCTGTCTGCAGCTTCTGTCTTATCTCTGCAAATGCACAATATATATCCACAGTTGCCTAAAGCGTGAGGATCTCCTTATATTGAACGATAGGAAATCACAAGCAAGTGTTGCTGAAGGGCTATATTTAAAAAGAGGCTTTGAAAATGTCTCTATGTGCTTCTTTTGCCCAGGTAGATTCATAACAGGAAGCTTGATATCCACTTATGAGGAATCAAAGTCAAGTTACATTGACTGGTAGTACAAGTTAGTCACAATAAGAAAAGGTTAAAGCAAAAGTCTAAGTCCAGAAGTCCAGAAGCTTTTGCTTTAACCTTATCTTCAAGATGACCTGGATGACTGAAAATCTTCACAGATTAGTCACAATAAAGTTTTCTCGACCTTGTTGGCCACTTGTGTTAAAATGACTTGACTGATCCACCAAGATAGGACTGATGAATGGATGTAGCACTTTTTCTATGACACTGAGAACCAACATTCTCACTTCATTTATGTTTGTAATACAATTTTACTTGAACATTTTAAATACAGTAATTTAAATGTTTTTACATAACTAATCAGTTGTCAGGGTTAGTTGCATTGTTTTATCGGGACACATTTCTACTTCAATAGCTTCACTTACACATACTTTTTTTAAATCAATATTATAACCTTTCTGGATGTGAAGATAAGATATTTATTAGAAACAAGTATTCCAACCCAGCTTGTTGTAACAAGTGTAATGTCATCCGTGTGATGCGAATCACTCTTATCACTCTTTTTGCAGGAAACGTCGTCCTTGTCTCACCTTTGCCTTTTCAAACTTAGCTCTGAACTGGCACCAAAGTCAAAATGCTCAAAGCCAGTCAGTTTGTCAGATAGGAAGTCAAATGACATCTGCTGCAGATTGTGTACGAACACAGTGAGACGTTTTAAATGCTACAGCTCTTCCTGTAGTTTCCTTTAGTTTATCGTCTCCAGCTGCTTTTGCTCAACCTCTTTTTAGTCTCTGTCTTTGCAGAGATATTTAAAGATGATAGCCACAGTGTGTCTTTGGCATGTGTTTAAAGAAGGATGGGATGTAGTCTGGAAGCAGAGAAAAGCTTTCTGTTTAAAGGTCTCATCTCCATCCAGGACTGACTTCCAAAGTCATTTCTCTATAGAAGAGATACTTGGTTCTGTTTCAACCAAGTTACCAAATTAGAAACTCTAATCCTCTGCAAAAATCAATTTAAAACCTTCTTATGACGTTACACAAAATTGATTTGCTTCTCCTATTTTTCATATTGTTTCTTTATTTTTTACTTATATTGTGTGTTATCAAAGTACAACCAGTTGACTTGTGTGTCACTAAACCAATTTGATGTTCCTCATATATTACTACTTGCTTTTTGGTGTTAGCCTGTTTCTATCTCTTCTTCCCACACACTTATGTAGCACCTCCATTGTAGTTTTTCTCACTGCAGAAACCCATAAAGTTAAAATATGGAGAAACATTATTACCTGGAGAGATTAGCTTTGGAATTTGTTGTGCTTAATTTAGACAGTGGATTTTAAATAAGAAATCAACCACGTTTTAAAAATAAGGACACTTCCTTGTGTGCTTCAAATTTAATATGAGGTAATTAAAACAGCACTTTGAATAAACTTGCAAAAGAAAAACTATCATTTCACTCTAATAAGGAACGGTCATCTTGTTCAAGGTTAAGCCAATAGTTAAGGCTTATCACACACTGCTGAGCACCATGTAGTGTTCATGTGACAATGAATCTTCATTTTAACCCCATACCTTGTAAATTCATCCTAAGTTTGAAGCAATAGTCTTGTCTGCACAGCACTGACTTGATCTATGGGGCTTTCCGAGCACTTATAACAAGGGCATCATTTGTAATATTTTCACCAAAAGACAAGTAAGTCTTGATTTGTGAATGTAGAGAAATACGGGCTAATACTTGTAGTGAAATGTGTGTTTCACATTGATGCACATTTGAAAAAAAAAACGTCTCATTAGCATTAATGGCACTGCAGATAAAAAAATAAAAAAGTTTTAGAACTAGCTTGTCAAAGCCCAGACCTCAGCGCAATTGAAAGGCTGCTGCAGGACTTTGAGAGGGTAAATGTACAAAATAAATAAAATAACTTAAGCAATGTTGTAAAAAAAAAAAAAAAAAGAGTGGGTCTGAAGAATGAATTGATAAAACTATACAGGAAACCATTACATTAAGTAAATGTGGCTAAAGGTGGAGCTACAAGCCATTGAATTAATAAAGATGCTGGTAATTTTGTTTATTTTAACATTTGATAGTATTTCATTAATTGATATCCACTAAGCAGTATTATTAAATTTCACCTTTGCGTTCTTTTAGTCTTGGGTTACTTTTAATTTTATGTAAAACATAACTAATGAGTTGTGAGATTTCCTTCATAATCCTTTCTTTGGTTTCAAAGGTGTTTTGTATTTTGTTTGTTTTTGCTGCTGACTTCAGATTTTGCAGTTCAGCACCTTCTGCTTTGTAAATGATTACAGTTTAGCAAAAAAGAAAACATCTGGGCACATTATTCCGGAGTTACCCCAGTGGCCAATTTGAGACCGTGATTCTGCTACACCATAAACATGCACTGATTTGCTCTATTGTTATATTTATGAATGGGTTTGTGCTTCTGTGGAAAGTGCAGTTACATTGTTTTGAAGTGTGTAAATAAATACTACATGCTTTTATTGGTGTGGTCCTTTATTATACCACACTTTTTATTCAATGTCTTTTGGTCATTTCAATATACAACCATGCATGATGATTGCACAGTCATCAGTATATAATTAAAGTGAAGCTGAAAGGCTGGGATTACCGCACAACACCTGCGCCTTGTGGATTACAAAGCAAAAGAAGGGACGTAATATTCACTGTGGCTGTAAAATACACTGTAACCACCTCAGCATCTACATCTCTGCTTCTTCTGTACACAGCAAGCCATGATTAATGTTAAACTCTGCTTGGATGCATAAAGTAAAGGCCTGTCTTTCTAAAGGGTTAATTGGCCCACAGCAGCTTGCTCTAATTAGAATGCTCGTCATATTAATGCTTTAAACTTCCTGAAGGTGAAAAACATTAAGCTTTTGATGTGCAACTAAAGACAGCAATTAGATTGTGTTGTGGAGATAAACGGTAAACATAATAACATCTCATTGTCTTAATGCATTACACCACATTAGCTGTTCTATATAATTTACATTTATCATGCATAGCTTTCTTTCTTTCTTTCTTTCTTTCTTTCATTCATTCAGTTTAGGATTGAAATATGAATATGCATTGTCTATTGTTTAGTCTTGTTGAAGAATTTTAACGTTTTCTCAAAAATAATATTGCTCTCAATAGAGTTTGTCTTTTATACTCCTAATTCTTTCTGAAAGCCTCCTTAATGTATTATTTAGCCATTTTCCCTTGAATATTGTGGAATTGACAGCTTAGATTAATAATGTCACCATAGGATAGGTGTGTCTTTATGCACTTTTCTCCAAGGTAATCCCAGGGCACCCCCTGCTACCGCTCCCCATACGTACTTGGCAAGAATTATAGCAGCTTATTTTCACCGCTATAGCATGGACTTCCCAGAAGAGAGGAGTTATAACTGCACTGTGTAAAGAATAACCTGCCGAATGAAAAATGCTATGCAATGCACAGTCTAAATATTGATGCTGCTCTGCTGAACCCAAGCCCAGTTTGTAACGACTCTGGCATTCCTTGGCTTAAACACACTCAAACAAATGAGTAAAAGTGGGATTATATGGAGCTGTTTTTGGCTGGGTGTCGGTGGCTGGTAGTTTAAACAGTTTTCTCTTGTCTCTATTAAATTAACCTTGTGACATTACATTGTATTGGGTCTAATGTATAATAAAACATCATTAAAGATGATACTAGTTATGGTATTGGATACAAAAAGGATGGTATGGAGCACTTGAACTTGGCGTCAAATCCTGTTTCACACAGATAACATGTAACCAATTAAACAAGCTGGGAATGGTCCAGCCATGAAGGCTGTCTGCTTGTGTCTTATTTGACTGTCAAATGACAATGTTATTTGTGCACAAACAAAGAAACAAACTTACCATAATCATGTTTCCCCAGAGCGGTGGCTGCTAAAAACTAAAGAAAAAGACAGCAAAACACATTTGTTAGTTATGTGGGACATATCAAACATCCACACCGACTTTTATTTTAAGATGACATTTATGAAGTTAATGGAGAAAATGCAGCATCATTTGAGGCCACCATTTTATGAGTCTCAGGGGAAATCAGGGAAGGATGGTTTATTAGAGGTACTGTAGCTGTATAGTCTCTTCCACAAGCAATATTATCAAAAACATCATCACACCTACCTCAACAACAAAAGGAACCGTATTTCTCATTCATTTATATGAATATTATGGGCTGCAACAGTTAGTCGACATAATCAACAACAAATTCGTCAACACAGATTATTGAAGTCAACGGATCAAAAAAAACTTTGTCCTTCACCCTCCGCGGGTGGTCTCATCCTTCGAGCTCGGGTCCTCTACCAGAGGCCTGGGAGCTTGAGTGTTCTGCGCAGTAATCTTTGCTGTTCCTAGTACTGCACTTTTCTGGACCGAGATGTCTGGTGTTCTTCCAGGGATCTGCTGTAGCCACTCTTCCAGTTTGGGGGTTACTGCCCCGAGTGCTCCGATGACCACAGGCACCACTGTCGCCTTCACCTTCCAAGCCTTTTCCAGCTCTTCTCTGAGCCCTTGGTATTTCTCTAGTTTCTCATGTTCCTTTTTCCTGATGTTGCAATCACTTGGTATTGCCACGTCAACCACAACGGCCTTCCTCTGCTGTTTTTCCACCACCACAATGTCTGGTTGGTTCGCCATTACCATTCTGTCAGTCTGAATCTAGACATCCCACAGGATCTTGGCTCGGTCATTCTCTACCACCTTTGGAGGTGTTTCCCACTTTGACCTCGGGGTTTCCAGTCCATACTCTGTACAGATGTTCGTGTACACTATGCCTAGGGGTGTGACGGTTAGTATATAACCGTGTGATCGACGGTTATAGTTGAACACCGTCATTAGAACTCTATAACCGCCAAAACCGTGTCATTAAAATATTTTTTACAAACATTTTTTATCAAAAATTATTTTCATTTTTTAGATAGGATCATAAGATGCGCAATATATCGGAAGACATGGTTTTTACCACTTAATGAAGTTTTGTAAATCGTCAGACATGATATTTACCACTTCATTAAATTTTGCTTTGTAGAAAACCTTTCTTAAAAACGAATTTCGTTTTGTACAAATTTTATCTTAATTTTAATAAATGTTTCATCAACCAATTGCATGTATTTTAATAAATAAAAAGCAAATATAGCAGACAATGATAACCGTGACATGGAAGCACCAGCGCGCCGCGTTCACTTGCACTGCACTGTGAACTAGAGCGCATCTCATCGTAAATGAAACTCAGCGTAGGCCTATGCCTCATACATTAGCACAAATACAGTGCCAGCCACTCAGGAGCTTTTGGCAAAGTCATCTTTCCTTGACCCACGATACAGAGGCAATGGGGGGGATGGATTGAAGGAGACAAAAGATGCACTCGTGTATCAGCTGACGAGGAAACGGAGGCGGAGTTAGTGGTGCTTTGGAGGCTGCTGCTGCTGGAGATCATTCGGGAGAGGTCTTTGCACCACCCCCTCCCAAGAAGAGAAATCTTGGAGATCTCCTTAATAAACGGAGGTCTGAAATCTCTGCCCCTTTACCGATCTAGCCATTGGTAGGATTTCTTGATATCAGCCACTTCAGTTATGTTCCGGTGGTACATCCCATGTAGGGTTTGTCCTCCCGTGATGGTCCCTCCTCCAGCTCCTCTTTCTCTGTTCCCCATTGCCTGAGACATTCACTGAGCACGTCATCTGTTGGGGCCTTATCTTTGATGTACTTGTGGATCTTGGATGTTTCATCCTGGATAGTGGCTCTCACACTCACTAGTCCACGGCCGCCTTCTTTACGGCTAGCGTACAGTCTCAGGGTGCTGGATTTGGGATGGAACCCTCCATGCATGGTGAGGAGCTTTTGTGTCTTAACGCGTCTGTATCTCTTCCTTTGGCCACCTTATTATTCCCGCAGGGTATCTGATCACTGGCAGGGCGTAGCTGTTTATTGCCCGTGCCTTGTTCTTGCCATTGAGCTGACTTCTTAGGACTTGCCACTCGTTGGAGGTATTTGGCAGTTGCTGTTTTCCTTGTTACCTCTTCGAGGTTGCCATTTTATTCCAAGGTACTTGTAACCATCCTCAATGTCTGCTATTGTTCCTTCTGGGAGTGAGATCCCTTCTGTGTGGACTACCTTCCTCTTCTATATCAATGTCAGAGCTGTAGATCCTGGTGGTGTGGATCAGTGAGTCGATGTCCCGCTCGCTCTTAGCGTATAGCTTGATGTCATCCATGTAGAGGAGGTGACTGATGGTGGCCCCATTCCTGAGTCGGTATCCATAGCCAGTCTTGTTGATTATTTGGCTGAGGGTTCAGGCCTATGCAGAACAGCAGTGGGGATAGAGCATCTCCTTGGTATATGCCACATTTAATGGATACTTGTGCAAGTGGCTTGCCATTGGCCTCAAGGGTGGTTTTCCACAGCCTCATTGAGTTTGCAATGAAATCTCTTAGAGTCCTGTTGATGTTTTACATCTCCAAGCATTCAGTGATCCATGTGTGTGGCATTGAGTCATATGCTTTCTTGTAATCAATCCAGGCAGTGCACAGGTTGGTGTGTCGGGTTCTGCAGTCTTGGGTGACTGTTCTGTCAACCAGGAGTTGGTGTTTAGCTCCTCTGGTTTCTTTGCAGATGCCCTTCTATCATTGCCAGAGGCCTTCAGAGACAAGCTTGTATCTAAAGTCTGAGGGAAGACTGGGTTAACACTGTTTTCTTTCAGACTAAAAGGATGGCCAAAGTGTCTTTCAAAACAGACTTCTACAATGGTCAAAACACCCCGGTGGTCAAAGGGACGAATGACTCTATCCAATCATCAAAAGACAATTTCGTAATTATTACATTAAAGGAAAATGTATTTTTGATATTGTGTTGTTTATACTGTTCTCTTCCAGGACACGGAGTTGTAACCAAATAACTCCCTTTATGGTTTCCGTTTTGTTTTAAATGAAATGTAATGAATGTTTCAACAATATTCTACAAATTCATAATATTTTTAGGGCTGTTTCGAATGCCATTTTTTGAGCTTCGAAGCTTAGGTGGCAATCAATATCGAATATTCGAAGCTTCGGTGGGTGGGGCTAAATATATAATAATAGTGTCGGTTTGCATTTGTATCATCTTTCACGACTTCACGTTTCACTCTTCGGCATCGTAAATGTGTTTTTTTGCCGCGTGCTACAGAACTCAGGTGATTTTTCAAAGTTGTGGTGCTGTTGTGGTAGGCCAGTTTCAAATCGCATATTTGACACACTGCCTTTGTCTTGTCATCCTCACTTAATTTAAAGTGCTCAAACAGCTGAGGTCTTGGGCATTTTGTACCTATTCAGTATGAGATGAAATAAATCACTACGTTCGCCAACGGTTCAAGCATGAGTGAGAATCAGTCCGCGAAAGTCACGTGTTGAAAAAAAAAAAGAATGTAATTCCCCCAAGTACTTTAGACACAAGTGGTTACTCTACTGATGAATTTATTAGCATCCGTCTTTCAATAGCGCCATAAAAACACCGTGAAAACTGATGAAACACACAGATAAAACAACAGTTAGCTTAACGAAAATAAGTACAATTGATACATTAACTTCTAGAAAATAAAACAGACAAAACAAACCTCGTTGGCTGAGTACCATGAGAGGGATTAGCTTTGGAGATTTTCTGTCCTTTACCTTATAAATTTAAACTTTAACTTTTAGCGTAATTATTCTCTTATTCATGTATCCTTTCTTGTTTTCTGTGGAGATCGCTACTTCTGCTCTAATCAATCAACCACTGCGTATACAAAAGCCTAACTCTGCGCTCCAGCGCCCTCTGGTGACACTTCACAAAACACACCAAATAACAGTTTACACAGAAAATGAACAGAAATGAAAATGCGGCAGTTACAAAGAATATTCGAATCTCAAAACTGAAAATCGAATGCCACCCCACCGAACGAATATTCGAATATTCGATTATTCTAGTACAGCCCTAAATATTTTACTTTTCTTTGCATAATCCTACAAGTATAAATGTTTTGGTGTGTGTTATGAGAATATGGTGAAACAAAAGGAATGTTTTAAAACTTTAGTTTAACTCAGTTTAAATGTTCCCAAGCAACTTCCTCTTCCGCCGGAAGAGCGCCCCCGGCTCAAAGTTGATAAAAGCTGGCTGCTAGCCAAAAATCAATCTCTTCTCTTGGCTTCATCTTATTGTCGGATATCATCTACGGACAGTCCGCTCCATGCGGGGAACGCCCCGTCTCGGCAACCATGGCCAAAGCTTCGAGCCTCGTGTAAGCACGAGTAAACTTTAGGGTTATCGCCATCCCCTTCTCCGTTAAAAGCCACTTACTTGTTTTAGTTTCCATCATTTAGATTAACACGTCTAAACATTCCTTTGGTTCACAAACCATCTGAAAGCAAATATTTATCCCTGTGTTATTCCTGTGTTCAGTCCTGTGTCCTATGTGTGTATATATTCCCCCCAAACACACATGGGGCCAGGTCATGTTTGTAAATGAGAATTGGTTCTCAAACAGTTTACCTGGATAAATAAAGGTTAAAAAAAAATATATATATATATATATATATATATATATATATATATATATCTATATATATCTATATATATATATATATCTATATATATATATCTATATCTATATCTATATATATCTATATCTATATATATATATTGAGATATATATATATATATATATATATTGAGATATATATATTGATTGCACTAATTCAGCTGTAACTTCATTATATTCATTCTTTACAAAGGATTTGTACTTACAGCCCTAATGAAGACTGGATGTTGTGTTGTTTACAATTGATTTTTTTCTTTGTGTATTTTTGCATAGCCCTTAAGCTGTGTGTGATTTTTACTTAAAACCTAAATATAGGTTTTGTGGATTTATCAATAGCTCAGATCTGATAAGGAAACACAAGTCCTCTAACAAAATTGAATATTTATGTGGTGTTATTTAGAGTTCTGTACAAGTCAGCTAGCCCCAAGTGTTAAGGTACTTGTATCACACAGACTTTAGTTAGTGTAGATGCTTGTGCAAATAAAGCAGCCCATAATAAAGAGCTCCTTGCTGATGTTCTCTATCCATTCACTGACAGCACACACATGTTTCAGTCCATTACCATTAGTCTTTCGTCATCTACAGAATTTGCAAATCAATGATGTAATGGAGAGTTTTGGTGGTCCATAGCTTTTGCACATGATCCGTCCCAAAATGGCAACACTATTCCTATTATTCCTGAAAAATGTATTTAGCATTTAGAGTTGTTGATTAAGCCCTGCGACTTACTGGCCATTGTCCAGGGTGTACCCCGCTTAAGTCCCAAAGTTCCTGGGATAGGCTCCAGTCACCGCGACATCTACCGGGACTAAGCAGAAGAGAATAAATACATGACTGAGTTGTTGAGTAAATGGTGTGTTTGTCAGTGGCTATTTGCATTGCTGTGTTAAAATGCCATGGAACATCCGTCAATTAATTTCCATCGCATTGTAATGAGATTGTGGATTAGTTTAATCCTCACATTAAGACAAACAGACATTAAACATGGCCACTCATATTTCATATTTACTGCAGATCCCATTTTACATAAATTAGGCTGACGAATGTTGAATGGATCTTTTTTAGGGACGCTCCACTTATCTGTCTGATATGAATATGAGCCCACTTTCTCAATTTGGAGGACAGACAGTTGCTGTAATATCCTTATACAACAAACCTAATCTAGTACAATTGAAAGAGGTGGATAAAAGCACGAGAAAAATAAGAGCCCTTGCTTTTATATCGAGACAATATACAGAATAGAATGATAAGGCAGGCAGCGGGACGTTGTTAAGGAGCACATCACTTTCCATAACGCTGAGCGAGACAGTCTGACAACACAACTCTTGATCTGCCTAGCCATTGTGCAAACCATCACACTTCCCTCCTAATTAGATGTAGTACGCACAGGACGCTGGGTTTAAATGGCTGTCGGAGACAAAGCGGATGCATGGGAGTTGCTGTGTTTTGATGGTGCGTGTTCATAAGAAAGTGTTTGCATGTTGATAATAAAAAGGTGGAGAAGTCAGAAGCAATCTTGTTGAAGTAGGCCTATAAAATGAGCTAGTGTTGTTAAAACAAAGACGGACGACATGTGGAAGTTAAAATTTCCATATTCTTCTTAGTGTTTGACTTCAGTGACATTGTGACTGAGTGAAAAGCTGTATTATGTGCATGTTTGTATAAAGGAGCAGCCTGCATGTGCATGTGTCTGTAAGAGATGTTGAGATAGGACCATGGATGTATTATTAGAACTAATAATACATTTTGCGGGCTGCTCCGAAGGAAGTAACTTTTTTTTTTTTAATAATCGTATAGCGTCTCTCCCATGACTCTGTTTTTATCCACCACTCGTGTCACTGTAGAAAAACAAAAGACAGGACAGCACTGGTTTTCCTCAGAGTTGTAGTATCAGCTACAACTATTTCCAACATATCTATTCTCCACTTTCTCTGGAGAATAACCGCTAAAGTTTTACTCGGTTGGCGTCAGGAGAAGCGCTCTCCTCTATGGAGCCTGGGTGGGGACAGGGTGAGGAAAAAAACAAATAGTGCCATCCTGAGAAAGTTTTGTGAGAATCCAAGAAAGTTTTACAAGATCTTGAGAAAGTTTAAAAAGGTTGATGCTATAAAATATGGGCTGGACAGATGGTCTGCTCAGCTGTGATTGGTCTAATTTATTGACTGCAGTGATTGGTTTGTTGCAAATGTCAATCAACGTATTCAATTATTTTAAATACAATTGTGCTCATAAGTTTACATACCCTGGCAGAAGTTGTGATTATTTTTTTGGGGCCATTTTTCAGAGAATATGAATGATACACAAAAACCTTTTTTTCACTCATAGTTAGTGGTTGGGTGAAACAATTTATTGTCAAACAATTGTGTTTACTCTTTTTAAATCATAATAACAACAGAAACTACCCAAATGACCCTGATCAAAAGTTCAAAAGTTGTGATTTTGGTCTGATAACATGTGTTGACACAAAAGGTTTGAATGGCTGCTAAAGGAAACCATCCTCCCCTGTGATCTGTTTGCTGGGAAAAAGTAATTGAAATCTATAAAACAGGAAAGGGATATAAAAAGTTATCCAAGGAATTGAAAATGCTAAACAGCAGTGTTCAAACTCTATATAAGAAGTGAAAATGAAATGATCAAGTAGACCAACAAAAATTTCAGCCCCAACTGCCAGGAAAATTGTTCGGGATTTAAAGAAAAACCCACAAATAACTTCAGCTGAAAGCTGGAGAAGAGATACTTAGAAATAGCCTCACGCTTAAGCAAGTAAATGAACCAATCAATATTGATTTACAGACATGTGGAACACTATTGATGTTTTCCAGTTGGTTAATATTGCCATAACCATTGCAACTCTGTGATTGACAAACAGTCTACTGACAAATGAGTTACAAGAAAAGTGTTCGGCTTTGGATTTCTGATTGATATTGGCGGTAAAAGAAATGGGACAATCGGGACAGTAAAAGGGGAAAACTGGGCCATTTTTCTTGTTTATGCAGATTTTCTTTGGGACACGGGACAAGGGGCTTAAAAAGGGCACTAAAACGGGACGTATGGTCACCCTAAGTAAGACTACACTAAATTGTTATGATATTTAGTCGACTAAAACTAGACTAAAATGAATAAGGATGAGATGACTAAAACTAAATTTAAAATTTGTTGTCAAAATTAATATTGCTTCACAGAGCAGCCAGTACAGGGCGGGCTATAGTTTACTTAATGTATGGGAAACATCGCAATCAAATCTGGCAAGAATGGTAGATATAGTTTGTGTAAACAATGTGTTAACAATGATTGGATTAGAAATGTCACAGTTTGAGCTGCATAAGAATTACACAAGTCCCATATCACAGTGTGGACAATAGAACTTGAAACGATAACTTTAAAGGATACAGTATAGTGGTAATGTCTGCCTTAGGTGCAAAGTGTCAGTGTGTGGTAAATACCATTAAACCTTTAGACGTTTTTAGTATGTTATATGTACAGAAAGGAGCATAAAAAGTGCTAGTGACAAGCACAAACTGCATCTAGAGCGATTATAAGAATGGGTTGTACTATCCCAATGAATAGCTGCATGTGTGTTTGTTTTTTTAAATAGGGACACAAAGGCCAGTTCAAATAGCCACAGTATATTTCTGACTAACATTTCAGGAATGTACAAAGTCAGTCTTCCATTTATTATCAGTGGAACAGCTCTTGGCTGTAAATCAGAATGACTTTAAGGATGAAAAACTTCCTCTTGAAATAAGACACACACAGACAAGAATTATAAGACTTTTTCAGTCAAAGTGTCATGTCACCACAGATGATTCTGGTTTTACAATTCTCGGCTAATGACGTGTTGCATTTGAGTAGAACTAACACATGACCTTTTCCAAATACATTATTGTAGGGTATATTGTGGTGCAATCACGCAGCCACATTTGTCCTTGTGGATTACACATTCCATTGGACTTACTCTTTGTGACAAACCGTTGCTGTAAAATTTAGAGTATTTTCTCATTGCTTCACTTTGATTTTCCAGTGTTCTATCGGACATATGGCTGCTACTGAATGTCACAACTTCTGTTGTACCCTATCAACCTCTTCTAACAACCACAGCTAACATGAGTGGGAATTGGTAGCAGCGGAACAATACTAACTTGTCCTCAGGCATGCTTTACCCAAGTTTTTGAGAATGTTCGTTATGTGCAAACCATCCTGGAGTCTGCAGAGGCGTGAGGTGCTGCTTTTGGAAACTGCACAAACCACACTAAAGATTGCCCTTCATTGTTGAAGCGTGTAGGCGGACAATGAAGCTCCTGTATGCGGTCATATTATTCTGTTTGTGTGTTAGGCCTCCCCTATATGGGCTGTTATTTTTGATTGAATAAGTGACGGGCAGAATTAACATAACTCTTTTCCCAAATGTCTCGAGTGTATCTTCAACACTCAGAATTTCAACTAGGTTTGCATAATATATGTACACTTCAATTGTGGCCTTATGGGTTGGATTTCAGCCAAGACTAGAGCACATTCCAAGAATGCTTCATTGCTGGGGTATTGTATCTACCTCACATTGTACACTTACACAGGTCATCTGGTTGTACTCAAAATAAAAGTAATAAGAGAGCTTATAAGTCACTTGCAAATGCAAACAAATGCAGCAGAGTGAATAATTTCAGTGTTACCATCCATTAAGCTTTTATCTGATATTATCTGGGTTATACCAAACATTTCACTCAGATGTAGATTCTATCAATAATGAGTAACTGCCCTCCTTTTCTCTGAAAAAGTTAAAGGGAAATTTTGTTGGATTTGAGATGGATTAGCAGGGCAGTACCAGTGGACGCAGAATAAACTGCCTCTGGGTACACACACCGTTACTATTGGAATGGGAAAACATGAAACATGAAAACAAATATATCATTGACTAACGTCACTGGATTTATTTTGAGTGAAAAAGTTGATTATGGTACAGTTTTTCTTAAGGTTCCTATGATAGTTTTCTTAACTGATTAAGCAAGCCTCTGCTGTGTTCGTAAACACGGCGTAAATTCCAAACCACTTCCTCATTCCAAATCTGGCACCCAATCAGAAACAGGCCTCTGCCCTCATCTGCTGCCATTTCCTCTGGCGGCCAACACTAGTGATATTTTGGATAAAAGTGAGCCATGTGCCAAGTCGCTGTGGGGCTAGTCCTGTCCTGTGAAGCCCAGATCAGAGGCACTCTAACTACACATAGCCCCAACTCTTGCAGGGCGTGAAGGATATTATTATTTGTTCTGAAACACAAATCACATCCTGTAAGGGACAACCTTTACACTCTCATTTTTTTGTATTTACCAAAATGCTCAAAAAATAACATTTTTAGCACAAAATTATATGGCACTATACCATACTAAACAATATGGTACAATACTATGGATAATCTAGGGCTATGTAGGACATACAGAACCCCTATGGGAGGTTTGTGTCCCAATACTTTATGTGAGTACCAAGGTGATTAAGTTAAATTAAGAGGCTTTTAGTTCAGACACAAGTTAAATTTCACTGAACAGATTCAATTCACAGTTTGGCGTTGATTTTATAAAGATAAACTCCCCACATTTCCCTCAGTTTTTTCTATAATAATATCATAATCATAATTAAGTAAGTTGGGTGAAATGTCTTGACCAAGGACACAACGACAGTGAAAAGGGAAGAGCAATAATCAAACCGCCAAAAGAGTTTCTTTCAGAGGTTACTGGAGGCCGTGCTCATGACATCCTGAAATGCCCCTATATCCTTGGCAGCCAATGGCTCAATGTGAGCTTCCCTAATAAGAGACCCCCTTCTATGCAAGGATGCCAAAGCTTTCAGTATGCACTAAACAGTCTCATTTATTAAAATATTTTTTTATTTTTTACTTTATTTGATAGTATGTGTAAATGACCTGGACTTCTCTTATGTCGGCAGTAGCACGGTGGGTAGAGTGTCCGTCCTTCGACCGGCAGGTGAGCGGTTCGATCTCCGCTCGAAACACTGGCAAATATCTTAATGTATGTAAAGCGCTTTGAGTGCCTAATACAGTAGGTGGAAAAAGCACTATATAAAAATTATTATTAAATTAATTATTATAATTAAAGCGGGTCTCCTATGTATTTGTGTATTTGCATTTAGATTAGAATTAGATTAGAAGAACTTTATTGATCCCCGAGGGGAAATTCATTTTGTGTGGATCATAGACATGTATACATAAAGGATAAACAAGATTACAACTTAAACCATGCAGCCCGAAGTCATTTCATTCAGGCGCATGGTCTTCAGAAAATGAAGAAGTACAGCAGACAAATTTGTTGTAAATATATTTGATCATCAATAATTTGTCCAGATCATAATCAATTAGTTCTGGTTCTCAGCGTCAGTTTCGTGCGTCCATGTCGTGGAGCAACCTAGAAGTTTCCTTCACGGTCAGACCAGTAACACCACGTAGCAGCTCTCCGGTCAGCTTCTCGATGTTGTCCGCTCTCTTCTGAATGTCCTCAGATCGGGCCGAGATGTTGCGAATCAGCTCTTTGATTCGTGTGGCCCATAGTTGTAACCCTTTTATATCCGTTAAGCCGTGCAGCAGCTCACTGGTCTGTCTTTCGGTGTTGCAAACTCTTTTCTGTATGTCCACAGTCCGTGCTGTGAGGTCTCGGGTCAGCTCATCGGACTGTGCATCTCTTTGATGTAGTCCTTTCAAACTGTCGCCCACGTCACAGAAGCACTTTTTGATTTCGGCTGGGTAGATTTGAAAGCAGCTGTCTTGCAAATTTTCCGATAGTTTACGGCATTCCCCAGGCCAATGAGCAGGAATCCCACTATCATAAATCCAAAGATATACAAATCCTCCGCATCCTCCAGGCGTCCTGTGCATAGCCTGCTGCAAAGGTCCCACCAGGGCAAATGGGTTCCCCCGGTGCACCCTTCTTTTGCAAAAAAAATAGTGTCAATTGTGCTCAGAGTCCAGGTAATCAAATCCATTTTTGGTTCTTAGTAGTCCAGCCAGCAGTGGGGTCAAGAAATAAGAGAAAAGTTAGAATGACGAAACGAGACAGAAAAGAATAGCAGAGGAGCAGAGGGAGACGTCCGCCAGGTCTGAGAGCAGGAAGTTTGCTCTTTCAACTGAGCCAGGGGCGGGCAACCCCCATCCCCCCATCTATCAATAAATAATATTTAATAAATAATCTTTAGTAAAGCCTAAATGATGTCCCAAAGTCCAGTTCCCAGGTAGTTGCTGTTAAAATAATTATTGGGTTTGGACCACAAACGAGACGATGGAGACAGTACATGGTAAATTTAGGAAGACCAGTTTAATTCTTGCAAGAATGAAACAAATCAGACAACATGCAGCAATGGTACATGGTGATTTGCTTAACATGTTTACAACACATGAAGCTTTTATAGGTGTACATTATGCCCGCCTCTCAGCTCCAGGGTCGTGGATGGACGTGTAATGATCTGACGTGTCATTCATAGAGTGTCCCTGAACAGTGATTATATGTAGTGCAAAGTGATGTCTTTGTCTTGTTTGGATTAGCATGGTGCCAATATGAGCTATAGCTAAAGACATTGTCATTGTGTATGTGGTTAAGCATATGAACTGGAGCAGGAGTGAGAGCATAATACTGTATACTGTATAATATACAATTACTATGACAGTGGCAATTACAGTATGGTACAGCTAACGTTTTTTTTTTTTTTCAAATACAAGAAATAAAATGCATACACTGTGTTTATTATTCATAACGCGGAATAAAAAGAGTTTGATTTCAAACAGTTAATCAAAGCACTATCAATTTTCTTTCTGACACTTATAAATGTTCATTCATTAATTTTCTCCTGAGCAGTGGTGGACGAAGTACACAAACCAAGTACTTGAGTTAAAGTACAGATACACTAGGTAAAATATTACTTCAGTAAAAGTAAAAGTACTCCCTTTTAACTTTCACTTGAGTAAAAGTACAAAAGTATTTGCCTTCAAATGTACTTAAGTATCCAAGTACTAGGCTATAATGCCCTTATAATTTTTGTCAGTCTCTTGCCCCCTTTAGGCGCCAGGAATTATTTAAAAAATACAGATTTTTGAGATCCAAATTTCAAAAGGCTGTGGTTTGAAAATGATACGAGATAGAGTCCTACTCTAAACTAGAAAAATGTCAGGTATGACCCAAAGTATTTAAGTAAATAAATTTTAAGCATCTAATTTGCATATAATTTGCATACCATGACATTATATATTGGCAATTATGTTTTTTTCAGTACATACACACTAATGAACATATTAGAATAGTTTTTTTTTCTTTTTCTGAAATAAAGAATAACTACAACTTCTCATATACCATAACTAGTAAAACGTATGCAAATAGATCTGAGAAATATACACGTGTACTGTATGTGTGTGGTTGCAGTTGCTTAATCTTTTCTTATCCATCCATGTGGCATAGTTAGTAGTTTTCTAGAGTGTGGGACTTCTCATAAAGCACAGCACACAGCCATCACTTTTATTACGATCGCTGCTTTGATTAGTGCATTCTCGCTGACTATGTTTACCCCTGCCTCTTCCTCCTCTACTGGGTGAAGTGTCAGGATGACCAACACGTATTTGTTCCAAACAGCTGTCAATAGAAGCTGCATTATTCCCAAACTCCCCGTCACTACCGCGGCCACGGTGAGTACACGCGCCCCCACCTGTGCTAAAGGTAAAGCTGCAGGTGCTAAAGGTAAAGCTGCAGGTGCTACGCGCACACAGCTTCCCTTTCCAACATCCTTCACGACTAGTTTCCTCCCGTTTCTTTCACTGATGTTTGGTAAAATGTGGGAAAAACAGCGTGTGCTTTATGAGAGACGCTGAGAAAGGCACGAGCAGCGGTACCGCTGTCCAAGTTACACACGCACTCACTCTCGCTCATTCTCACTTTCACTCGGCTGAAAAGACTCTAAAGGTAGATGTTCTCCCTCAGAATCAGAGTCAGCCATTACTAATACCAAAACTTCATCACAGGTGTATTTTTTATTTGTTATTTTCATGTTTATCAGCTCGCGTGTAGAGAATGAGGCTTCTATTGAGCCGGTCCTGACACTCCCACTGAGACGCGTCTTTGAGGTCTTCTTCTACAAAAATATTTAACGGAAACACAAGGAACGACTAATTTTGCAAAATGTACTTGAGTAAAAAGTAAGATATTTGACGTTGAAATGTAGTGAAGTTAAAGTAAAAAGTATCCCTTAATGGAAATACTTAGTAAAGTACAGATACTGGAAAAAACTACTTAAGTACAGTAACGAATTACATTTACTTCGTTACTGTCCACCACTGCTCCTGAGTGACTGGAGCCTATTCCAGCAACTTTGGTAACACGGGGAGGACATGCAGACTCCTCACAGAAAAGCCGGATGTTGGCTGAGGATGTTTGACTGTGCCGGGGTTTGATCTCACGACCTTGAGGCAGGAGTGCTAATCACTCTGCCACTTCAAAATTTTTTCCTCATGTTTTTCATTCGTTTTATAATGTTTTTATCCATACATTTAACAGGAGAGGGGGTCATGGGTAGTCCTGGTTGTCATCACTGACAAAATCTTCTGCTTTTTTGACTGATGAGAGCATTTACAGAGTGGGTGAGGAAGCGTCAGCTGTCAAAGCAAAAAATCTGAAGTTCAATTGAGTTGTAAAAAAGCGATGCTCTTCTGTGTCCTCCCTTGTAATATTATCAGATTTATTATTTATGACCTAAGAGCTCACAAAGATGTAACTCACCACTCAAGTCACTCAGCCAGTTACACTCATAAAAAAACGGTTTTGTTATTAATGAAGCAGCACCATGGGGCCTTTTGACTTTTAAATTATATTCTTTGAACATCCATTTTTTAAATGTTAGTCTAAGTCAGGCAGATAATTAAAGGTCCTTGACAACACACAAATGCACCAAAACGTGAATGCTCCTAACTTCAAGCAGTAATTAGAGATTCAGCATGTTTTTGATAATGTAACATAGACAGAGATAACAGAGACAGTGGTGGATCATGGGTAGCCGATGTTGTGTGCTGCCTTCCATAGTTCGGTTACTTCTAGAGAATATTACATAATATAGAATATATATATAAGTCCTGTAGGTTTAGCTCTGGGAGAGTGAATAGGAGGCATTAAACCAAAGCCACAGATCTTAAATTTTTTTAATTCTAAATACAAGCAGAATTTCTATTTTGTAATACGCATGGGTCAAAAGTCCAGCAGAAGTAAAGGAGGAGAACAAAATAATTCCCACCTTGTTCCCATCATAAGCAAAAAACAAACCTTGAGACTTAAATGGTGGATAAAAAAAAAGGTTTGGAAATGTAGATAAAGAAAACGTGCTGACACTGGGCCCTGTTGACTTGTTTGTTTACTGCTGCTGCTGGAGCAGACAACTGGTGTCCTTGTCTGATGCAATCTGTTGCAATTTTTTTAAAAGGTAGCAAAGATGGCAACAGCTCACCAGTAATTTTGCAAGAAAGCAGAAGCTGCAGAAATGAATTTTAATTAAAAGATGTATTTGAAAATATTTCAAATGCTTCTGTTTTACATCTGAGATTTCTTCTTGGTGAGGTTAGCTTTTAAACTGAATAGTATACAGTATATTGTCCTCCAGGTCAACATATTGAACATGCATTGCCTTTACTTTTTACTTCTACATTTACATTTAGTCATTTAGCTGATGCTTTTATCCAAAGCGACTTACATTAAGGTTCCATTCACCAGTGTTACAGCTGGAACACCACTGTAAGCAAGGAGGGTTAAGTGTCTTGCCCAAGGACACAACAACAGTATGAACTGTGGGGAGAGCGGGATTTGAACCGCCTACCTTCCGGTTTCATTTCATCAAACTT